>JARQOC010000002.1:553570024-553997056 GCA_033576535.1 Allobates femoralis | reverse complement strand
GCATAATTTCCTGTAATGAACAAACACAACTTTAGATCAAATTTCCCCAAATCACCATTATGTACTTTGCTTTTGCTTATTTTCCTAATAAATGATTCCAGTTTGTCAAGTGACAACAGAGTTTCCCAATTGCTGCAACTAAAACCTAAATAAATAAGCAAACTCATTTTAATATCTAAAGATATATAAAAATTATACAGATCTTTTTATTTATTTTTTATTTTTATATAACCCAGTAAATTAACTAAACTATTGATTTTAAGATGAAAAAAAAAATAACTTAAAATAAAAAGGAAAAATGTTATCTGCACAACTCTATTTAAATAAGCCATAAGGATATTTGATATGTTACGGGCTATATCGCTTATGCTTGATGCACAAATGTAAATAATCTAATACCTTTAGAAAATAACTAAATGGAAAAAAAATAATTGGTTTATAAGTCCCTATTTCCTACTGAACTTTGCTTGGCTGGATCTAGTCATAGCCTTCCAACAAAGACTACGAAGAGGACAGACTTCCTTGTCATCTGGATGCCATAAATAAATTAAAATGATGTTCTCCAGATAGATTTTTTTTCTTTCTTTTTTTGGCAAACCAATCTGTAATTAGAAAAAGTGAAGGCTTTCATTTGTGGATCCAGCAAAAGGAAGGAAGCATTTTGTATGTGGATTCAAAGAAGGCCAAACTATGAAAACAGTAAAGAGGAAAAACATATGTTGCCTTGGTTTTAGCTCAGTTATTTAAATGTTCTGTGATCTAATTTACTCAGTAAGTTTAAAACCACTTTAAAGTCAACGATCCTGTAAATATGAAGAAGAACATTGACAATTCCATGGAAGCAGCAAAAATAGTATTCTAAGAGCTAGGAAAGAAAAATTCTCTCTCTCTCTCTATACATATATATATACTGTATATATAATTTTTTATTATTATTATTATTATTATTATTATTATTATTAATTATATAGCACCATTAATTCCATGGTGCTGTACATGAGAGGGGTTACATACAAAATTATAAATATTCAACACGTGTATAGAAAGGTAGGGGCACCGGGCACCTTCAGGGCTATTGGTCTTTCTTATTCCTCCATAAAGACAGACCGCTGTCTTATCCCCAGCCACCTGGTGGTGCTACGCCTGCAATTATAAATATATTTTACAGTAAACAAATTAACAAAACAGACTGGTTCAGGGGGGGAGGGGACCCTGCCCTTGCGGGTTTACATTCTACAGAATATTGGGGAGGAGACAGTAGGTCAAGGATGAAGCAGCTTCGGTGGCGGAGGGGCAGCAGCTCGGTTATTGCAGGTTGTAAGCTTTCCTGAAGAGATGGGTTTTCAGTTTCCGTCTGAAGGATCTGAGCATGGTGGATAATCGGACGTGTTGGGGCGCAGAATTCAAGAGAATGGGGGACATTCGGGAGAAAACTTGGAGGTGATTGTGTAAGGAATGGATAAGTGTGGAGGAGAGAAGAAAGTGTTGGGAGGATTGAAGATTACGTGAGGAAAGATTGTGGGAGGTTAGTTCAGAGATATAGGGAGGAGACAGATTATGGATGGTTTTGTATGTCAGTGTTAGTAGCTTGAACTGGATTCATTAGGGAATTAGGAGCCAGTGGAGGGATTTGCAGAGGGGAGAAAAAGGGGAGTAGCAAGGAAAGAGGTGGATTAGTCAGGCCGCAGAGTTGAGGGCAGACTGGAGAGGTGCAAGAGTATTATCAGGGAGGCCACAGAGGAGGATGTTGCAGTAGTCCAGGTGGGAGATGATGAGGGCATGTACAAGAATTTTAGTAGACTGAGGGCTGAGGAAAGGAGGGATTCTGGAAATATTCTTGAGCTGGAGGTGACAGGAGGTGGCAAGAGATTGGATGTGTGGTTTGAAGGACAGGGTAGAGTCGAGAGTTTCTCGGAGGCAGCACCTTTGAGGTGTGGGAGAGACCATTATGCCATTTACCATTATAGATAGATAAGGTGGTGAGGATGAAAGATGGGATGGAGGAAATATGATGAGTTTAGTTTTGTCTATGTTGAGTTTTAGGAAGCGAGAGAAGAAAAGGAGGATATCGCTGACAGACACTCTGGCATTTTGGACAGCAGAGAATTGACATCTGGGCCAGAGATGTAGATCTGAGTGTTGTCAGCGTACAGGTGGTCCTGGAAGCAATGGGACTTTATGAGTCATCCTAGGCCAAGAGTATAGATGGAGAAAAGTAGGGGCCCAAGGACAGAGCCTTGTGGGACCAACAGAGAGAGAACGGGATGAGGAGGTAGTGTGGGAGTGGGAAACGCTAAATGTGCAGTTGGAAAGGTATGAGGTAATCCAGGACAGGGCAAGGTCTTTGATGCCAAGGAAAGAAAGTATCTGTAGTAGGAAAGAGTTGTCAATTATGTCAAAGGCAGAGGACAGACTAGAAGAGGAGGATGGAAATGTCTGTTAGCTTTGGCTGTAAGTCGTTAGTAATTTTAGTTAGGGCAGTTTCGGTGGAGTGGTTGTGATGATGCCAGATTGTAGGTTGTCAAGGAGAGAGTTAGATGAGAGGTGGGAGGAAAGTTAAGCATGAACATGTTGCTCAAGGAGTTTGGAAGCAAACGAGAGCAGCGATATGGGTGGTAGCTCATCATAGCAGTCGGGTCAAGGTTTGGCTTTTTGAGGATGGGTGTGATGGTGGTATGTTTGAAAGCTGTGGGGAAGGTACCAGAAGATAGTGATAGATTAAAGAGGTGTTTTAGGGCTGTGATGAGCGTGATAGTGAGGTTGGGGAGGAGGTGGGAAGGGATGGGGTGAAGTGCACAGATGGTGAGGTGTGATTTGGATAGGAGACAAGTAAGCTCTCCTTCAGTGATGTTGGAGGGGGAGGTTATGAGGGAAGGCAGAGGTCTGGTATATGGAGTGGATAGGGTGGTGGAACAATAAAGGTTTGGCTTGTTTGGTCGATCTTATTTTTGAAGTATGTGTCGAAGTCCTCAGTAGAGATGAGGGAGGTTGGAGGGGGCAGCAGTGAGCAGAGGAGAGAGTTAAAAGTGTTGAACAGTTGTTTGGGGTTGTAGGCTAAGGAAAATACAAGGTTCCATATATTATATATATATTTTGCTGAAAAAAGAAAGACAAAAATATATGCATATATGAATCCCGATTTTTAGTGTACATGGCAGACTGGCAAATGGTATTCACACCAGACACTGACTAGTTTCCATCCCCCCCAAACCCTGAATACTGTAGAACTACACATCATAGAGTGACCTTTTATTGTGGCCAGCTAGGGCACACCTGTGTATTAGTCATGCTGTCTAATTAACATGTTTATATGACACACCTGTGAGGCAGATGGAATATTTTGGCAAAGGAGCAGTGCTCATTAGCACAGATAAAATAATAATAATGATAATACATCTTTATTTATATAGCGCCAACATATTCCACAGTGCTTTACTATACAGTGGTTTGTATACGAACGGTCATAGGTAACAATAAAAATATCAATATAGTAAGTAATTAAAAGAGAGAATAAATTTAAAAAATCCAATACACTAAGCAGAGAATGAATGTAAAAAGTACAATAATTAAAGCAGAGAAACAATGTAAAAAATACAGCACAGTAATTAGAAACAATACAATAAAGCTGCCTTCACACTTGCAGATGCATCTGCAGCGTTTTGCAGATGCATCTGCAAGTATCAGCATGCAGACCGCGGTCCCTATGTTTATAATAGGGCGCACCGCGGTCTGAATGCTCTCATTCATTCCTGTATGTGAGCCGTAAGCAGGCGTATGCCTGCTGACAGATCACACACTCCCGCCCCGCACCTTGGACGCAACATCTCGCGTCCATAGTGCGGGCGGGAGAGTGTGATCTGTAAGCAGGCATACGCCTGCTTACGGCTCACATATAGGAATCAATGAGAGCATTCACACCACGGCCGTGGTCTGCATGCTGATACTTGCAGATGCATCTGCAAAACGCTGCAGATGCATCTGCAAGTGTGAAGCCAGCCTAAGATCAATGTAAATCAATAGAATCAATGTAAAAAGTACAATAATTAAAGCAAAAATAAAGATGACCCTCTCAAAAGGGCTTACAATCTACAACCAGATAGGGGTTACACAAAGTACAAGGGCTTATTACAATGATGGTCCATGCATCTTGAGGAAGCGGAGGGATATAATTAAAGTTGCATGAATGGTCACCAGACAATCTGTGTGGAGCTTTTGGGTTTGGTGGAGTTGTGTCCAGAGAGATAGTGAATGAGCTATATACAGTACAAAGGACTTCTATTAAGGAGCATGTGATTTTAGGGAGCATCTGAAGCTATGCAAGTTGTGCATAGTCCTGATTTCTTGGGGTAGAGCATTCCAGAGAATTGGGGCAGCTCAGTGAAGTCTTGGAACTGGGGGCGTGGGAGGATCGGATTAGTGCAGATGTTAGTTGGAGGTCATTTGCAGAACGTAGAGAACGGGTGGGGTGATAGACAAAGATGAGGAAAGAGATATAGGGAGGTGCTGCACTGTGAAGAGCTTTCTGGGTGAGAACAAGCAATTTGAATTGGATCCTGTAGTGTACGTGCAGCCAATAAAGTGACTGGCATGGAGCTTACGCATCTGAGTAGCGATTGGCCAGATGGGTGATCCTGGCTGCTGCATTAAGGATGGACTGGAGAGGGGAGAGTTTAGAGAGTATTGCAGTAGTCAAGGTGGGAATGGATTTGGGCCATGGTGAGAAAGGGGCGGATTCTAGAGATGTTCTTCAGGTGCAAGAGATTGTGTATAGGAGGTGAAGGAGAGATTGGTGTCAAACATAACACCCAGACAGCGAGCCTGCTGCCTAGGCGTTATCGAGGTACCGCACACCGAGAGGTTGATTTCAGATTTAGGGAGGTTAGTGGAGTGCACAAACAGAGGGTGAGTTTTGGAAATGTTGAGTATCAGATAGAGAGCAGATATGATGTATGAAACTGCAGCTAGAAAGTCATTGGTGTTCTTTAAAACCGCAGGGATAAGGTCAGGGGCTGAAGTGTAAAATTGTGTGTCATCAGCATATAGATGATACTGGAAGCCGAATCTGCTGATGGTGTCTCCAATCAGGGCTGTGTAGAGAGAGAGGAGAAGAGGGCCAAGGACTGAACCCTGAGGGACCCCAATAGTGAGAAGAAGAGGGGAGTAAATGGAGCCACCAAATGATATACTGAAAGAACTGTCAGAAAGATTGGAAGAGAGCCATGAGAGAGCGGTGAACTTGTAAACAATATTTGTGAGAAAAAGACCTTTTGTGTACATAGAAAAAGTGTTAGATCTTTGAAATCAGCTCATGAAAATTGGGAGCAGAAACAAAAGGGTTGCATTTATGTCTTGTTTAATACAGATATCTATATACAGTTAGGGCCAGAAATATTTGGACAGTGACACAATTTTCGCGAGTTGGGCTCTGCATGCCACCACATTGGATTTGAAATGAAACCTCTACAACAGAATTCAAGTGCAGATTGTAACGTTTAATTTGAAGGGTTGAACAAAAATATCTGATAGAAAATGTAGGAATTGTACACATTTCTTTACAAACACTCCACATTTTAGGAGGTCAAAAGTAATTGGACAAATAAACATAACCCAAACAAAATATTTTTATTTTCAATATTTTGTTGCGAATCCTTTGGAGGCAATCACTGCCTTAAGTCTGGAACCCATGGACATCACCAAACGCTGGGTTTCCTCCTTCTTAATGCTTTGCCAGGCCTTTACAGCCGCAGCCTTCAGGTCTTGCTTGTTTGTGGGTCTTTCCGTCTTAAGTCTGGATTTGAGCAAGTGAAATGCATGCTCAATTGGGTTAAGATCTGGTGATTGACTTGGCCATTGCAGAATGTTCCACTTTTTTGCACTCATGAACTCCTGGGTAGCTTTGGCTGTATGTTTGGGGTCATTGTCCATCTGTACTATGAAGCGCCGTCCAATCAACTTTGCAGCATTTGGCTGAATCTGGGCTGAAAGTATATCCCGGGACACTTCAGAATTCATCCGGCTACTCTTGTCTGCTGTTATGTCATCAATAAACACAAGTGACCCAGTGCCATTGAAAGCCATGCATGCCCATGCCATCACGTTGCCTCCACCATGTTTTACAGAGGACGTGGTGTGCCTTGGATCATGTGCCGTTCCCTTTCTTCTCCAAACTTTTTTCTTCCCATCATTCTGGTACAGGTTGATCTTTGTCTCATCTGTCCATAGAATACTTTTCCAGAACTGAGCTGGCTTCTTGAGGTGTTTTTCAGCAAATTTAACTCTGGCCTGTCTATTTTTGGAATTGATGAATGGTTTGCATCTAGATGTGAACCCTTTGTATTTACTGTCATGGAGTCTTCTCTTTACTGTTGACTTAGAGACAGATACACCTACTTCACTGAGAGTGTTCTGGACTTCAGTTAATGTTGTGAACGGGTTCTTCTTCACCAAATAAAGTAAGCGGCGATCATCCACCACTGTTGTCATCCGTGGACGCCCAGGCCTTTTACAGTTCCCAAGCTCACCAGTCAATTCCTTTTTTCTCAGAATGTACCCAACTGTTGATTTTGCTACTCCAAGCATGTCTGCTATCTCTCTGATGCATTTTTTCTTTTTTTTCAGCCTCAGGATGTTCTGCTTCACCTCAATTGAGAGTTCCTTTGACCGCATGTTGTCTGGTCACAGCAACAGTTTCCAAATGCAAAACCACACACCTGGAATCCACCCCTGACCTTTTAACTACTTCATTGATTACAGGTTAACGAGGGAGACGCCTTCAGAGTTAATTGCAGCCCTTAGAGTCCATTGTCCAATTACTTTTGGTCCCTTGAAAAAGAGGAGGTTATGCATTACAGAGCTATGATTCCTAAACCCTTTCTCCGATTTGGATGTGGAAACTCTCATATTGCAGCAGGGAGTGTGCACTTTCAGCCCATATTATATATTTAATTGTATTTCTGAACATGTTTTTGTAAACAGCTAAAATAACAAAACTTGTGTCACTGTCCAAATATTTCTGGACCTAACTGTATGTGCATCTATTTAGATAGATAGATACCGTAAGTACATTCTCCAAAAACCTACATACAACCAAGATTTTGTAAGTTTGCCAACTGACAAAGATATAAGCAGTCTATCATTTTAAGGGTTAGGTTAATTTTAACAGTGAGAGAATATAAAAAATAAAATCAAGAAACTAACATTGACAAAATTAAATAAAGTTATTTGCATTTTGCAGAGAGAAATAAATATTTGATCCCTCTGGCGAACAAGACTTGATATTTGGTGGCAAAATCCTTGTTGGCTAGCACAGCAGTCAGATGTTTCTTGTAATTGATGATGAGGTTTGCACACATGTCAAGAGGAATTTTGAGGCTGTCACATCTCCATACGTTTTCTAGGCGAGCTCAGGGAGGCCAGAGACCTCCTGTGGAGCAGAAGGCCTCTTTTTTAATTTAAATATTAGAAAGGCTTAGAGAGTCCTTACTATAAGTGTCTAGTAGTTAAAGTGCATTTCCATATTTTTTTTTTTTTTCTTTACATGAAGTGGAACCATTAATATTTGTCTACAGCATTAACCGCACACCACAACATAGAAAACGTGTAAAAATATAAAAAAGGAGAAAAAAGGGAAAAAAATATATTGGAGTAATGGAGTTCTCCACCCCATGACCTTAGTGTGCTTCTTTTTGAGCCACTACTTTTTTGCCTTGCATGTATGTTTTGGGTCATTGTCGTGCTGGAAAACACAGCCACAACCCATTATTAATATCCTGATGGATAGAAGGAGGTTGTCACTCAGGATTTTATGGTACATGGCTTCATCCATTGTCCCATTAATGCCGTTAAGTAGTCCTGTGCACTTAACAGATAAATACTCCCAAGACATAAAGTTTCCACCACCATTCTTGACAGTGGGGATGGTGTTCTTTGATTGATAGACATCATTTCTCTTCCTTAAACACAGCAAGCTGAGTTAATGTTAAAGAGCTCAATTTTTGTCTTATCTGAACACATCACCTGCTTGCAGTCACTCTCAGAATCACCAAATTGATCATTGGCAGACTTCAAATGGGTCTACACATGTGCTTTCTTGAGCAGTGGGACTTAGTGGACACTGCAGGATTTTAATCCATTATGGCATTATGGTCCCAGCTGCCTTGAGATCATTAACAAGTTCCCCTCTGTGTAGTTTCAGGCTGATCTCTCATTTTTCTCATTATCCTGGATACCTCACGAAATAAGATTTCACATGGAGCCTCAGATCGATGACGATTTACACTCGTTTTGTATTACTTCCATTTTCCTACTATTACTCCAACAGTTGTCTCCTCACCCAGCATCTTACTTATGGTTTTGTAGCCCATTCCAGCCTTTTCCCTGAAATCCTCAGAAAGCTCTTTGGTCTTGCTCATGTTGTAGAGGTTAGAGTCTGACTGATTAATTGATATATGGAGAGGAGTCTTTTATACAGGTGACAATTTTAGGCTGCCTTCACACTGCAGTCAGGTCCGATCCGGGGCTGTCAGGGCTGAACCTGACAGCCCCGGACCGGATCAGCACACAGAACCAGAGGGCTAATATGCTGTCCGGTCCAGTGTGCAGTTCCCACTGCTGATAAGTCAGGACAGCGGCGCTGCGGTCTTGACCTGTCAGCGGCTGCAGCTGCGTGCGGCTGCACACCGGACCGGAGGGCATATTAGCCCTCCAGTCCTGTGTGCTGATTCAGTCCTCGGCTGTCAGGGTCATCCCGGACAGCACCGGACCGGATCACGCCGCAGTGTGAAGGCACCCTAAGACAGCTGTCTTTAATGCAAGTAATGAGTTGATTAGGAGCATCTTAAAGCCACGTCACACGCTTCAATATCGTTAACGATATCGCTGAAACGTCACTGTTTTTTAATTGCTGAGACGATATCGTTTGTGCGTCGTTGCATGTAACAGAATGATATTTTCTCGAAAAATCGTTTGATTGCTCATCACAGATTTGAGATCCTGACTTCAAATCTATCGTGCGTCATTCAATTAACCAGCGTTCAACCTGCTGCATCATTGTGTGTGACACCGCGATAACGATTTTGTGAACGACTTCGCCTATTCACAACATTGAACAAGTATCGTTCCTGGGTTGTGCGAACGATAGCTGCTCACCGCATCATTTGCACCTTGTTCATGATAGCTAGTCTAGATGTGTGACATCTCGAAAGATTGATCGAATGATCTCGTTCATAGGAGATCGCTCGTGCGATCGTTAACAATATTGAAGCGTGTGACATGGCCTTAACTGGTCTGTAGGAGCCAGAACTCCTAATAGTTGGTAGGGGATCAAATACTTATTTCTTTCATCAAAATGCAAATTTATTTATATAATTCAGACAATGTGATTTTCTGGCTTCTTTTTTTTATATTCTATCTCTCACTGTTAAAATTAGAGTACCCTTAAAATTATAGACTATTCATGTATTTGTCAGTTAAGATCTTACCCAAGCATATGGAGGATTAAAAGGTATACATAATAGTGAAATTATAGAATGTAATAACTGTATATAGATTTTAATAAACATCCCGATGAAGGGTTGAACCAATATATCTGGTGAATTCTGTGATTTCATGCAAAGTGCAACAATTTTGGAGCATTCTCTTTATTCAACACATCTGGATGAATTATGTTTACATACATTTAGCAAGTAGTTAGCACCTAACCCTCACTAATTGATTACTACTATTAAGTTTCCAAATTAGGGTGGATGTACGCAGTATCACCCAAAGGATAGAGCAGCAACTCTAGATCACTTGCAACACAGCCTGCTAGCTCCGGTGTACATTTTAAATTATCCCATAAAACTTACAAAATCAGCAAGGGATCAAATAATTATTTCCTTCACTGTAAAGTCCAAATGAAAATCAGTGATAATCCACCCGTCAGAATAAAGATGATGAAAGAATGACAGTCAAAGAGCACAGTTTCAGGTATGCCGCCAGTGGATGCACTTTGTAGAGTAAGAAATCTTTAACTAGAGTTAAACGAGTTTTCCACAACACCTTTTTGAGTGCCACTAGAGCATTGCAGTTAGCAGCTGCCATTGAACTGCTGTATTCTCATTTTTTCTATTTGTCTGACATTTGTCCAAGGTAAATGAGAGCAAATCAGCACAATAGTGACTCCTGATTGGTACAAAGTTCATGTGCTATAACAATGCTATGAAAACCCAGGTAGAATCATTGTCAACATTGCTGGTATCGTGATGGTCAGGGAGGTGAGGATATTTTTTCTATTTCACATGGGAGGCTACTTAATTTAAAAAGGGGTTTTTTCGATGATATGACATAAGAGTGGAGGGTCTACCCCTGATTTTGAGCATGATAAAGTTGTTTCTTTAGAAAATAATTGTTAAAACCTAAGACTAGACGCCTCACAAACTGTTGACATCAAGAAGACAAGTGTTGCACTTTAACTACTTTGCCTTTGAAAAGGTTTGTACAATTAAATTGTGCCTATATGTTTTGTCTTAGTTTTTCTCCATCTTTCTCTGAGTGGGAAGCCATTCCAGCTACTTAGTCTACCACATTCTCATTATTCAAAGGAGCACTTTACACAGCCTTTGAGCTTTCCTACTAAGGCTGGCTTCACACTAGGTTTTTTGTGATTCTGTTCTGTTAGTTTTTGAAAAGAACAGAACAGGATTGTTTTTGCCTCCCATATATCTCTATGGTGCCAGATTGACCATATTTGGCTATCCGGTATTGTGTATTCAGTCCCTGATTCGTTTCTGTCTTGTTTTTACCAGTCCCAAAAACGAAGGGGCTTCGTTGACAAAACCAGACAGAAATGAAGACACTTAACATGGGGGCCTATGGAGCCGGATTCGGGAAAAAAACAGATTTGCTTCCCGGATCCAGTTCCAGGGTACAGAGAATGCTCAGAAAAAGAGAACTTCTCTGTACCCGTTATATATGTGTGTAATATCACTTTTGCAGTGTTTACATACACTGCTAAAGTGATATCAAATAAAGGAATGGTTAAAAATAAAAAAAAATATAAATTCTCACCTGTCTGCCGAGTGTCCCACCTGTGTCCCGAGATGCATTCACCTCCGATGCACCTCCGAAGGCTAAAGGATCTGTGCATCAGCTGACTAAGATGGAGCAGGGCAACCTGATCAGCTGATAGGTCACATGACTGCATCAGCGTGGTTTAAATCTTTAAACCGTGCTGATACGATCATGTGGCCTATCAGCTGATTGAGTTGACCTGCTCCTGTGCTGATGCACAGGTCCTTTAGCCTCCGGAGGTGCATCGGAGATGAATGCATCACGGGACACACAGTGGGGCACTCGACAGACAGGTAAGAATGTATAATTTTTTCATTTTTCACCATTCCTTTATTTACTTTCACTTTAGCAGTGTATGTAAATACACTGCTAAAGTGAAAGTGAACAGCGCCGACAACACTTGTCTGGCCCGGCTCCCACCTGCTCTTTCTGTGTCCGGATCCCAGACCCAGACACAGAAATGGCATGCGGAGTTGCCAATCTGGACCTGTCTGTTCCTGTTCGTGGGGTCCTGCAAAAAACAGGATCCCCACGGACAGGAATTAAATGTAGTGTGAAGCCAGCCTAAGACTCAGTATCAGTTAAAGAGGACCTGTCACCCCCCTGCTGCATAGCAATCTAAATGCATCACTGAATGCAGCATGTCTGCTGCATTCGGGGAAGGGGTCCCCCATGTGTCTGTGTGCTTTGTACCCCAAGCTATAGCCTTAGTAAAACTCACTGTTAGAAGCCATGAGGGCATTCTCTAGTGCAGGAGCCAGCTCGATTGATGGGGGGCCATTCCCTCCCCCTGCCTCTCTGTGCTGCTTCTGCTGTGCTTTCTCTGCCCTCCTCCTCCCTGTCACTCATCCTGCCTCACACAGCATGCAAATCATTTGTCCCGACGTCAGCAAGAGATTCCTGTCCCGCTGTCTGAACAAAGCATAAACAGCACAGCAGGAGGCATAGACAGGCAGAGGGGGAAGAAATGGCCCCATTCAATCGAGCTGGCTCCTGCACCAGGGACTGCCCTCATGGCTTCTAACAGTGAGTTTTTCTAAGGCTATATCTCGGGGTACACAGCACCCAGACACATGGGGAACCCCTTCCCTGAATGCAGAAGACATGCTGCATTCAGTGCTGCATTTAAATTGCCATGCAGCAGGAGGGTGACAAGTCCTCTTTAAAGTGAGGTCCAACCTTCATAAAGAGAAATTAACCGATACATGATAAATTATGATGAATACATTTAGCTTAACAAAGCAAAATTATATTTAGGCCAAAATATAAAACTTCACATTTTATAACTAAAAATAATTATAAGGATTACCATATATACCATTGTTTGCCATATATGTCTATCAATCTTCTCTATTTCTACTGTAGGAGAAAAAAGGATTGTTTCATTTTCTGGCTTTTATAGCAGAAATACAATATTCAATCATGAATTTTCTTGCAACTTGGGAAAACCGAACATTTCAGGAAAGCATACCAACTTAAAACAAGTTGTGTTCTAATCACGTAGAAACCAATATTTAATTAATAGTGCCACCTGATTGACCTCAATTATGTTCTTACTAATATTGGTTCAATAATAAAAAAATCTATATGACAAATAATGCCAGCTTATAGTTATAGATAACTATTTAATATTTTTTGGCTAGTGGTGTACTTGGAATTATTGATGTTTCTTATTTGTCATTGAGAAAACACATGAAATTAAGATTCAGTGTGAATGTGATTAAATGTCTGTACTATATATTAAAACCAGTCAAATCAGCGATCCATGACCTCTGCTGCACAGTATTTACCATGCTGGAGGGGGGAATTTACTGCCAACGATTGATCATAACCGTGTCAATTTTAGATAATAGAGTTGAATTACCAAAATGCTATTTTTCATGCCAGTGTATAAATTGCTAGAATTGAATTTTACTGTAATTTCCCCTAAGTGTTCTTTTTATAATCTATTAAGAAGATTTTGCCATATGTGTCGAAAAATTATCTGTTCCTCACTTAAATAATAGACATTTGCAGTGTGTCTTAAGATTGCTAAAACTTATGCTGAATCTAAAAATGGCTTTAGGCCAGTAAAGCAATTTCCATTTTTAAAGGAGCTAAAAACTCATAGATTATATCAGCAAGAAGCATTTCTAGTGTAAAGGTGAAAGAACATTGACTTCTATTATTTGATGTATGCCTGAAATCGGATGCAGCAATGGAGTTATGCCAACTGAATGTATCAGGAGACTGTGGCATACAATAATATCTTGGAGATAATCTTAAGTAAATTCACAGAAAAGGTTAATGTAAGATTTTCGTTGTAATATTCAACTAATTTTTAAACCTTTCTATTTTCAAGGAACGTCAATAATTACAATTTATTTTATTGGTAAGGGCAAATGAAAGCATAAACTAGGTGACTGTTGTCTATAACCAATTGTAGAGGAGTCATTCCTAAATATGTGAGTACTTTAAAGTTTGAAGAAAATAATTATACAAGGTTTACATCATACTTGTCTATTTTTTCCAGACATTTACTCTTTATATAAACAAAAAACAAACAAAAAAAGCAAAATAATTTTACACTATGTTTAAACTTGTATCTACCAAAGAAGTTAGGGCCGCTTCACACTGCGGCGTGATCCGGTCTGGGGCTGTCCGGCATGACCCAGACAGCCGCAGACCGGATCAGCACACAGGACTGGAGAATCAGACGCCTGCACCGGGATCGGCAAAGAAGACATCCGTTCAACAACAAGGACCTGCGAGTCTGACAGCCAATCAGATGTTCGGTAGCGATATGGCCAATCAGATGGCCAGACATCACAAACCACCTGACCGCTACCAGCCACCTGATTGGCCAGATTGCCAGGTCTTGAACATGCATCAATGACCTGGCAATCTGGCCAATCAGGTGGCTGGTAGCGATCACATGGTTTTTGACGTCTGGCCATCTGATTAGCCAGATCGCTACTGTAATGGATGCCCCCCACACTTTTCGGGTGAGGCTGTCGTCTTAATTGTGTGCAGCCAAATTGGATGCTTTGTCTATAGGTGCGTGCACGTCACCGGAAAGAACCCACGCTGACACGTTGTCAATGTAGAGGCTTAATGACGAAGACCTTTATTAACCCCTTCCCGACCCTTGGCCCACCGTTTGGGCCATGAAAACAAGTTCATTCCTGACCCTTGGCCCAAACGGTGGGCCATGAAATGATCGCGCTCCTGCGGCGCGTGTGAGGGGGGTGACTCAGGTGTCACTGTACATAATGCACAGTGACAACCTGTAGTACACCCCACGGGGGGTGGATTAACCTCCCCGTGCCCAGGGCCCCTCTGATTGGCAGTTGAAATTCAGACTGCCAATCAGTGCTAGTAATCCCCTCCAGATCCGATTGGAGCTCTCCCAATCAGATCTGTAGGGGCGGGATGGCATGTGCCGTCTCCCTCCTAGCCCCCCCTAACTCCATAGCCCCCCGATCGCCCTCCTGGCCCCCCTGATCGCCGTCCTACCCCCCCCACGGCGGCGGTAACAGTCATCACGCCGGCAGTATGCCCGCCGGCGGTAAATGACTGTCACCGCCGCCGCCTGTCAGCTTCCACAGCCCCCTCCGTGCGATCACGGAGGGGGCTGATGAAGCTAACAACACCATGCCCCGTATCCCCCCCCCATCCCTCTCTCACCTACCGGCAGGCTCGCCGTGCAGCCGCGGTCCAGCTCCGGTGTGGGCTCCTCCTCTTCTGGGCTCCTCCTCCTGGATCAGGTAAGTATGTGTGAATGAATGAATGTATGTATGTATGTATGTATGTATGTAGTATGTGTGTATGAATGAATGAATGTATCTATGTATGTAGTATGTATGTATGTAGTATGTATGAATGAATGTATGTATGTAGTATGTATGTATGTATGTAGTATGCATGTATGTATGTAGTATGCATGTATGTTTGTATGTATCAAAGAATGAATGGATGTCTGCGTGCGTGCATGACTGCATGCGTGGATGACTGCGTGCGTGGATGTCTGCGTGCGTGGCTGTCTGCGTGCGTCGCTGACTGCGTGCGTCGCTGACTGCGTGCGTGGATGACTGCGTGCGTGGATGACTGCGTGCTTCGCTGTCTGCGTGCGTTGCTGTCTGCGTGCGTCGCTGTCTGCGTGCGTGGATGTCTGCGTGCGTGGATGTCTGCGTGTGTGGATGTCTGCGTGCGTGGATGTCTGCGTGCTTGGATGTCTGCGTGCTTGGATGTCTGCGTGCTTGGATGTCTGCGTGCGTGGATGACTGCGTGCGTGGCTGTCTGCCTGCGTGGCTGTCTGTGTGCGTGGCTGTCTGCGTGCGTGGCTCTCTGCGTGCGTGATGACTGCGTGCGTGGATGACTGTGTGCGTGGATGACTGCGTGCGTGGCTGTCTGCGTGCGTGGCTGTCTGCGTGCGTGGCTGACTGCGTGCGTGGATGACTGCGTGCGTGGCTGTCTGCGTGCGTGGCTGTCTGCGTGCGTGGCTGTCTCCGTGCGTGGATGACTGCGTGCGTGGATGTCTGCGTGCGTGGATGTCTGCGTGCGTGGATGACTGCGTGCGTGGCTGTCTGCGTGCGTGGATGACTGCGTGCGTGGATGTCAGCGTGCGTGGATGTCAGCGAGCGGGCGTGGATGTCAGCGAGCGGGCGTGGATGTGTGTGTGCATGGATGATGGGTGCATAGGTGAATGGATGGGTGCAACAAGGGATCAAGTATCCTCTTGTTGTAGTCTCTGGGATCTTAGTCATGGTGCACTGTATGACAGATCATTGTCATACAGTGCAACATAACTCTGACCCCATAGGCTGTAGGAAGAGGACACTTGATCCCTTGCTGCAATCTCTGGATTGAGCAGAGGCGATCGAGCGTCGTGGGATCTTCGTTGTGGACTACGTTGGAGGCGGTCGAGCGCCGTGGGACCTTCGTTGTGGACTACGTCGGATCTTTATAATAAAGATGGAGTCCAAATTTTGTTTGTTTTTTTTTCAAATAAAAAGATTTTTCTCTGTGTGTATTTTCTGACTATTTACCAGAGATTCCTAATGGCGGGTCTAACATTGGCCCTAAATTATGAATCTCGGGGCTTAGTGCCAGCTGCCAATAACAAGCTGGCATTAACCCCTTTATTGCTCAGTTTGCCACCGGCACCAGGGCAACTGGAAGAGTCTGGGTACAGTGCCAAAAAATGGCGCTTCAATGAATGCGCCATTTTTTGGGGCGGCTGCGGGCTGCAATTCGCAGCATGGGGGGCCCAGAACGCTTGGGCCTCTCCATGCTGTGGAATCCAGCCCCCAGCTGCCTAGTTGTACCTGGCTGGACCAAAAATATGGCGGAGCCCTATGTCCTTTTTTTTTCTAGAATTAGTCCTAGAAAAAAAAAATGGGCTTCGCTGCATTTTTGGGTACCAGCCAGGTACAACGAGGCAGCTGGGGGTTGCTGGCAGTCCGTAGATGCCAAGTTGTACCTGGCTGGACCAAAAATATGGCGGAGCCCCACGCCATTTTTTTTTCTAGAATTAGTCCTAGAGAAAAAAAAATGGGCTTCGCTGTATTTTTGGTTACCAGCCAGGTACAACGAGGCAGCTGGGGGGTTGCTGGCAGTCCGTAGCTGCCAAGTTGTACCTGGCTGGACAAAAAATATGGCGGAGCCCCACGCCATTTTTTTTTTTTTTACGTCTACCAATAAAATGACAAGGAGCTTTGCCTTATTTTTGGATGCCAGCCAGGTACAACTTGGCAGTTGGGGGGCTGCAATCCTCATCATGGAGAGACCCAAATGTTGTGGCCCCCCACGCTGCAAATTGCAACTCACAGCCACCCCAGAAAATAGCACTTTAGAGGTGCCATTTTCTGGTGCTGTACCCCAACTCTTCCAGTTGCCCTTGTGCTGGTGGCACACAGGAGCACTCCATACGTGACATGGTGTCCGCTAACAAGTTGAATGGAAAATTAGCTCCAATTATTAGCGGACACTATGTCGCGTATGGAGAGCCCCTGTGTGCCTAAATATTAGAGCTCCCCCACAAGTGACCCCATTTTGGAAACTACACCCCCCAAGGAACGTATCTAGATGCATAGTGAGCACTTGAACCCCCAAGTGGTTCACAAATTGATCCATAAAATTAAAAAAGTACTTTTTTTTTTCCACAAAAAAATTATTTTTTCATTTTTACGGATCAATTTGTGAAGCACCTGGGGGTTCAAAGTGCTCACTATGCATCTAGATACGTTCCTTGGGGGGTCTAGTTTCCAAAATGGGGTCACTTGTGGGGGAGCTGTAATGTTTAGTCACACAGCGGCTCTCCATACGCAACATGGTGTCCGCTAACAATTCCAATTGTTAGCGGACACCATGTCGCGTATGGAGAGCCCCTGTGTGCCTAAACATTGGAGCTCCCCCACAAGTGACCCCATTTTGGAAACTACACCCCCAAGGAACGTATCTAGATGCATAGTGAGCACTTGAACCCCAAGTGGTTCACAAATTGATCCATAAAATTAAAAAAGTACTTTTTTTTTCCACAAAAAAATTATTTTTTCATTTTTACGGATCAATTTGTGAAGCACCTGGGGGTTCAAAGTGCTCACTATGCATCTAGATATGTTCCTTGGGGGGTCTAGTTTCCAAAATGGGGTCACTTGTGGGGGAGCCCCAATGTTTAGGCACACAGGGGCTCACTAAACACAACATGGTTACAGCTAACAATTTGAGCTGATTTTTATTCAAATTGTTAGCGGACACCATGTCGCGTTTGGAGAGCCCCTGTGTGCCTAAACATTGGAGCTCCCCCACAAGTGACCCCATTTTGGAAACTAGACCCCCCAGGGAACATATCTAGATGGGTAGTGAGCATATTGAACCCCCAGGTGCTTTACAAATTGATCTGTGAAAATGAAATAGTACTTTTTTTTTCACAAAAATTTTCTTTTAGCCTAAATTTTTTCGTTTTCACATGGCAACAGCATAAAATTCATCCTAAAATTTGTTGGGCAATTTCTCCTGAGTACACCGATACCTCATATGTGGTCATAAACCACTGTTTGGGCACACGGCAGGGGTCAGAAGGGAAAGAGCGCAATTTCACTTTTTGAATGTAAAATTAGCTCCAAAAGTCAAATTGCGCTCCTTCACTTCTGAGCCCTGCCGTGCGCCCAAACAATGGTTTATGACCACATATGAGGTATCGATGTACTCGGGAGAATTTGCACAACACATTTTAAGATCCATTTTATCCTGTTGCCCATGTGAAAATGAAAGAATTGAGGCTAAAAGAACATTTTTGATAAAAAATTAAAATATCCATTTTTTGTTTCCACTTTGCTTTAGTTCCTGTGAAGCACCTGAAGGGTTAATAATCTCCTTGAATGTAGTTTTGAGTAGCTTGAGGGGTGTAGTTTTTGGAATGGTGTCACTTTTGGGTGTTTTCTGTCATGTACACCCCTCAAAAGGACTTCAAATGTGATGTGGTCACTAAAAAAAATGGTTTTGTAAATTTTGGTTGAAAAATGAAAAATTGCTCATGAACTTTGAACCCTTATAACGTCCTAACAAAAATTTTTTTTTTTTTCAAAATTGTGCTGATGTGAAGTAGACATGTGGAAAATATTATTTAATAACTTTTTTCTGTCACATATCTCTCTTGTTTATCAGAAAAAAAAATTAAAAATGTGAAAATTGTGAAATTTTCAAAATTTTTGCCATATTTTTGATTTTTTCACAAATAAACGCAAAAATTATCGACTTAAATTTAATACTAACATGAAGCCCAATATGTCACGAAAAAACAATCTCAGAATCGCTAGGATCGGTTATAACCTCATAAAGGGACACTGGTCAGAATTGCAAAAGGCCAAGGTCTTTAGGGTCAAAATAGGCTGGGTCCTGAAGGGGTTAAAGGAAAAGCTAGCAGTTTTATTACTTATCCTTAAAGGGATGTGCAGAGGGGTGTGACTAGATAATTGCGTCACGTTATGCTGAATATACATTTTATTCTGGAAAACATTTAATTATATTTTCTGCGTGGTAGTTAGTTTAACTAGCCTTGAAGTTGTACAGGACGTTCAGAACATGTTAATAAGAACTTCTATAACTTCTATATGGCTGGCTACCTCTAGATCAAAACATTTATACAATACAGAAAATTCTAGAGGAAAGTGCAAGGATCACATAACCATGTTTTTGGAAGGGTTCTGAAATGGCTTCAATTATTCCAATAAAATTATTAACTATTTATTCCCATAACATTCCCCCATTTGGAGACATTCAAAATCTTACCCAAAATCCTTGCCCTAGGTGACAGGGGGGGAGAGGTAAATAAAAGTGGGAAAGGAGTCTTCACCAATATGGAGACAACCATAACGTTTAACCGTAATGACAATCATAACGCCTTTGTAACTGGTCTTGCCGCACCCTAAACTGTTATCTAAGATGATATCTCACCTCTCTATTTAATACTACTGAAATACATAGTAAAAGTTATACATACAAAAATATGGAGATTATACTTACTAAAATAGGTTCTAAATATAATAAAAATTAATGCTGCTCCCACAGTTCCCTTCTCCCGTGGCAATGAGTGAATGCTCCAACCAAAGTGCATGCACACAGACCTACTCAGGTGGGTACATTCTCCTCCCCTAGTTGATGGAGCCGGACTTCCTACACCACTTCACCGGATTCCCCACAAAGGTCTGCCCATTACACCATCGGATGGACACAAACACTCACAAACCATGGCAAACAAGGAAACTATATGAATGCCGCAATCAAATACCGGTCATAATTATCACTCAACTGTTAGTCATTATATTTGACATTCTCCATAAGTCGGTCCTAATTCAGGAGGACATGGCCTCGTACCAAGTCAATGTTGCTTCAGTCTTATCTAAAATAAGTCAGTCCTTGATATTAAAAAAAAAAAAGGTGTCCTAAGCGGTCAGTGTCCCTTGGGATGATTATATCCATTGCATATAGGCCAGCGTCTGTAGTAAGAGACATTCGGTAGTTCTCCCGGGCTCGTCTGCCTTGTAGTGTAGATCTTGGATCTATTTGGGCTGCCATTTGCGCTTCTTCAGCTGTCTCAGTCGTCTGCAGAATTTCTGACATTTATCACTCCATCTCCAGACTGTGGGAAGCGACTTCGGTCCACAGTAGCTGCATGTTAAAGGGGGAGAGAAAGCTCAAAAATACATGTTAGACGAGCACTTTATGTGTCAAAACAAAAGAAAAAAAACTATCTCGGGGAACCTATTACCTGAACAACATTTTCAACCATAATCTCATAAAAATTTGTACCATTTTCATAACTATCTATGACATAGTAATACCCTGCAACACAAAAACAAATCACAAAATTTTACTTATAACCTTATAACCTTAAGAATATAGGTCACCCCCCCTTGAGCATCTCATCATCTAATATTACGTATACACACCATCTTTCAAGAAAGAGATATAAAAAGAATATGGTATCAGCTCTTGACTTACCAATAGATGAAAAACAATCATCCCTAAGGGTACCTTTACACACGGCTACATTTGTAGCTTGTCACCAGGTAACTTACTGGTTGCAGTGAAATCATGGATACATGATTCCATTTGTACACAGCAACAAGATAGAACCATGTATCCATGATTTCACTGCAACCTGTAAGTTGCCTGGTGACAAGCTACAAATGTAGCCGTGTGTAAAGGTACCCTAAGGGGCCCTTTACACGCCGCTACGACAGGATGGATACAACCCGCTACAGGCTACAAATGTAGCTTGTAGCGTCAATATAGCCCGTAGTAGCGGCGTGTGAAGACGGGACGTGACAGCTGGCAACAGATACATCTGTTTCCGAGCACTGCTCGAAAACAGATGGCTACAAAGCTGATTGTAGCGAGCTGTATCGGCGTGCAAAGAGGCTACAGAAGGGATGTCTGGACACCAGGCTATGTAGCTGGAATGTAGCTGGGGCGTGACACAGGCTCCGGGTTACCGCGCCCCTTCAGCGATCATTGGAGGAAGCTCCTGCATGACGATTGGTAGTCGCTGCATAGGGCGGCATATTTAAGGAGCTGACCAGTCACACTACACAATCGCTCGAGCGTCATGTATTAACCAGCCTCCTGCGCTGCCTGCCCAATCATGATGTTATTGCTTTGTCCTATCAGCGTACGGACGTCTTGTAATCCACAATTGTGGCACGCCTATGTGCTGTCCCTGCTGCACCAGGTCCGCCCATATTAGCTTGTTGTAGCGGTGTGTAAATGAGGTAAGCTAAGCTACAGATGGCTACTTGAGACACCCGGCGATGTAGCTAGCTATAGATGTAACGTAGCGTAGCGCACCTTGTGGCGGCGTGTAAAGGTGGTGCATTTCCCGTTTGTAACCGTTTGGCCGTGCTCGTGCACGTGAAGTAGCGGGCTGTATCCATCCTGTCGTATCGGCGTGTAAAGGTACCCTAAGAGAAGAGGAAGGGTACCTTTACACGCGGCTACATTTCTAGGGTGGCTACAGGTAACTTACTGGTTGCAGTGAAATCATGGAGACAAGGTTCTATCTTGTTGCTGTGTACAAATGGAATAATCTCTCCATGATTTCACTGCAACCAGTAAGTTACCTGTAGCCACCCAAGAAATGTAGCCGCGTGTAAAGGGGCCCGAAGAGATATACTATGTATACAGAAACATTACATTCTTTGGGTTCGTGAAAAACAAATCATCAATTTTTAATCATACACTTATGATTCATGTCAAATAACTTCTATATAAGGATCTAATATACAATCATTTTCTATTGATCAAAATTAATTGTCAAATTGCTCACCGATTTTCTGGTTATTATATAATCCAAACTTTTTCCAAGCATATATCAAAGAGGATTAATTTCTAAAATATAACTTTTATTTGATTTTGTTAAAAAGAAAGCTATAGTTCCTGTGATGCGGTTTATGCAATCCAAACCTTACCAAAGGGATCTAGGGGGGTGGGAACGCTGTCCCTATACTCTCCCTATCTCACCCTGCCTTGCAATGGAGTTTTAGCCCTGTGCTGGGAATTGTGTATGCATGGCAGGTCTAGTGTATGCATGGCAGGTCGCCTCCCACATCTTGCTGGTAGAAGTGATTTATCAGCCAGCAGCTGGGCTTGCTTCACATTTGGGCTCAGACTGCGTCCTGTAAGTGCATTTGGTTTCTGTTTTTGGCATGGATGGTAAGTTTTCTGATGCTGCTTTTTTTCTAGTAGTTTTTGTACAATTTTTTTAGGACTGATGAGCATGGGATCCCTTGTCGTGGGTCATCAGCTTAAATGTCTTGGGCCAACACATGAACCAAAATCCCATCTATAAAGGTTTTTTATTTATCATATGAAAAACTTTTGCACTT
Source organism: Allobates femoralis (assembly GCA_033576535.1). Taxonomy (NCBI): domain Eukaryota; kingdom Metazoa; phylum Chordata; class Amphibia; order Anura; family Aromobatidae; genus Allobates; species Allobates femoralis. The sequence goes on along the minus strand of JARQOC010000002.1, from coordinate 553,974,641 downwards.
TTTTATCCATCCAGGGTGCAGTTGGGCCCATAGGGGCGCCATTCATCTAGTGGTGCAGAAGCATCGTACTGTGCGGCCCAATGCTCAGGCAGCGGAGCGGTTGGGTAGCTTTCAGACACTCTGCATCATATGTATCAGTGTGAATGGTGCTCTATGCAGGTCTAGTGTATGCATGGCAGGTCGCCTCCCACATCTTGCTGGTAGAAGTGATTTATCAGCCAGCAGCTGGGCTTGCTTCACATTTGGGCTCTGACTGCGTCCTGTAAGTGCATTTGGTTTCTGTTTTTGGCATGGATGGTAAGTTTTCTGATGCTGCTTTTTTTCTAGTAGTTTTGGGACTTGTAGTCCCCCTCATCCATCCCTCTGCTGGGACTTGTAGTCCCCCTCACCCTTCCCTCTGCTGGGACTTGTAGTCCCCCTCACCCTTCCCTCTGCTGGGACTTGTAGTCCCTCTCACCCTTCCCTCTGCTGGGACTTGTAGTCCCCCTCACCCTGCCCTCTGCTGGGACTTGTAGTCCCCCTCATCCATCCCTCTGCTGGGACTTATAGTCCTCCTGACCCTTCCCTCTGCTGGGACTTGTAGTCCTCGTCACCCTTCCCTCTGCTGGGACTTGTAGTCCTCCTCACCCTTCCCTCTGCTGGGAATTGTAGTGACCCTTACCCTTCCCTGTGCTGGGACTTGTAGTCCCCCTCACCCATCCCTCTGCTGGGACTTGTAGTCCTCCTCACCTTTCCCTGTGCTGGGAATTGTAGTCACCCTCATCCATCCCTCTGCTGGGACTTGTAGTCCTCCTCACCCTTCCCTCTGCTGGGAATTGTAGTGACCCTTACCCTTCCCTGTGCTGGGACTTGTAGTCCCCCTCACCCTTCCCTCTGCTGGGACTTGTAGTCCCCCTCACCCTTCCCTCTGCTGGGACTTGTAGTCCCCCTCACCCTTCCCTCTGCTGGGACTTGTAGTCCTCCTCACCCTTCCCTCTGCTGGGACTTGTAGTCCTCCTCACCCTTCCCTCTGCTGGGACTTGTAGTCCTCCTCACCCTTCCCTCTGCTGGGACTTGTAGTCCTCCTCACCCTTCCCTCTGCTGGGACTTGTAGTCCTCCTCACCCTTCCCTTTGCCGGGACTTGTAGTCCTCCTCACCCTTCCCTCTGCTGGGACTTGTAGTCCTCCTCACCCTTCCCTCTGCTGGGACTTGTAGTCCTCCTCACCCTTCCCTCTGCTGGGACTTGTAGTCCTCCTCACCCTTCCCTCTGCTGGGACTTGTAGTCCTCCTCACCCTTCCCTCTGCTGGGACTTGTAGTCCTCCTCACCGAGAGACGGGGAGAGAGAGACGGGGAGAGAGAGACGGGGAGAGAGAGACGGGGAGAGAGAGAGAGAGACGGGGAGAGATAGACGGGGAGAGGGAGAGAGAGACGGGGAGAGAGAGAGAGAGACGGGGAGAGAGAGAGAGAGGGGTGGGGGGAGAGAGAGAGAGAGGGGGGGAGAGAGAGAGAGAGAGGGGGGAGAGGGGGAGAGAGAAAGAGAGAGAGGGGGGGAGAGAGAGAGAGGGGGGGAGAGAGAGAGAGGGGGGGAGAGAGAGAGAGAGACGGGGAGAGACGTAGAGAGACGGGGAGAGACAGAGAGAGACGGGGAGACGGAGAGATGCTCGCAATGACCGCTTCGCAGTCAATGCTTCACAGAGGGGGAACAGAGTCCTGGAGAAAGTGCCGAGCCACGGAAGTAGCGACGGAAGTCGGTACGGCAATTATATAATAGATTTATTGCCATAACACTACCAGCCATCTGATTGGCTGTCAGACTCACAGGTCCTTGTCGTTGATCGGATGTCTTCTTTGCCAGTCCCGATGCAGGCGCCGGATAGGTGAGTATGATTTTTTTTATTTATAAACAACTTTTATTCAGTTTTAATGCACTTTTGCAGTGCATATATAGATACACTGCGAAAGTACCTGCCCGGCCCATTCACTGCCATTGGACTCGCTATACTCGCAATAAGTACCGAGTACCAGGACCTACTCATTGCGAGTATAGCGAGGCTGATTATTGCAGTACTCGCTCACCCCTATTTGGTATGTTGCCATTGTGTTGTTTGTTGATTTTGACCATGTTGGTCTTCATTTTTATATATATTTTATCATAAAAATACATTAGGCGCAAAAAAAAGTTTATTAAAACCTAAAAATATTTTTAGTAAAATATGGTTACAAAAAAAACAACAAAAGAAAAACAGAAAAGAGAACAAACAAAAATCCAACTAGGATGCTAACAAAGAATCCAAAAAATGTACCCCAAAAAAAAAACTGGTAAAAAAAAATACACAATATCCGCACCTTGGGCAACCTAATGGAAAAAAAAAGAAAAAAAAAACAAAACATAATATGGGATTTTGGAAGATAAACCATGTATGCAAATCCCACTACTGTCTTTTGCCTCCTTACTATATACACAGAGGTCCAGTAGTATGTGAGTGAAACCTCTTGCACAACACAACGTGGTAATGGCTAGTAAAACTGTTTGAGGGATCACATCTTTAGTTAAGGTGCCAAAATTGATGATAACATAGGTATTTGGTGCCTTAAGGAACACCTTCAACGTTCGGACCATTACATGACATTACTCACCCAATTTATACCAACGGCCTAACCAAAAAATGGGTGACACACTACTCATTAACATTGTATGGCCAAGACCACAAACAATAGGTGCAGGGTCGAAGTGGCCTACCGGAGGATCGGGAGAATCCCCCGGGGCCCCGACCCTTGTTGGCCATGCCTACAAAGCCCCGCCCCCTACCCCCCCTGGGCACTGTAGGGAGAGATGAGGCTCCCCCTGGGGATCTATCACTAATCATATTGACACACTGCCGACATGATTAGTGATGATGTTCGCTCTTTGCAACGGCAGAGCAGGGAGAGTTGCCTGCTGTCCCGGTGCCGCTCTGCCTCCTCTGCGCAGCGACACTGCCCGGCGCGTGCGCAGGAGGAGACAGTCTCAGGGTGATGACTGCTTCCATCCTTTTTGGGTACCGGCAGCGTCGCGTTGCGGAGGACAGACCCAGCGTCGACGCAGGCCTGCAGCAGCTTTGCTCAACACTGAAGGCAGCGTGAGTATGGAAGGCGGGGGCCCGAGGGGGGGTGAGCTTTGGGGGGTGAGCGGGGAAGCTGGTAACTGGGGAGCCCATCTCTTCTGCCATAAGAGATGGGCTCCTGAGTCACCAGCCTGATGCCAGGGGTCCCAGACAGTGCTACAGCCTCCTATCTACCATTCCTGAGTGGGCCCCATGATCTCTATGTACGATCCCTGAGTAAGCCCCATGATCTCTATGTACGATCTCTGAGTGGGCCCCATGATCTTTATGTACAATCCCTGAGTGGGCCCCATGATTTCTATGTACAATCCCTGAGTGGGCCCCATGATTTCTATGTACGATCCCTGAGTGGGCCCCATGATCTTTATGTACAATCCCTGAGTGGGCCCCATGATTTCTACGTACGATCCCTGAGTAGGCCCCATGATTTCTATGTACGATCCCGGAGTGGGCACCATGATCACTATGCACGATCCCTGAGTGGGCTCCATGATCTCTATGTGCAATCCCTGAGTCAGCCCCATGATCTCTATATATGATCCCTGAGTGGGCCCCATGATCTCTATGTACGATCCCTCAGTGGGACCCATGATCTCTATGTATGATCCCTGAATGGGCCCCATGATCTCTATGTACAATCCCCGAGTGGGCCCCATGATCTCTATGTACGATCCCTGAGTGGGCCCCATGATCTCTATGTACAATCGCTGAGTGGGCCCCATAATCTCTATGTTCGATCCCTGAGTAAGCCCCATGATTTCTATGTACGATCCCTGAGTGGGCCCTATGATCTCTATGCACTATCCCTGAATGGGCCCCATGATCTCTATGTACAATCCCTGAGTCGGCCCCATGATCTCTATATGCATCCCTGAGTGGGACCCATGATCTCTATGTACAAACCCTCAGTGGGCCCCATGATCTCTAGGTATGATCCCTGAATGGGCCCCATGATCTCTATGTACGATCCCTGAGGGGTCCCCATGATCTCTATGTATGTCCCTGAGTGGGCTCCATGATCTCTATGTATGCCGCTGACTGTGCCCCATGATTTTTATGCACGCCCCTGAGTGGGCTTCATGATCTTTTTGTACGCGCCTGAGTGGGCCCCAAGATCTGTATGTACGAACGCCTCTGATGGGGCCCCATGATCTCTATGTACACCGCTGACTGTGCCCCATAGTTTTTATACACGCCCCTGAGGGGGCTTCATGATCTTTTTGTACGCCCCTGAGTGGGCCCCATGATCTGTATGTACGAACGCCTCTGATGGGGCCCCATGATCTCTATGTACGATCCCTGAGTGAGCCCCATGATCTTTATGTACAATCCCTGAATGGGCCACATGATCTCTATGTACAATCCCTGACTGTGCCCAATGGTCTCTAAGTATGATCCCTCAGTGGGCCCCATGATCTCTACGTATAATCCCTGAGTGGGCCCCATGATCTTTATGTACAATTCCTTAGTGGGCCCCATGATTTGTATGTACGATCCCTGAGTAGGCCCCATGATTTCTATGTACGATCGCTGAGTGGGCCCCATGATCTCTATGTATGATCGCTGAGTGGGCCCCATGTTCTCTAATTATGATCCCTGAGTGGGCCCCATGATCTCTATGTACGAATACTAAGTGGGCCCCATGATCTCTATGTATGATCACTGAGTGGGCTCCATGATCTCTAGGTACGATCCCTAAGTGGGCCCCATGATCTCTATGTACGAACCCTCAGTGGGCCCCGTGATCTTTATGTATGATCCCTGAATGGGCCCCATGATCTCTATGTACGATCCCTGAGTGGGCCCCATGATGTCTATGTACGATCGCTGAGTGGGCCCCATGATCTCTATGTACACCGATGACTGTGCCCCATGACTTTTATGCACGCCCCTGAGTGGGCCCCTTGATTTTTATGTATGATCCCTGAGTGGGCCCCTTGATTTTTATGTATGATCCCTGAGTGGGCCCATGATCTCTATGCACGATCCTTGAGTGGGCCCCATGATCTCTATGCACGATCCTTGAGTGGGCCCCATGATCTCTATGCACGATCCTTGAGTGGGCCCCATGATCTCTATGCACGATCCCTCAGTGGGCCCCATGATCTCTATGTAAGATCCCTCAGTGGACACCATGATCTCTATGTATGATCCCTGAGTAGGCACCATGATCTCTATGTACGATGCCTGACTGGGCCCCATGATCTCTATTTATGCCCCTGAATGGGCCCTATGATCTCTATGTACGAGCGCCTCTGATGGGGCCCAATGATCTCTATGGTATTCCCTTGTCATATCTCTAAGCTTGTAAAAGAGCTGGATATTGACTAAAAGAGCCACTTAACATGGTTGTTATGGTGTTCACTTGGACCCAACCCTTGGCTGGGTCCTTCCCTGGAAGGCTATCTGGCTAGTCCTGTGTTTGAGACTCCTAACCGAGGCTCCACAGACTATTTGCATATTCATAATTCCCAGGAGGCAATGCACCTAGGAATTCACTGTGTTGAGCGCTTTAGCCAGCTGCCCGCAGTGTTTTCTTGGACTGGTCTCCCTGAGATCAGTGAATGCCCTATGATCTCTATGTACGATCTCTGAGTGGGCCCCATGATCTCTATTTTCGATCCCTGAGTGGGCCCCATGATCTCTATTTTCGATCCCTGAGTGGGCCCCATGATCTCTATTTTCGATCCCTGAGTGGGCCCCATGATCTCTATGTACGATCCCTGAGTGGGCCCCATGATCTTTATGTACAATCCCTGAGTGGGCACTATGATCTCTATGTACCATCCCTGAGTGGGCCCTATGATCTCTATGTACCATCCCTGAGTGGGCCCCATGATCTCTATGTACGATCCCTGAGTGGGCCCCATGATCTCTATGTACGATCCCTGAGTGGGCCCCATGATCTCTATGTACGATCCCTGAGTGGGCCCCATGATCTCTATGTACGATCCCTGAGTGGGCCCCATGATCTGTATGTATGCTGCTGACTGTGCCCCATGAATTTTATGCATGCCCCTGAGTGGGCCCCATGATCTCTATGTATGAACGCTTCTGATGGGGCCCCATGATCTCTATGTACACCGCAGACTGTGCCCCATGATTTCTATGTACGATCCCTGAATGGGCCCCATGATTCCTATGTACGATCCCTGAGTAGGCCCAAAGATTTCTATTTGCGATCCCTGAGTGGGCCCCATGATGTCTATGTACGATCCCTGAGTGGACCTCATGATCTCTATGTATGATCCCTGAATGGGCCCCATGTTCTCTACTAGTACGATCCCTGAGTGGGCCCCATGTTCTCTATGTACGATCCCTGAGTGGGCCCCATGTTCTCTATGTACGATCCCTGAGTGGGCCCCATGATCTTTATGTACAATCCCTGAGTGTGCCCCATGATCTTTATGTACAATCCCTGAGTGGGCCCAATGATTTTTATGTACGATCCCTGAGTGGGCCCCATGTTCTCTATGCATGATCCCTGAATGGGCCCCATGATCTCTATGTTTGATCCCTGAGTGGGCCCCATGTTCTCTATGCATGATCCCTGACTGTGCCCCATGATTTTTATGTATGATGCCTGAGTGGGCCCCATGATCTTTATGTAGAATCCCTGCATAGGCCCGATGATTTCTATGTATGATCCCTAAATAGGCCCCATGATTTCTATGTACGATCCCTGAGTGGGCCCCATGATCTCTATGTACGATCCCTGAGTGGGCCCCATGATCTCTATGTACGATCCCTGAGTGGGCCCCATGATCTCTATGTACGATCCCTCAGTGGGCCCCATGATCTCTATGTACGATCCCTCAGTGGGCCCCATGATCTCTATGTACGATCCCTCAGTGGGCCCCATGATCTCTATGTACGATCCCTCAGTGGGCCCCATGATCTCTATGTACGATCCCTCAGTGGGCCCCATGATCTCCATGTACGATCCCTGAGTGGGCCCCATGATCTCTATGTACAATCCCTGAGTAGGCCCCATGATTTCTATGTACAATCCCTTAGTGAGCCCCATGATCTCTATGTACGATCCCTGAATGGGTCCCATGATCTCTATGTACGATTCCTCAGTGGGCCCCATGATCTCTATGTATGATCCCTCAGTGGGCCCCATGATCCCTGAGTGGGCCCAATGATTTTTATATACGATCCCTGAGTGGGCCCCATGATCTTTATGTACCATCCCTCAGTGGGCCCTATGATCTCTATGTACCATCCCTGAGTGGACCCCATGATCTCTATGTACGATCCCTGAGTGAACCCATGATCTCTATGTATGATCCCTGAATGGGCCCCAAGATCTCTATGTACGATCCCTGAGTGGGCCCCATGATCTCTAAGTACAATCCTTAAATGGGCCCCATGATCTGTATGTATGCCGCTGACTGTGCCCCATGAATTTTATGCACGCCCCTGAGTGGGCCCCATGATCTCTATGTATGAACGCTTCTGATGGGGCCCCATGATCTCTATGTACACTGCAGACTGTGCCCCATGATTTCTATTTACGATCCCTGAGTGGGCCCCATGATGTCTATGTACGATCCCTGAGTGGACCTCATGATTTCTATGTACGATCCCTGAGTGGACCTCATGATCTCTATGTATGATCCCTGAGTGGGCCCCATGATCTCTATGTATGAACGCTTCTGATGGGGCCCCATGATCTCTATGTACACTGCAGACTGTGCCCCATGATTTCTATTTACGATCCCTGAGTGGGCCCCATGTTCTCTATGTACGATCCCTGAGTGGGCCCCATGATCTCTATGTATGATCCCTGAATGGGCCCCATGATCTCTATGTATGATCCCTGAGTGGGCCCCATGATCTCTATGTAAGATCCCTGAGTGGGCCCCATGATCTTTATGCACAATCCCTGAGTGGGCCCAATGATTTTTATATACGATCCCTGAGTGTGCCCCATGATCTTTATGTACAATCCCTGAGTGGGCCCAATGATTTTTATGTACGATCCCTGAGTGAGCCCCATGTTCAATATGCATGATCCCTGAATGGGCCCCATGATCTTTATGTACGATCCCTGAGTGGGCCCCATGATCTCTATGTACGCCGCTGACTGTGCCCCATGGTTTTTATGTACGCCCCTGAGTGGGCTTCATGATCTCTTTGTACGCCCATGAGTGGGCCCCATGATCTCTATGTACGAACGCCTCTGATGGGGCCCCATGATCTCTATGTACGCCGATGACTGTGCCCCATGATTTCTATGTACGATCCCTGAGTGGGCCCCATGATCTGTATGTACAATCCCTGAGTGGGCCCCGTGATCTGTATGTACGCCTCTGATGGGGCCCTGTGATCTCTATGTACACCGCTGACTGTGCCCCATGATCTCTATGTACGATCCCTGAGTGGGCCCCATGATCTCTATGTACGATCCCTGAGTGGGCCCCGTGATCTCTATGTACGATCCCTGAGTGGACCCCATGATCTCTATTTATGATCTCTGAATGGGCCCCATGATCTTTATGTACGATCCCTGAATGGGCCCCATGATCTTTATGTACGATCCCTGAGTGGACCCCATGATCTCTATGTTTGATCCGTAAGTGGGCCCCTTGATCTCTATGTACGCCACTGACTGTGCCCCATGGTTTTATGCACGCCCCTGAGTGGGCTTCATGATCTCTTTGTACGCCTATGAGTGGGCCCCATGATCTCTATGTACGAACGCCTCTGTTGGGGCCCCATGATCTCCATGTACGCCGCTGACTGTGCCCCATGACTTCTATGTACGATCACTGAGTGGGCCCCATGATCTGTATGTACAATCCCTGAGTGGGCCCCATGATCTGTATGTACTCCTCTGATGGGGCCCTGTGATCTCTATGTACACCGCTGACTGTGCCCCATGATTTTTTTGCACACCCTCTGATATGGACCCATGATCTCTATGAATGCTCCTGAGTGGGCCCCATGATCTCTATGTTCGAAAGCCTCTGATGGGGCCCCATGATCTACATGTACGCCACTGTCCGGGCCCCATGATTTTTATACATGCCCCTGACTTTCTGTGGCCCTTGATCTCTATGTACGCCTTTGATGGGGCCCCATGATTTCTATGTATGCCTCTGATGAGGCCCCATGATCTCTGTATACGCCCCTGATCCTTATATGCGCCCCTGATGGGGCCCCATGATCTCTATGTACACCCCTGATCCTTATATACACCCTGATTGGCCCCATGATCACTATGTACGCCCCTGATAGGGACCCATGTCCCCCCCTGATGGGGCCCCTGTAATCTCTATGTGGAACTTGCCTCCACCTGGCAGTTGTAGAAGCAGCATCTCCATAGTGTGACATTCACACTACATGCTGCACTGTACAGGACTCCGGGCCAGCAGCAGCACGGATGAGGAGGTAACTTTCTGGGATCCTTGGCTGAGGCTCGCAGGGCATACTACTGGGCAATGGGCATGATTATCATGCCCATTGGCCAGCATGTCATGCCAGCCTCGAGTGGTACTATCATGCATGCCCATTGCTCAGTATGTCCTTTCAGCGTCTGCGGTACTATCATTCCCATCCAGCATGTCCTGACAGCCACTGGTGGTAGTACTAGCATGATAGTACCACAGAGGCTGGCAGTACATACTCGGCAATGGGCATAATAGTACCACAAAGGCTTGGAGGACATACTGGGCAATGGGCATGACAGTACCACCAGTAGACTGACTAGGCGGTCTCCAGGGCTCTGTCTCCACTCCTCACTGCTGTTAGGATACCGTTACACGTCGCAACATTGCATGCAATTTCACTTGCAATTTTCTGGTTGCAGTGAAATCATGAACACATTCTTCTATTTTGTACATGGCAACAAAATGTAACAATGTGTCCATGATTTCACTGCATCCAGCGAATTGCAAGTGAAATTGCATACAATGTTGCGACGTGTAACGGTACCTTAGGCTGGGTTAACATTGTATTTATGCTGTGTGTTACAACGGATCCGTTGTTAATCAGCACAAATACAATGTACCGTAGACTTGCATTCCAAAAATGCATACTAACGCTTGCAAAAATAGGCATGCGTTTGAAAGTATGCATTATTTGCAACGCACAGGAAAACACGGTCGCCAGGTGGAGGCCAGCTGAGCACTTCTCTCACAGCTTTGTTGTAGTGTAAAGGCACCATTACACACAACAATATTGCTAACGATATCCTTACAACATCACCGGTTTTGTGACATTGCAGCGACCTTGCAGCGATATCGCTGTGTGTGACATGCTGCAACGAACAGCAATCAGCTCACTGATCGTTGCGTAATGGCCAGGACCAATTTTTGGTCATTGGTCTGCCGCTTTCACGCATGCATCGGCATGTGTGACAGGGTCCAATGACCAGCGATGTCCATTCTGACAGGCTGAGTAAGCGGGAGCAGGCTGGTAACCAAGGTACACATTGGGTAACTAGGCACAGCGCTGAGCTTAGTTACCTGATGTGTACCTTGGTTACCAGCGTTATCACTGATTGCTGGTGAGTCTGCCTGTTTGACAGCTCACCAGCGACCTCACAGCGATGTTCCAGCGTTCCCGGCCAGGTTGGATCGCTGGTGGGATCGCTGGAACAATGCAGCGTGTAATGCTAGAGGCCACGTTCGCCCTGCTCAGCCTGCATGAAGGCTGTGTAGTGAGAAAAAAATTCTAAGTTCTCTGCAAACAACGCAGGGAACTTAGAATTTTGCAAGTGTGACCCTAGCCTTACTTATACACACACGCTGACACTATACTGTATACAGAGCTCCTGTGTATAATGTCAATGGTGATCATTGCATTACCTGTACACTGACACTATATGCAGAGATTTTTTACAAAGTTACTATTTTAGTATTATTTGTCACTATGTGGTGGCATTATGTGCTTTGGTCATGACATGCCAGTATTTGTCCCTTGTACGTAGTATTATTAAGTCACTATGTGGTGGCAATATGTGGTCTCATGGTATGGCAGCATTTATACCTTACAATATATGTGGTAGCATTTGATCACTATGTGGGGGTATTATATGCTTTGGTCATGGTGTGGCGGTATTTGTGCCTTGTATGTGGCATTATTTGGGCACTATGTCATGGTAATATGTGATCTGGTCACGGTGTAGTGGTATTTCTGACTTCTGTCTGGTAATATTGGTCTTGGTAGAGTGGATTGTGGTCGGTCATTTGTTTTAGCTGATATCAATAAGGGGAAACGTCTTTATTTCCAAAACATATTAAATACTTGGATGTTTAACCCCTCCCTGTCCTGTGACGCAGCAGAGATGCAGTTACAGAGGTTCACCAGAGAAAGCAAGTTGAGCATTTGGTGAAATTTTCACCTCAGTATTTATAAGACAAAACAAGGAGAGGGTGAGAAATGTAGAAAAAAATTACCTCTGATTGCTCCGCTCCTGGTTTTGTCTTACAAATACTGAGGTAAAAAACTGACCAAATGCTCAAAGTGCCACATTCTTCTGATGGTACGGATTCCACCAATAAATAAGTGATCACCTTCCTAACCTGTGCATCGCTGATAACATATTTTCACAGAAAAATCCCTTTAATGCAAACTCCAATAATTGTACATCCCAGTAATGGTGAGCGCACAGTGATGTGCAGAAGCTGCCTGGGTTTTACAGTCCAAGCTCCACTATAATAGGTATAATGGATAACAGTTATTTGCATGTAGCTGAATGGGTAGGCTCGGGTGGATGGGCCCCTGGAGTCAATTTTCCTGGTGGGCCCCAGAAACTCCAGTCCGGCGCTGATTAGGTGGGTTATGTTTACACAATTGTACAGCCATGTTTTTTGTTTTTGTTGTATCAAAAGCAACATTGTGACAACTAGGGGAGCAAGGGATGCCTCATATGTGCAAATATGTTCAATAACATATTTGCTTGGTTATGTGACCTAAACAGGTGACACACAGGCTTTCACTCTTAAACTACATCACAATACATATGTACACATACATGACACAGAAAAAATAAACATTCTATTGTGATCAAAAAGAAATTTAATTAAACACCAACACAAATTAAAAGACACATAATGTGTGTTCAAATGTGACAGAAATAATATGAGCCCAAATCACAACATATATTCATTAGAAGCGTCTCTCCACATAGGTGTACTCCTCTACTAGTTCAGACGTGGTTGGAGTGCCAGAGTCACCATATGCCCTACCGGTTGGGCAACTTGGGGGGTGGGGGTGTCTGGGGCCCCTGGACAAATCAGGATTTTGTCCGGGACCATGCAATGGCGGATGAGGACCCTGTGACCCTAACGCCTGGCCTTTGGGGATGGCACTATAGGCCAGTGGCATCAGGGTGTCGTCCACGCCCGCCTCCAGGGCACGAATGATGATCCGCTCAAAATCTGCCGCTGCTGTGTTGACATCTGGACCACACGCTCATTAACTAGGTGCCCAATCCCAGTATTTGGTTAATTTTCGGTGTGGACCAGCACCCGCTTAGCCCACACTCCCAGCTCAGTATTGGGCGGTGTCAGGGCCCGTCTTCTAGAGACACCTGAGCTGGGACCAGAGTGCTGGTCCGCCAAACTGGGACCAGGCACAGCCTCCCCCCAGATGTGGCCAGAGGAGGATCCTGAGTGGGTGACCCCTCCAGCGTTGGCTCCTGCTCCAGCAGATCCTGTAACAAAGGGAAAACAAAACAATTATCAATTGCCATGTTCCAACAAGAGGCTATTAGCCATCACAGATGTACTGCAACAGCATCAGTCCCAATACATTGTATACCATACACACAAACATGTCACAGAGAGCAGCAAAGAAATTACACTGTGCAAAATGTCCACCCTACTTACCTGAGGGCAACACATGTAAAGTGCTGTGAGTTACAAACAATCAATCTAACAACAGAGGAGGAAAGTATGTGACCCATCACCAACACAACCACAGTATAGTTTAATGACCCACAGGATCGTGCCAGAAGGAACTAGGCAACACACACATGTGTGAACTACCACCAAGGGACGCAGATACACTAGAACATTACAATAACCTATCTCCTGTGACAGAGCAGTGGCTTCGGATGTGGCCCTGGTGTCAGCAAACTCCCTGGTGCACCGTTAACCTCGAGGAACATCCTGGTCCAGAGTGAATGTGAGGAGGTCATAGTACCACAGTTGTGGCACATGTACCTCCTCACTTCCCATCCCAGAATGCTGGGAGCTCTGGACCAGCTTGTGTTCCTTTTGGAATACTGTGTGCAGGTGCTTGACTTTATTTTTGACCATCGCCTTGTCCCACCTCGCACCAGGGTTGTGCTCCTGGGCGAGGGCAACAAGGCGGCCATAGGCCACATCCTTCACCTGATTGTTCTTATAATCAGGTGCTCTCAGCCGCCACAGGCATTCGTGCTCCTTGTACATGGCCAATAATACCCGGATAAAATCCTGATTGTCTGCCATCTGCAACATAAGCACAAAACACATCACAAACCACACATAAATGTATCTATATTCACATAATGTCCCCCGATTAATGGGCACATAAACACAACTGGTAATTAATATGACATAATTTGACCCAAGCATTGCCCTGGAGCGTGACTTAATGAAATGTTCAAACCTAGCCTAACCCTGGAAAAAACTAATAACACCTGTCGTCTCATGAAGCTACAAAAACAACTATTCAACATATGTTAAGGTACGCATAAATGTATTAGTAAAGGCACCATGTCTCAATAGCACAGCAGTTGTATGGCACTCTGGTTTGTTGTATGGAAGGAGTACAGGTTTAGCCGCTGTTTGCAGCATAATGTACACAACCCGGCACAGTAGATGAGGGCACTGAAATGTGGAGAGCCACATGATGTGGCAGACTTGACATTGATGTCCAGAACATGGCTCCATAAACCAGAAAATCCATGTACGTCTCCATACCCAACATTATTGTCTACAACATTTGATATGGGCCAGTAGGTGGTGGTAGGAGCCAAATACACAGACCTGTGGACTTGATGAAGGCATGGACAGCGCTGGGCCAGCAGAGTGTGCTTGAAGAGATGCTACCAAGATGTGGCATATGACTTTGCAACACACAAGAGCCTTCAACACTGCCCTTTTTAAATGGAGCAATACACAATTAAAATGCACCTGAGTGAGCAAATCATATGGCTCGGGCATAGCTACGCCGAGGCAGGTGCGTGTATTGGATGATGCCACTGCGCTGTGATTGGCTGTGTTGCATATAAAAATAAACCATGCCAGTGCGTGCTCCAGCTAGCTCGCCAGAGTCATTGGGTAAGTTGCGCTGTTCAGACTTCCTATCTATGGTGCTTGAGTGTGTTTTTTAGTGAGCCTTCAAATTTAACCTACACGTTTACTGTCTGAACAAGCACACAAACACCTCCAGGTGTGTGAAGGCCACACTCCAGATGTGGGACCTTCTCTTAATAGTTCAAAACAAGTGTATGCATGGTTACACAATGCTGCATGTCCCCTACTCATTGTGCTTAGATGTTGGAATTTATATTACGTAATGTATACAGTAGTATTGGCAATGATGTTGTGTGGCCAACATTTACAGTCATGCTGAATGTATCCGGACTTGGCATCACAAAATGGATGTGTCGTGTTGATACGCCACCTTGACGGTGTTTGCACTATTGTGCATGTGTGAGGGCCATTAACCAGTGTGTTAAAATTGAACAGGGATGTAGTTTGGATTGTGGTGACTCTTGCATTGTGTAATGTTGCCTTGACATGTATCTGTTTATACACCATGCATGTTAAAGGTGGTGGCATGATGTATTTGGTTGTGGTGTCCTACAAATGTACATGTATGGGCCTTAATTGGTATTATGATGAATGTAGTAATGTAATTTCCACACATGATGGTCTACAATATGTTTGTGGTGTTATTGTCAATGTACATTTGGCATGTTTAAGGTAGTTTATGTGTATTGTATGTTTTCTGACCCTATTGTTTGTGTGTGTTTTTGTTGGGCTTACTATGTTATTGTATGTTGTGTGAATGTTGGGTATTTCTGAGGGGTCTGCCCACTACTTTGTAACCTTGTATTTGATTCTTGTATGTGTAGCATGTATGTAGGAAAGTCAATATTGTTTGCTTTAGATGAATTGTGACATGTAAGTTAGAACTTACCTTTATTTTTTATCATTTCCCCAGGGGTTGGTTCATCTGCTCATCATGGATACTGAACGGAGGCTTCTCATGGCTCTTGCCTTGGTGGATGAGACTTGTGGCTGTAGGAGAGAGCTGAGAGATTGCGGGCTCATAGACCACGCCATGTGTGGTCTCAGGAGTGGCTTTTGCAAAGAGACAACCTGAGCCACAAGCGGCTGCTCTGTCAGCTGGAGGACAGGAGTCCGCATGACTTCAGGAACTATCTCTGTATGTCCGTGGACTCATTCAAGTTCCTATTGGACAGCATTCGGCCATAGATAGCCCGGGAGAATACTGTGATGCGTAGAGCTGTGCCACCTGAGGAGCGATTGGCTGTAACTTTGCAGTTCCTGGCAACAGGTCGATCGATGATGGATCTGCAATACTCTGCAGCTGTGTCACAACCATTGCTGAGCCGCCTCTTACCCAAGACGTATGAGGCCATGCTGAGGTGCCTGGTGTCAGCCTTTTTGCATTTACCAACCACCCCCGCAGAATGGATGCAGGTTGCCAGTAGTGGTATTGCTGATCGCTGGCAATTTCCAAACTGCGGTGGGGCATTGGATGGTAAGCACGTGAGGATCACTCAACTCCCCAACAGCGGGTCATTTTTTTATAACTACAAAGGCTATTTTAGTGTGATCCTCATGGCCATTGTGGATGCTCACTATGAGTTCCTCTACGTGGATGTTGGCATGAACGGGCGTGTCTCAGATGGGGGTGTGTTTGTGTGGCGCCTCTGCGACCAGGGTGGCCACGGGTAATAACGGCAGTCAGGAGGTAGAGACACTTTTTTAGGAACACCTTCATAAAACACACCCATAGACACAAGACCCAACCCGGAGCCCAGGACTCTAGGTGGGCAAGGGGTGGTATGGCCAGTCACAAGTGGGTGGGATGTAGTCAAGGTGACGGACCAGGTACATAAGGGGAACACCAGGAAGTAGTAGGAAGTAGGCCAAAGTGAGCTGAACAGTAAAGACCAAGAGTAAAGAGAAATACTTCCCTGAAGCTTTCAGGCTCCCTGGAGGCGCAGAATCCTGCGAGGCACAGTCCCCTGGAGAGAAATCCCACTCCACAGTCTGGAACCAAAGGGAAGGGGAAAGACCGGACCAGTGCAGCTGGATCTGAGGAAAACGGCAGCGGTGCCAAAGGACGACCAAAAGAAAGAATCCCCTAAGTATGCCGTAGTTACACAGGTAGGAAAGAGCCCGGTGATCCCCTGCAACATAGGGACACCCAAGGCTAGGCTGGAACCAGAGAGTCGGCTCTGAGGTGACCATAGCTATATGCCGGATCACAGACACACCGAGGGGGAGTTCAGATTCCAAATCTGTTCTCCTAACATATGTGCAGGAGGTATAGCAACACATAGGACCCAGGCTTGCTACCCATACACAGGGGGAAGCCAAACAAAGGGCCGAGTTGCCACCATACAGCAAATTGGGGAAAAGAAGTGCAGAGAAGAGCCTGAGAGGAATTCAGAAAGCGAAGGGTCTGAAGCATGAACCTGGCTGCAGGGTAGCAACTGAAAGTCCAGAGTTAACTTTGTGAATGGTGAACAGTGTTATAGAACTGTACTGTGGAAGAACTGCCAGTAGTACCCGGTGAACCCTGCCAGTGTCTCCCGTGTGTGTTTCCCTGCATGTTATACTGTTTTCCACCCTGTCAGGAGCAGCCCGACCCACGGCGGGCTCATCCATCCAGCTGCAGCCCCATCCATCCTCCTGGCAGAAGTAAGCAGCAGCAGCGGTGGTCCCCATTGACCACAACCCGTGGGTGGCATCACGACAATCCCTGTAAATAACCCCCTTTTACTTGTGGGCTTGGGACAAAGTCCGGACCAAGACCGCCGTGATAACCCCCGTGATACCCCGGTGTGGTACCGAGTACCCTCTCCCAGTGGGCTCCACATTTGGGCACAGCTCCTTTGGCCAGGAGTTGAGGAGAGGTGCTCTCAACTTGTCCTCAAATAATGAGACAACCGGTCATCTCAACTTTGCTTTTGTGGGGGATGATGCCTTTCCACTTCATGCTCACCTACTTCGGCCATATTCCTAGAGGACTGTTACTTCTGAGCAGCGCATATTCAATTACCGGCTATCCCGGGCATGCTGTGTGGTTGAAAATGCGTTCGGGATCATGGTCAATAGATTCCACATCTTTCATACGCCTTTGAATATGAAACTGGAATATATGGATATAGTAGTGCTGGCATGCTGTGTGCTACATAACTTCCTGCGTCGTAGGGATACTGCATCATACACTCCAGCAAGTTATCTGGATTCAGTGGACTCCACAACAGGGGAAGTCCATCCCGGGGCATGGCGTGCAATCGACCCTGGTCTGGCACCACTCCAGCCACTGAGCTAGGGTCGAAGTCCGCAGGATGCCAGGAGCAGCAGGGACAGCTACTGCTCCTACTTCAATGGCCTTGGGGCAGTGGCCTGGCAGCAAGACTAGGCGAAGTGTGGCTGGGTTTGTCACACACCACCAGCAGGCTGAGGGTGTAGCCAGCAGTGTGTCTGCAGCCTTAATTGTTTTCTTTTTGGTATGTGTTTGTGGTGCCCCTGCGACTAGGTGGCCATAAGAGGGAAGTGTAGCCAGGTAAGTAAGGTTGAAAACACACCGATACTGCACAAGCACCAACACTTCGCCTAGGACTCTAGGATAGGCAAGGGGTAGCAGGGTGTAGCACTGTGGGTGGAGTTTAGGTAGGACACTGACAAAGTGTCTCAAACAAAACCCAGGAGTGACTCAAACAAAACCCAGGAACACACATGGGGAGTTAGTGAGTTAGACAGTGAACAGAAGAAGAAAGGAAGAACACCAGAGTGGACAGAGAGACACTTCCCAGACAGTTTCAGGCTCCCTGGAGGCGCAGAATCATGTGAGTCACAGACCCCTGGAGAGAAAGCCCGCTCCACAGCCTGGAAGTGAAGGGAACGGGGAAAGACTGGAAAGAGACCCCACAACTAAGGATGGTGAGAGGACTAGGGTCCGGCAGCCAGAGACCCGTGGTGTGTAGAGGAACCCTTAGCACAGTGACTGAAACAAGGAGCCTAGTGTGCACAAAGACAGCAACCTGGGACACTGGAGGGCTAGGCTGACACCAGAGAACCGGCTATGATGAAGCGTCCGGGGATTCTATACCAAAATCACGAGACACACTGGCTGGAGGAGCAGCAGCAAAGTAAGTGACTTGTACCCAGCACAGCCCTTCACTGCATCCATCCACAAATACTACTCCTGCCCTGGGGACCCTCAGCCCTACCCGATGAGGGCTTTCTATCCACGCTGCCCCGAGTCACCATCCCCAGCAGGAATACAGCAGCAATGGTTCTACTAATCACATAACCCGGGTGGCGTCACGACAAATAATCCCTTGTAAATATCTCCTTTTTGGACTGATCCCAAGCCACGGGACTGGGTCATGACTACCGTGATCCCCAGAGACAGCCCGATTCCCGAGTACCCCATAGCCTGGGGGTGCATCATGTTCATCTTTTTTTTTTTTTTTTGTTATTTAATTTTAAATTTTTTACATTTCATAACAAAAATTTTAATGTTACATGTATGCACATTGGAATACCAATAATTCAAGCGACCAACATCTGAATATTAAACAGTTTATTGAGCAAAAATGTACAAGGAGGGACATACACAAAAGGAAAAGACAACCCAAATGAGGTGTCTCCTGTTTTAAGTGTTGATGCATAGAGTACAGACTTTGTAATAATAATGATAGTACAGCAGAAACTGACATGCAGGTAAAACCTTACTGACCAAAAGAAAGTCACCACAATGCAGTTCAATAGTATAATATAAGAATTAAATAGGCTACAGGAATAGTACCCAATAAATAGTGGCCGATAAATATTAAAGTGCAAGTGCTTATGCTTGTTCTTACAACTTTTATTGCGGTTTAGACTTATTTGGTACAGTAAAGCTAACCATACTTAACATCCAGATTATTAAAGTGTATAACATTTAATGATACGAAGGATACGAAATGGCCATCGGGGTGTGTGTCTCCTGGTTGTGAAATCCTCTCTGGTGAGATAGTTATACTAATACAATCATGTGTGATGCTATTTGATGTTGGCGATTTTTTTCTGACATGCTGCATCCAGTGCTTCTTTGATCCTAATCCTGGGTCAGAACTCATTATGGGTAACACTGCATCAAATATGAGTATCATTAAATGTTATACACTTTAATAATCTGGATGTTAAGTATGGTTAGCTTTACTGTACCAAATAAGTCTAAACCACAATAAAAGTTGTAAGAACAAGCATAAGCACTTGCACTTTAATATTTATCGGCCACTATTTATTGGGTACTATTCCTGTAGCCTATTTGATTCTTATATTATACTATTGTACTGTATTGTGGTGACTTTCTTTTGGTCAGTAAGGTTTTACCTGCATGTCAGTTTCTGCTGTACTATCATTATTATTACAAAGTCTGTACTCTATGCATCAACACTTAAAACAGGAGACACCTCATTTGGGTTGTCTTTTCCTTTTGTATATGTCCCTCCTTGTACATTTTTGCTCAATAAACTGTTTAATATTCAGATGTTGGTCGCTTGAATTATTGGTATTCCATTAAATTAGCGATTTATCTGTTTCCATGGTGTATACTCCTCTGCATATGGGAGGTTATTGCTTAGTATCTTGATGAAGTTGTTAATTTCATTTTTTATTATGCATGCACATTGTTTAAGGTGACCTTTCAGTTATGTGTGTGATGTTAAACACGTCTGTTTTTGTTCAGTATGCTGTGGTATTTTATGTTAATGTGTGGAGCCCACTGGGACGGGGTACTCGGTACCGGACCGGGGTACTGCTGGGGATATCACAGCGGTCTTGGTCCGGACCGTGTCCCAGGTTCTCACAAGTAAAAGGGTTACAAGGATTAGTTTGTCGTGACGCCACCCACGGGTTGTGGTCAGTAATGGGACCACCGCAGCAGCGCTGCTCTGCCAGGAAGATGAAGGGATGGATGGGCTGCAGCTGGATGGATGAGCCCACCTCAGGTCGGGCTGCTCCTGGCAAGGTAAAAAGTTGTGTAATGCACAGTTCAGTATACCTTGAATCAGACACGGGAAACTGAAGCAGGGTTCACCGGGTTTACTCTCAAATTCTTCCAAGTCACACAGTTCACGGTATAGTTCTCAACACAGTTTACAGTTCAGTTAACTTCGGTAACACTTATCCCTTTGCAGCCAGGCTGTCGCTCTGAGACCCCTCACTTCTTCTATATGTCCTTTCAGGCTTGTTCTTTCTCTCTTTCTGCTCTTCCTACGGATTGAATGGTGGCAGCTCGGCCCCTTGTATGTAGCTTCCTCCTATGTGTGTGGGTGGTAAACTGGGTCCTCTTGGATGCTGCTGAGCCTCCAACCCTCTAGTAGGAACACGGATCTGGAATCTGTGTTCCCCGCCAGTTTGTCTGGGGAGCAGGTGTATGACTTCAGTCCCCATCAGAGCCGACACTCTGGTATTTTCCTAGCCTGCAGTAACCCTGTCTTCCAAGGGCTTACCCGACTCCTTCTAACCCGTGTGATTTCCAGTTACAATCAGGGAATCTATCCCGCCGGTAGTTGGTCGGTGCTGCCGTGTTCCTCGGACCCGGTGATATCGGTCCGGTCTCACACTCCTTTGGGATGCTGGCTATGGATGAGCTTTCTCTCCATGGAACAGTGTCTCTGGGGATTCTGCGTCTCCAGGTAGCCCAATCCCTCCGGGATGTGTCACTTTCTGTCTGCTGTTCTTTACCTCTCGTCTCACTCTGGCCTAATAAATCCTTCCTCCTCTTTTCCTCGATTTGTACTCTTTGTCACCTGACCTACATTCCCACAGACTTTCCTCTAAACCCAACCACCCCTTTCCCACCTAGAGTCCCGGGCTCCGGGTTGGGTGCTTTGCTCCTGTGGGTGTGTGTGGTGTGAGGGTGTTTGGTGCACAAACTGCCTACCATTTACCTGGCTGCAGTTCCCTATGTGGCCACCCTGGTTGCAGGGATGCCACATGTGCACAAAGGTGAAAAAAAAAAACAATTCTGATCAGAACTACCTGTGTCTGTCTTTACTTTTAAATACAGGAGAATGCTGCCCCTAGTTACCTGATATTTATCTTCCAAACAAGCTACACACAAAGCTGCTGAGAGTGCGCTTTACAACAGCGCCCAGTAAATGTTGTCTGCAATGTTTCCTGTGCGCTCTGCTAAAGCACACTCTCAACAGCTTTGTGTGTGGTTCATTGTCAAGGTAAGCATCTGGTAACTAGGTAACTAGGGGCAGCATTCTCCCACAGCGCATAGCGTTAACACTTTGCGCTTCTGGGAAACACTCTAAGTATTAAGCGCAATCCGTTAGGCTAGGGTCACAACACAAGTGGGACCCTAACCTAAGTCAGTGTAGTGTTGGGAGGGAGAGGTTTTCAAGCAGGGAGAGTTTAAAGGAGCCTGTCACTATGTGGCGGCCCACTATGTAGGTGCAACAGAGGGGTACTGCATGAACAGGATCTCGTGTCCGGTACCACTAGGTACTGTGCGCCTTGGACTTGGACTTAAAACAAACTTTTTCCGCCATTGCTTGGCGCCAAAAATGGGTTCCCGCCATTTTCGCACGAGGACCCAAGATGGCGCTGTAGCCATATACTAAACACCATATGCAGGCCCGGGGGTGTGCCTCAGCCCCGAGAAGAAGGGGGGCCTAGATGGAGGTGCCAAAAAATGTGGCCGCCCCGATTGCCATCAATCAATCAGGGGGGCGGCCCACAGGAAATTCCCAGGGAGTGCCCGCCCATAGCTGGACAAACTGGAAACGAAGGACAGAAAGAACAAGACTCCTTTGTACCCAGCAGCATGGCAGCACCCCATGGGAGAGATGTAGTGCGAGAGCTGGAGGAGCCGACCCGCGCCGAGCAGGGCGATCCGGCAGCGGAGTCCCTCTTAACAATGGAGGGGGATGCTGATTACTAGCAGGATGCTTCTACCTGGCTCCATCAAGAAATGGAGCAGACATTAACTTGGGTGTGTAGGCGGTGGAGAGCCGAGCGGACCTTGGAGCTGTCCACCAGGAGGACGACCCGCGAGGCACGGGAGGCGGCAGTGGCTAAACGAGCTGTAGAAGAGTACCGCGCCTCCTTACCCCCACCCGTCCAGACCCGGGGCACGGGGGTCCAGACTAAGCCCCCGACTACACCACCGTCCCGGGCTGGCAGTTGTCTCCGGCTGGAGGCACCTCAACCACTCGCAGCACCAGACGTTGAGGTCGAGAAGGAGTTTGATGACGTGGATGGCTCCGAGGAACCGGACAGAGCCTCGGGAGGGAGCACTCTAGAAGCGGCATGGTGGACTTCATGGCAGCGGCACCAGCGAGAAGTTCCCGCCATTTTGAGCTCCGTGGAGATGCAAGTGACATCCAGGGTTTCCAGCAGCAGCTCGCCACCCCCACAGCACCAGTCGCTACAGTGCATCCGGCCAGCAATGGATGAAAGAGACTAGGTGGCGATGCAGAGGCGGCGTGAGGACTGGTATCAATGGGAGCAGGCAACAAGGAGACTCCGCGATGAAGCCAGAGCTCAGCCCCCACTTCCAATTGAACTACGCAAAACAGGAACCGTTATTTTCATCTACCAGGAGGATGGATGGGGCTTCCTACGAGAACCAGGACTGATAGACGACGTCTTCTTTTCCCGGCGGGATGTAGAATCATTTCTGCGTAAAGGACATCTGAGGCGAGATCTCTATAGAGATGAGCAGGTGACCTACAAACGTTTTCCCGGCCCGTTAGGCTGGTTTGCCATTAGGATCGCTCGTACAGAACATTAACATTGCATTTGCAATAGACTCCCGTAGTGAGACATTGCCCTTTTTCCTTTTTGAATAATGTATGTCCCCGTTTGCCTTAATCTGAAGAACCCAATGACTTTATATTTGAACTGTCCATTTATTTAATGATGTGTGCTGTATGAGCCTGCATACCTAGTATATACTCCAATAGGAACATTTTTTGACAAAATAACTCACTGAAGTTTTGACACTTTTTTTCTCTACCCCTTGCATCTAGCAGGTGGCTACAGATTTCCCCAGGAGGTAACACATGCGTCCAGATACCAGTGCTCAGTCCCCTGCAACCTAAAACATGGGGGCGGTTTGTGGCAACCAGGCGACCAGCCATGTTAGCAAGGAGGGGCTGGTGGTGAATACAGACACATGGACACCATTAGGCCTCTGCCACTCACATCCAGGTGATACAAAGTTTCTGAGCAGCCTATTGGTGACGCCTCCTTTTAGACCGGGCGGGCTGCTCAGCACTGAAAATATGCATCACTGTGACAGACGCCCCCTAGAGGAAAACAACCTTAACTGCTATGGATAAAAAGATGCAAGTTAACACTAAAAATAATGATGTAAGGTGTCAGTTGGGTATTTTGGCGCCAGAATATCGTAAGCTGATCACCTAGTACTGGTCCCATTGGGCCGAAGTCATAATGTGTCTTTTATATGTGTAACGTTAAAGTCATGAGCCTCCCAGCAATGGGAAGAAAACCTAATTATGCTTAAACTGTAAATAGTTACCCGTTAGTATTGTTATAAAAATGTTTTCACTTCCGTAGACAAGTGTTGATACTCGCGGATGAGTATATTCAATCAAGGGGGTATGTGGCGCCCCACTATGTTGGTGCCACAGAGGGGTACTGCACCTGTAAAAGAGGTTTAGTCACCCCAGCTGCAAGTGGATTTCAGGATGGTAGGCGAAACCCTAAACCCACACCCCACACTAGATCATACAGTGGGAGGGAACCCGGGAGGGTATATAGTCACCTCCAGGGGGAACTAGAGAGGAGCGCCGGTCTGTGGAGGCTGTGGTCGAGAGTTAGTGAGCCAGGCGGATGGCCTGAGGGAGCAAGAAGGGTCTCCTGGCTGAGGGACCCAGGAACGAAGGACAGATCCCAGACACAGAGAGTGAGAGGGGGATAAAGGAACTGGAGAGTTCGCCCCAGGAGAGAAACCCGGTACCGGAGCCCACACCTGTAGGAACCTTTAAGGCCTACAGAAAATCCGAAGCACAGGGGTATATCAATAAACTGCCCTGATTCTCGAGCAAACATTAGAGGGAACCAAACACAGCAGGCAAGCTGCAGTGTTCAACAGAGGGTTTCCCGACGGGAGCAAGAGAAGGAGAGAGAAAGTCAGCAGGAGGTCAGATCTACTACATGAGATCAGATTTCACACAAGCTACTGGGAAGCAGGGAGGGATTGAAACAAGAGAGGCACACGCTGGGGGTTCCATCCAACTACCAGAGATTCGCTTGCAGCCACCCGTAGCCACTTGTCATTTAACATCTTACTACACTGAGGACTGTAACAACGCTGCTAAAGTTCCAGTAAAGTACCCGGGTGAAGCGACTTTGACTCTGCTGCATCTTTATTCCATGAACTCATTTCTTCTACAGGAATCGCTACCCGGAGGTCCAGTCCTGCCTGCAGAGGACTATACCATCTTAGCCGCATTACCACCGACCTCCGGAGGACTGGAGCGGTGCTGGTAACATCTCACCAGGTACTGCAAGTGGCGTCAGGACAAACTATAAACTTGTACATGCTCCCCTGTATATAAACCCCCTTTTTAAAGATAGGCCCAGGACACGGGATCAGGCGCGGCCGCCATTCCCGTGACACAGCAGTTAACCCTTTGCCGCCTGACACCCGAGTACCCCATACCCTGGGCGCTACAAATACCTTCATAGTACCAGAATACAATAGCTCTTTTCAGTGCTAAAACCACTGAACAAGGTCACAGTATAGGGAGGTAGAGATTGTGGATTAGGTAGGGAGGTTAAACTGTTCTTCCCGCATCCATATAATAAAAGCTCTTGTCAGAGACAGAGCTTTTTTTTTCCAGCACACAGAATAAGGCTAGGGTCACACTTGCGTCAGCCCTTACAGCTGATACAAGCGCTAAAAACTTACAAATTTTCCCTGCAGTGCATAGTGTTAACGCTATGCACTACAGGGAAAATTTCTAAGTTTTTACAGCTTCTGTCAGCTGTAAGGGATGACACAAGTGTGACCCTAGCGTAATAGTATTTTGAGCTTCCTCTTGTTTAAAAACACTGTTCCTTTTTTCCCTGCTGTTTTTGAGGTCACAGCTTAGCTTGTGCTATCCACATCATCCCCATTAATACAGTGCTAGTGTGGAGCCCACTGGGACGAGGTATTCAGTGTTTCAGGATCCTCCATGTCTGAGGGCTCACTCTCCTCCGATGACATTAAGGACAGTTTTTTCACTTTCATGCCATACGGGCCTCTTTCTCTCTGTACTACAATGTAGGAGATCCACTCTCCAACCTACACAATCATGGACTGCTGGCTTTGATGCACATCGATTTGAATCCGGGTCCTCCGCTCAGCTTGAGCTCAGGTCATCTGCTGGGGCAGCAGTCTCAGCACACCCCGCCGGGTGTCTCGGACCTCCGGACTTCTTCTCCCGCCTTCCGCCATGCCGCCTCGGTCACTAGAATTGTTTCTCTGGCCGGGTTCCTCCACCGTAACTTTCTGTGGGCCCTCTGGGATTACTGTAGATCTTCCGACAGCAGCACTCTCTCTTGCGTCCTCGTCTTCCATCGGGTGTCCAGCAATGGTCACTGCTTCACATCCTGTTTCCTGTCCCGCCTCCTTTGGGCGATTACTTCCTCTTCAGCTCCTGCCAGCCTCTCATTGGTAGGTGCACTCAGGGGCGGCGGCTCCTCCTTGGGATTGATAGCTGGCTCCCCCAAAGTTATGGGGAGCAAAGGCGGGCCTTTCTTTTCCCGCTCTGGACCGGCCCACGATGGGGGGTCTGGGCACGCCTCCCCTTCACATGGCCTCAGGCTCCTATGGCCACCATTAAGCCCAAATTTGGCGGGATAAGTCCAGAACACGAATCCTAGGCACACGGGGTCCAGTTCTTTTCGACCGGGTCCATCCTGTCCGTGATGCCAAGTTGTGGAGCCCACTGGGATGGGGTACTCTGTACCGGACCGGGGTACTGCTGGGGATACCACGGCGGTCTTGGACTGGACCGTGTCCCGGATTCTCACAAGTATTAGTTTGTCCTTTACAAGGATTAGTTTGTCGTGACGCCACCCACGGGTTGTGGTCAGTAAGGGGACCACCGCTGCAGCGTAGCTCTGCTAGGAGGATGGAGGGATGGATGGGCTGCAGCTAGATGGATGAGCCCGCCGCGGGTCAGGCTGTTCCTGGCAGGGTAAAAGGTGTGTAATGCACCGTTCAGAATACCTGGAATCAGACACGGAAACTGAAGCAGAGTTCACCGGGTTTACTCTCAAGTTCCTCCAAGTCACACAGTTCACGGTACAGTTCAGTTCTTAACAGCTTTACACAGTCAACTCCGGCAACACTTAACCCTCTGCAGTCAGGCTGTCGCTCTGAGACCCCTCACTCCTTCTGTTAACCTTTTCAGGCTTGTTGTTTCTCTCTCTCTCTCTGTTCTTCCTGCGGGTTGTATGGCGGCAGCACGGCCTCTTGTATCTAGCTTCTCCCTATGTGTGTGGGTGGTAAGCTGGGTCCTCTTGGAAGCTGCTGAGCCTCCAACCCTGTAGTGGGAACACGGATCTGGAATCTGTGTTCCCCACCGGTT
Source organism: Allobates femoralis (assembly GCA_033576535.1). Taxonomy (NCBI): domain Eukaryota; kingdom Metazoa; phylum Chordata; class Amphibia; order Anura; family Aromobatidae; genus Allobates; species Allobates femoralis. Next base: position 553,947,735 of record JARQOC010000002.1, on the reverse strand, counting down.
TGTCTGGGGAGCTGGTGTATGACTTCAGTCACCCTCATAGCCAACACTCTGGTATTAGCCTAGCCTGAGGTAACCCTGTCTCCCGAGGGCTTACCAGGCTCCTTCTAACCCGTGTGATTTTCAGTTATAATCAGGGAATCTATCCCGCCGGTAGTTTGTCGGTGCTGCCGTGTTCCTCGGACCCGGTGATACCGGTCCCGTCTCTGTCCTCACACTCCCCTGGGATGCCGGCTATTGATGAGCTTTCTCTCCATGGAGCGGTGTCTCTGTGGATTCTGCGTCTCCAGGGAGCCCGATCCCACCGGGAAATGTCACTGTCTGTTTATTCTTGTCTGCTCGGCTCACTCTGGCCTACTAACTCCTTCCTCCTCTTTTCCTCTATTTGTACTATCTGTCACCTGACCTTCCTTCCTTCCACCCACTTTCCTTTGAACCCTACCACCCCTTGCCCACCTAGAGTCCCGGGCTCCGGGTTGGGTGCTGTGCTCCAGTGGGTGTGTATGTGCTGTGAGTGTGTTTGATGCACAAACTGTCTACCTTCTGCCTGGCTCCCTATGTGGCCACCCTGGTCGCAGGGGCGCCACACTAGTGCGCTTGCCAAATACAAAGTAGTAGTAGCATTTTGTACTGCCTGTTACAAAGCATGCACTGATCCTTTTTCACTGCTGTTTTTGGGGTAACATCTTGGCTTGAGCCGTCCACATCAGCCACATTAATAGGGTGCTAGTGTGCTTGCCAAATCCAAAACAGTGCTAGCATTTTGTGCTGCCTGGAACAATAAACGCACTGATAATTTTTCCCCGCTGTTTTTGGGGTCACAGCTTAGCTTGTGCCATCCACATCAGCCACATTAATATGGTGTTAGCGTGCTTGCCAAATCCAAAACAGTACTAAAATTTTGTACTGGCTGATACTTTGTGTTACTTGGTACAATAAATCTACTGGTCCTTTTTCCCTGCTGTTTTTAGGGTCACAGCTTGGCTTGAGCCGTCCACATAAGACACATTAATACGGTGCTAACGCATTTGCCAAATCCAAAGCAGTACTAGTATTTTGTGCTGCACTGGTCCTTTTTCCCTGCTGTTTTTAGTGTCACAGCTTGGCTTGTGCCATCCACCTCAGCCTCATTAATACGGTGCGAGCTTGCCAAATCAAAAGCAGTACTAACATTTTGTGCTACCTGGTACTCTAAACGCAGTGGTCCTTTGCCCCCAATATTTTTGGGGTCACAGCTTGACTTGTGCCATCCAAATCAGCCACATTAATACAGTGATAGTGCGCTTAATAAATCCAAAGCAGTACTACTAGCATTTTATGCTGCCTGGTACACTAAACGTACTGGTCCTTTTTCCCCAATATTTTTGGGGTCACAGGTTGGCTTGAGCCATCCACATTTGCCACTTAAATACAGTCCTAGTGCGCTTGCTAAATCCAAAGAAGTACTAGTATTTTGTGCTGCCTGGTACAATAAAGGCACTGGTTTTATTTCCCCGTTGTTTTTGGGGTCCCAGCTTGGCCTATGCCAGCCACATCAGTCATATTAATATGCTACTAGTGCTCTTGCAAAATCCAAAGCAGTCCTGCTAGCATTTTGTGCTGCCTGGTACACTAAATGCACTGGTTCTTTTTCCCCAATATTTTTGGGCTCACAGCTTGGCTTGTGCCATCCACATCTGACACATTAACATGGTGATAGTGCACTTGCAAATCAAAACAGTATTGCTAGCATTTTGTGCTGCCTGGTACACTAAACGCAATGGCCCTTTTTCACCAATATTTTTGGGGCCACAGCTCAGCTTGAACCATCCACATTTACCACATTAATACAGTGCTGGTGCGTTTTCCGAATCCAAAGCAGTACTTCTACCATTTTGTGTTGCCTAGTACATTAAACACACTGTTCCTCTTTCCCCTATATTTTAGAGGTGACCGCTTGGCTTGTGCTGTCCACATCAGCCATATTAATACTGTGCTACTGCGCTTGCCAAATCCAAAGTAGTACTACCATTTTTTCCTGCCTCGTACAACAAATGCACTAGTCCTTTTTCTCCATTGTTTTTGGGTTCACAGCTTGGCTTGTACTTTTCACATCAGCCACATTAATACTGTGCTAGTGCGCTTGCCAAATCCAAAGCAGTCCTACTAGCATTTTGTGCTGCCTGATGTATGAAGTTGATGTTTGCTTGTTCTGTACAATTGCAGCTTGTGGGCAGGAGGTATGAGCGCATGGTTCCTGGACAGAAGATTGTGAAATACATAGCACAGATGACATGGCAGTGGTTTGATTCGTAGTCACAGATTTGGTACACTGGTGTTCGCCCACCTACTGGGGTGCTCGGATGCCATGACGTGATTCCATATACTCGAAGTGCTTAGGTTTCCTTTGCCCTTACCTCTGCTCAGCTTGGTATGACATATGCTACATATTGCAATGTTTTTCTCCTGAGAACACTCAGAAAAAAAAATCCAGGCAGTGGCTGAACACACACACATGTCCTGATTTGGGCCATAGTGGGGGTGCAGTTGGGATTATTTGACCCAGTTCGCACGCTGGTCAAACCACTACCTCTTGGTGCCTGTGTTTGTTGTTATGTATCCATCTTCCTCTGTGTTGCTTTGCTGGCTATGAATGCCAGCAGTCCAGGTCAGATCAGTGGACTCATCATTGTCCATCGACTAGTGCCTTGTTGCGCACCACTAACAACATCACGCCCATGTCCGTGTCCATGTCCCTTAACAACAGTTTTTTTTTTTACATTTTAGGTTTTCATTATATATTTGCACATATATTTCCACAAGCCAAGCAAACTGTGTTCCCCAAATTTATAGAGGGGGACCCTCCCAAATGCATAGAGGAGGGCCCTCTCTAATGTGTAAATCACTTTCAGTGGTATCAATCATGGCTTTGCTTATGCCTTTTTTCTTAAGGCAGTGGTTTCAGCCCCAGATGTATAGAGGAGGACCCTGCCAAATGAATAAATGAGGGACCCCCAAAAGATATGTTATTGGGCCTCCCCTGGGCACTCACCAAACTCAGTATTCCTGACACCTGCAGGCCCTCTAAAAACTTGAACTTATGGCTGCAAAATTATGTGGAGGAGGAGGATAAAGCCCAATGCTACAATGGGCACATTGCAAACTGCTATGGAATATAAATTCCACTGTACGAGTCTCAATGAGGGATGAACCACCCAAATGTGTAAGTATCAGCAGTCCCTCCCAAACCTATGTTACTGGGCCACCTCTGGGCCCTCACCAAAGTCAGGTTTCCTGACACCAGCAGGTCCCATGAAAACTTAGGCCAATAGAATGAGATGGAGGAGGAGACTAAAGCCCAATGCCACAATGGGTGCATTGCAAACTGCTGTGTAATATGTAAGTGTCATCAGTTCATCCCAAACGTATGTTACCGGGCTACCTCTGGGCCCTCACTAAACTCTGGTTTCCTGACAACTGCAGGCCCTCTGAAAACTTGAATTTAGGGCCACAGAATGAGATGGAGGAGGAGAAGGATAAAGCCCAATTCCACAAAGGGCGCATTGTAAACTGGTATGGAATATGTATTCCATTATGTGAGTCTCAATGAGGGCGGGACCACCCAAATGTATAAGTAACAACAGTCCCTCCAAAACTAGTGATGGGCGAATCCTAAATTACTCGGAATCGCTTGACTCTAGCGAGTCCGAGCCCGGGACTCGCTACTCGTTGCGAGTCTAGCGAGTCCAATGTTAATGAATGAGGAAGCGAGTAATAGCGAGTAGTGTGCGATTTACAAATCACAGATGTGTCTCGGAAGCTTCAGCCTGAAGCAATCCTAGTTTTGTCAGAGTCTCTGCCATTGATTTGCATTGGACTCGTTTACTGTGCAAGTAATCGCTGGGAAACTCGCACAGATAAGAGTCCGGCTGTCTCCTCTGTGCTGGCTGCCGCAGCTCCAGGGTCGTAGAGCCTGCCTGCTGCCTGATGTAGCAGAGCTGAGATTGTTCTCAGTCTGATCATTCCCTGTTCATAGACATCTATATCTATGCACAGGGGATGTAGCAGAGAGGACATCGCGTTTTGGACTGCGTCGGACGGAAGAGGATTTTTTTAATTAAAGATGGAGTCCCTAATGACTTTTTTTTTATTTCTAATAAAAATTTTTCTCTGTGTTGTGTTTTTTTTAAAACAATTTAATAGAAATTCATGGCGGTCATGTCTAATATTGGCGTGACCGCCATAAATTTCGGGCTTAGGGCCAGCTGATAATACAAAGCTGGCCCTAACCTCTTTATTACCCAGCGTGCCACCGCCACCAGGGCCGCTGGAAGAGCGGGGTTCAGCGCCAGAGGATGGCGCTTCAATGAACGCGCCATCTTCTGGGGCGGCTGCGGGCTGCAGTTTGCAGCGGGGGGTGCCCAGAAAGCTTCGGCATCCCTGCGCTGTGGATTCCAGCCCCCAGCTGCTTAGCTGTACCTGGCTAGACATAGAAATTGCGCGGAGCCCCACGCATTTTTTTTAAATTATTTAATGAAATTCATGAAATAATAAAAAAAAAAGGGCTCCCCTATATTCTTGTGTCTGGCCAGGTACAAATAGGCACCTGGGGGTTGGGGGCAGCCCGTCGCTGCCTGCTGGATCCGGCTGGTTCCAGAAATACGGCGAAGACCATGTAATTTTTTTTCTGAAAAATCAATAAAACAATCCTAAAAAAGGGACTGCATCTTTATTAACCCCTCGCCCATGGTCCAGGGGTTAATAAAGATGCAGTCTCTTTTATTTACATTGTTTTATGGATTTGTCAGAAAAAAATTTCACGTGGGCTTCGCCGTATTTCTGGAACCAGCCGGATCCAGCAGGCAGCGACGGGCTGCCCCCAACCCCCAGGTGCCTATTTGTACCTGGCCGGACACAAGAATATAGGGGAGCCCTTTTTTTTAATTATTTCATAAATTTCATGAAATAATAAAAAAAAAAATGCGTGGGGCTCCGCGCAATTTCTATGTCTAGCCAGGTACAGCTAAGCAGCTGGAGGCTGGAATCCGCAGCGCAGGGATGCCCAAGCTTTCTGGGCACCCCCCGCTGCAAATTGCAGCCCGCAGCCGCCCCAGAAGATGGCGTGTTCATTGAAGCGCCGTCCTCTGGCGCTGAACCCCGCTCTTCCAGCGGCCCTGGTGGCGGTAGCACGCTGGGTAATAAAGGGGTTAATACCAGTTTTGTTATACAAGCTGGTATTAAGCCCGAGATTCTTAATGTCAGGCCACATTTGACCCAGCCACTAAGAATCTCCAATAAAGGTTTAAAAAAACACAACACAGAGAATTTTTTTTTATTAGAAATAAAAAAAAAAGCCATTAGGGACTCCATCTTTAATTAAAAAAATCCTCTTCCGTCCGACGTAGTCCAAAACGCGATGTCCTCTCTGCTACATCCCCTGTGCATAGATATAGATGTCTATGCACAGGGAATAAGCAGACTGAGAACAATCGCAGCTCTGCTACATCATCTCTGTGAGCAGGCAGGCTCTAGGACCCTGGAGCTGCGGCAGCCTGCACAGAGAAGACAGCTGGACTGGCTCGCAAAGTAACAGCAGTTACTTTGGGAGTTTCCCTGCTATCACTGGCACAGTAGCCGAGTCTAATGCAAGTCAAAGGCAATCCTAGTTTTGTCAGCGTCTCTGAAAAAACTAGGATTGATATTGATTTGCATTGGACTCGTTTACTGTGCGAGTAATCACTGGGAAACTCGCAAAGATAAGCTACCGAGTCCTGCGAGTCCCTTACTACTCGCCGAGTAATGAGTCCTAGCGAATAGATTCGCCCATCCCTATCCAAAACATGTTACTGGGCCACCTCTGGGTCCTCACCAAACTCAGGTTTCCTGACACCTGCAGGCCCTCTGAAAACTTGAATTCAGGGCCACAAAATGACATGAAGGAGGGGGAGGATAAATCCCAATGCCACAATTGATGCATTGTAAACAGCTATGGAATATGTATTCTACTATCTGAGTCTCAATGAGGGAGGGATCCCCCAAATATATAACTAACAGCCTTGAAAACATATATTATAGGACCATATGAAGCACCTCAGGGCAATGCCCAGTATACCAATGTGCATGTTGTAACTGGCCTTGTAAAGTGCTGGGGAATAGCTAACTAAAAATTATGTAGGCCAGAGGGACCTACAAAATGTTCAAGTCAGGGTCCTCCTAATTGTAGAAGGCAAAAAAAGTCACAACACTACGTGTGAATATACATTAAAAGGAATCTTTTTTTGTTTTTCTGGTGTATGTAGCCTTATATACAAGTGATTATGTAGGAAAAACTGTTTCTTAAACTTTTTGGCCTGTAAAATGCAATATAGGTTAAGGTTTGGTAGGTGTTTTTGTGTATCTGTAAAAGTGGCGTAATACTTTGACAACGTTATTTCCAGAAACCATATGTGAGTCTAAAATGCATGCAGGCATTTTCTTTAGGCTGTTCCCATCACTTTCCCATCCATTTCAGCCTTTTCCTCAGGCCCCTATGGGATTCAGAAGTTTGAGTTCGTCTAATAGTTCGGCCAACATATTTCACTTTGGTGAACTGAACTGAACCCAAACTTCAAATGGTTTGCTAACCTCTAAATATAACAGCCAAAATACATATGTGGCGCCCCGCAACGAGTGCGTGACAGTAGGGTATTGCAGCCAAGACAGCAGCAGCAATATTCTCTGACTAAGCAATGACACAGTTAAAACTCAGAGCTCCATACCCTACATGCACATCAGAATAGAGGGCCAATCAGGTCTGGTGGGCGGAGTGTAGTGGTAGTGTGTAAAGGAGAACTGAATTGGGTGTGGCGCCCCGCAACGAGTGCGTCACAGGAGGGTATAGCAGCCAAGACAGCAGCAGCAATATTCTCTGACTAAGCAATGACACAGTTAAAACTCAGAGCTCCATACCCTACATGCACATCAGAATAGAGGGCCAATCAGGTCCTGGGGGGTGGAGTGTAGTGGTAGTGTGTAGAGGAGAACTGAATTGGCAGCGTAGGAGAGAGGAGCAAAAACAACAAGCTCTGCAACCTAGGAGAGGGGCCCTGCACAGTCCCGTGCAGCCCCCTGGCCATTACCTCGGTGGAGCGCCATTACTCCGGTGCCTTAACAACCGATCTACGGGCATCTACATGCGGGTCCAAAAACATCCCGCGCCCATCTACAACCGGTCTGCTGGTACCGAAGCTAGTAGTTGTTCATCACTGCTATGCGAACCAGAGGAGTGGAAGGGACCGCTTTACAGGAGCACCACCGCTACACACAGTTGTCTAGCCAGCGGAGTACCCACCAAAAGGACCCAAGACTCCCCAAAACACCCGGAACGTATACCCCGGGTAGGGCATTGAAGCAACCACCTTGTACTCGATATGGCATTCCTGGGCGACCACGGCAACACAAGTTAGTTAGAATGGAGGAACACCGCGGAGCTCTGAGAAACACTGGTCATTGCTAAGTCTACCCGGTCCGTTGCCCGTTAACTGTATGCCATGTATCACCTGCTGGTTACAGTAAAGTACCCGTTACAGAGACTTCCAGTGTCCGTGCTTTCTTATGAACTGTCCATCTCCGCACACTATGGTAACCGCAGCTGCCTCAGAACATCTTGCGCAGCTCCTCGCTCCGGGGATCATCGCTCAGCCTGTGGGGAGCGTTCCATCTTGCTGCATTCCATCCCCCGGAGGCCCCGCAGTGCCTGTACAGTTACCGGAACTCTCATAGGTGGCGTCATGAAACAATTTAACCCCTAAACTGTTGAACACACGACGTCTTTATTGATCTGGACCACCGGGCCCCACTACCGGCAGGGGCGGGTCTATCCGTGACAAGGAGGAAGAAGAAAACGCCTGTCCCCCGGAGTCCCGGCCACGGTGAGTCACATACAGTTGCATTCTAAATTGCTAAAGTATACTATAATTGGATAAAGGAAATCTGGTATTGTATTACTGCTATATGAATAAACATACTTAGCTTATGTATTGGCCAATGCATGTGAGCCCAAAATCCACAACAAGGTGATCTCTTATACTGTATATCGCGAGCCTAACTTAAAATGCCTCTACTTGGACTAAAAAAGATGAATAGACATATCCTGGCTGTAGAGCAGGGTGATCAGTCAGAAAGAAATTCACTACGAATACCGTATATGAAAAAGATTGACCAAACACCTCAATAGGTATGAACAGGTGCCAGCTGAAAACAAAATATAACAACATCTAAATCCAAGTACAAGCATTTTAAGTTATCTTCCAAATTTATTACATATAACCTTGTCATATTTATTGGGTTCACATGCGTTGGACAATACATAAGCTAAGTATCTCTTTTTTTATATATTCCTATAGCAGTAATCCAATACCAGAGTTCCTGTATTATTATTATTATTATGATTATTATTATTATTATTTCTTTATTTATAGAGCACCATTGATTCCATGGTGCTGTACATGAGAAAGGGTTACATACAAACAAGTTAAAAATACAATGAACAAACTAAGGCTAGGGTTACACTTGCAGATTTTACATGCGTTTTTGAGACTTGCGTTTTGTGAAAACGCATGCAAAAGCGCATCCATAGGCCCCCATGCAAAAAACGCATGCCTCAATAGCACGTTTTTGGGATGCGTTTTTGGCTCAGCACCAAAATTTTACTGCAAGCAGCGTTTTTTGGTGCTTTTTGAAAAACGCATGCGTTTTTTTAACATGGGGCCCTATGGGAAACGCATGCGTTTTTATATGGCACTAAATGGTACCATGCGTTTCCGCATGTGTTTTTGAATGCGTTTTTTAAGGCTGCCCCACAGTCTAATAGTGTATTGGTGGTGTATACACACCGCAACAAGTGAATAGTGCCTTGATTCAGGTTGAACAAAGACCTCGCAATACACTATTAGACTGCGGTGACACATTGCAGCAAGAGAATGGAGGCATAAGTCAGACTGAACAGAGGACAAATAACACTGTGCAAGACCTTGATGGTGCTCCACAACATGTGAATGGAGCTATATATCAGGCAGAACAGGGATCTCAGAATATGCAGTCAGATCGAGTAGAGGCGCTATGTCCCCGGACTCCTTATAGAATAAACTCTAGAGAGGCAAGTAAATCTATACCGACATTTTCCACATCCTATAGTTTGAATTACAATGCCATTATAAAAGTAATTCATAAATATATCCCAATTTTACATGAAGATCCTATTTTACATAGGATCTTAAAACAAGGATATAGATGTGTTCCTAGGAAGTCAACGACGATTGGTAATCTTTTATCTCCTTCATTGTTTTCATCGACTGGCCGCACCCCCACTTGGCTAAACACTAAGGGTAGTTATCCTTGTGGGGGTGCTAGATGCGGCCTATGTAAAACTATGACGAAGTCTATGTCAATTAAAAGTTTTTCAGCAGACAGAAGCCATAGGGTTAATGGTTACATTAATTGTAACACAACCCATTTGGTGTATCTAGCTTCTTGTCTGCTGTGTAAAATGAACTATGTGGGCTGTACAATTAGGCCCTTAAAAAAGTGGTTAGGAGAACACATCTCTGGTTTTATAAAGCAATTTTGTAATCATTTATTTTATGCTGCTGATGAAGTACCTGCGTGTACGAAACGCGTCCAGCGGGACTTGCTCCCTTAGGTCGCTGATTTTAATGACTGAACACCTTGACCAATAAAATTTGAAAATTGGAGTTGTCTGGTGCCGGCTTTTTCCAAAGTGTCTCACATGTCTAAAGTGCCAAACGTTTTTGGGATGCATTTTTGGCTCAGCACCAAAAAATGCATCATGCTGCATTTTTTGGTGCTTTTTCAAAAACACATGCATTTTTTTAACATGGGGCCCTATGGGAAACGCATGCGTTTTTGCATGGCACTAAATGGTACCATGCGTTTTTTAAGGCTGCCCCACACCTAACAGCAAAAACGCAGGTTACCAAAAAGCACCTTAAAAAACGCATGCAAGTGTGACCCTAGCCTTAATGACAGATTGGAGAGGTGCAAGAGTGTTAACAGGGAGGCCGCAGAGGAGGAGGTAACAGTAGTTGAGACAGGAGATGGTGAGGGTATGCACTAGTAGTTTAGTGGATTGAGGAAGGGACGAATATTCAATTATGGCTAAGGTCACACATGTGGCAGGATTTTTAAATCCTGATCCGGTTTTGAGGTTTCAAAAAGCTCAAAACCAGATCAGGAAATGCTCCCCATAGGAGCCCATTATGGTAACCGGATCAGCTGGCCCAAGCCCGAAATTTATGGCGGTCACGCCAATTTTAGACATGACCGCCATGAATTTTCAGTAATCAATAGAAAAAAAAACGCAACACCGAGAAAAAATTATTTTATTAGAAATAAAACAGAACACAATTAGGGACTCCATCTTTATTTAAAATATCCTCTTCCGTCCGACGTAGTCCAAAACGCAATCTCAGCACTGCTACATCCCTGTGCTTAGACACACATGTCTATGCACAGGGAGAGCAGGCTCACAATCTCAGCTCTGCTACATCCCTGTGCTTAGACACATATGTCTATGCACAGGGAGAGCAGGCTGACAATCTCAGCTCTGCTACATCCATATGCTTAGACACACATGTCTATGCACAGGGAGAGCAGGCTGACAATCTCAGCTCTGCTACATCCCTGTGATTAGACACACATGTCTATGCACAGGGAGAGCAGGCTGACAATCTCAGCTCTGCTACATCCCTGTGCTTAGACACACATGTATATGCACAGGGAGAGCAGGTTGAGAACTGACTAAACAGTCAGGGTTCAGCTCAGGTCATTATGACCTGAGTTGAACCCTGCTGTCAGCCCGACTCTCTCTCTGCTGCTGCCGGAGATTCCCGAGCGGTGACGGAAGTTAATTTATTCAATGCTCTGTCACCTCTCGGGAATCTCCGGAGGCAGCAGAGAGAGTCGGGGAGAGAGTCTGTGATGGCGGTGGCGGAGGCAGCGGTAAGTAGCCGGCCGGCCGGTGCTCTCATTCCCCCCCTTCCTTCCCCCGTCCTGCCAGCCTGCCCCTGGTCAGGACTCAGAGGAGGAATCGGCGGTGAGCAAATTTCACCGCTGGATTCCCCGCCTGGGTCCTGCGTCCCTGCTCCTGCTCCCCCCGCCCGGTCCTAACTTAGGATTGGGTGGGGAGGCTGCGGGGGAAAGGAGGGATGATGGACTCGCTACTGTGCGAGTATTAGCTTGGAAACTCGCAGAGTACCGAGTCCTGCGATTCCACTATTACTCGCAGAGTAACGAGTCCTAGCGAGTAGATTCGCCCATCCCTAATTACTGCACATCAATGCACCATGAAAGAAAAGAGGAGGAATGTTGGGGTGAGCGGGAGCATGAAGCAGGAGCTTGGAGCGGGGCAGCGGGAGCATGGAGGAGGAGCATGGAGCCAGGCAGCGGGAGCATGGAGCAGGGGAGCGAGACCATGGAGCGGGGCAGCAGGAGCATGGAGCGGGGCAGCGGGAGCAGGAAAGCGGGGGGAGGTATCGAGCGGCTACTCTGAATGAACAGCTGATGCCGAAGCATCAGCTGTTCATTTGAAATAGCTGGGTGGGAAAGCTGACAGTGAAGTCGGCTTTCCCGCCCGCTATGTGAGTGTATTGCTGTCACAGCAATCCCGCGTAGCTAATGCATCGCCGTCACTAGGTTTTGAATGCGCGCGGCTGTTTTGCATATGCTGCGCTCATTGGTTGCCGCAGCTGGCGGCGACCAATGAGCGCTGGTGCGCGATTTCGGCCTCAGATAGACACGATTAGGCAATTATATAGTAGATTATTATTATTATTATTTTTCCCTTACATAAATATACATACATAAGGCCACAAGGACATTTAATAAGGTAAACCACAAAAGTGTAATCACAAGTAAAATATCATTTAATTGGGTACCTTTTTAATGTATATGGGTGATGAATAGTGTTACCCCTGAGAATATACAATTGCAACACAGGAAGGTGCCAAATTTAGGGTTATGTAAGTGCTGTTGCATTGTAGATTTCTTACTGGGTCCAATGTCCACTCTTATCAAAGTATCTTTCAGGTTTTATGCTCTCCTAAAACAGGGAAGAAAAGGGTTCTGAAACGCTACCATGTTTGGGTATCCTATCTTGAGTACGTCCCAGTGTCTCCTTATTGCTCGATGCATGATATAGGCTAAAGGGTGTTAAGTGTGTACAAGCAAAAGCCTATTTTAGGCTTTTTTTTTAATCCTGGGTCAAAGGATTCAGATGGCTCATGAAGAGCCTCTTCCTGGTACCCCCTCGACCAGAATTTGGTTTTCATGTCTGTTAAGTGTACCTGACATTAAATAAGGTCACTACCTATTCGTGGGATGCTCCTAATTTGTAATTGGGTATGGATTTTTTGATTGCTGAGGAGCATAAACTGTTGAAATGTAATTGAGTATTCTGGTCGGTCTCTTCCAAATACAATTCTGAAGAGAGATTGACATTACCAAGGTGATGGTTGTATCAAAAAAATGGACTGACATAGTGTGATAGTTCAAAGAGAAATGTAATCAAGACCATGCTTCATTAATCTTCTGGAAAGATTCCAACAGTGAATCCAAAGGGGACCCCATATACAAATAATTTTTTCACCAAATAAAAGACACACACAATCAAGAAATTATTGAGTGCCAAGGATTTATTTCTTTTAAACAATTTGAGACAGCCCATATGATGATGTCATGTGTTGGGAGATTCTGATAGGTATATTGGCAACATTTGATATGAAATCAAAAAAAGCCTTTCCCGTTTTAAGTCAATTAGGCTTACCATAATTATTAATATTTGGCAAATGCCAGAAAAATGAGAGAGAGAGAGAGGGAGAGAAATGACATCTGAGTTACTTAGAGACACACCCTTGGATGTATTGTAATACACACCTTAAACACACTGCTTCGTTGTTTAGCATTTTGGGACTTGTGCAAGTCTCGATCATCCTTGGGTGCAATTTACAGATACCTGAAGGTGTCTCATTCATCTGTACAAACAATTATAAGCAAGTACAAACAAGATGGGAATATCTAGCCATCATACTGCCCAGGAAAGAGTTGGTTTCAGTGCCCCAGAGATGAATTCGCTTTGGACTGACATGTGCATATCAACCCAAGAACAAAAGCAAAAGCCATTGTGAAGACAAAATTGGAAGCTGGTAAGATTGTGTCATTATCCACAGTGAAACGAGTATTGTATCAACATGGGCTGAAAGGATACTCTGCCAGGAAGAAGCCATTACTCCCAAAGAAACATATAACAGCCAAATTAATTTTTACAAATGCACAATGGAAGAAAGACTTACATTTTTGGAGACATGTCGTGTGGTCTGACGAATCTAAAATTGAACTGTTTGGCCATAATGACCATATTTGGAGGAAAAAGGGAGACGTTTGGAAACCTAAGAACACCATCCCAACTGTGAAACATGGTGTTGGCAGCATCATCTTCCGGTGTTGTTTTGCTGCAGGAGGGACTGGTGCTCTTCACAAAATAGATGGCATCATGAAGAAAGAAGATTATGTGGCAATACTGAAGCAACATACCAAGACATCAGCCAGGGAGTTACAGCTTGGGTGGAAATGGGTCTTCCAAATGGATAATGACCACCTGCAAAATTGGGTACAAAGTGGCTTAAGGTCAAAGTTTTGGAGTGGTCATCACAAAACCTTGATCTCAATCCTATTGAAAGCTAAAAATGCAGATGCAAGCAAGGTGACCTGTAAACATGGCTCAATTACACCAGTTCTGTGAGGTGGAATGGGCCCAAATTTCAACCAACTATTGTAAGAAGCTTGTGGAAGGATATCTAAAAACATTTTCCCCAATAAGCAAAAATAAGCATGCAGAAAATCTTATAATAAAAACCCTAGTCCTGTGCATTTCAGTTTATCATCGGTTTAAACTTTGCAATACAGAAAAAGAGTACAAAATATAAGGTACAACCACAAATAGTACATCCAGATTTTTATTAATAGAAAAAAGTGATATAAAAAACATGATATTACATAGAAAAAACACAACTATTAAAATGTTTGTGGGTGGCCAGGAAGTGGAAGTATAGGACCACAAAAAGTTGTAGCTAGCTGTTTGTAAATAGTTTTGTTTGGTATAAATTGGTAAAAAATGGAGCCTCTACCCTATACTATATACATAGGGGTACAGAAGAAATCTGTTTCAAATGCAACCCAGTTCTAAGGATAGAGCGCTATAAAGATCTAAAACCCATACCAAAGCAATGTACAAAAAACCAAGAAAAAAAAACTTAAAAATTAAGCCATTTACCTTAATGTGGTGTGCAACTAGCCCAGGATTACCTCTATAAGCACATTTCAACTGCAGCTTTCTTACGGAAGTGGAGACACGTCAGGAATAGGGGCACCATTATATATTTCATTATACCCAATCACAATCAGACTAACTAATCCTTCTTTAGATCCCAAAAGTGACCATTACCATGAGTGGCCACCCACCTCCAAATGTGACTTTTGCAGTGCCCACAAATAATCATTAAGAAAATGGTGCCCAGCCTACAGGAAGAAATAGTTGGTGCATGTGCCAGTGATGCCACATGTGAGGTGGTGCTCTCCTAGGAGCGTCAGACACAATACAGGCAATGAGAGCCCACAACTGCAATTTAATGTGGAAGTGACTGCCAGAGCCAGGTGAGTGTCCTTAGCGACGCGCCAGAGAGCCACTCCGTGAGCTCACCAGAGCATGTGCACCTTCTTCCAAGCTCCTGTAATCGGGAATTATTGCATCCGCAATCTAAATAGAGTTAAGAAGCAGCGCGGCAACACACCGACAGGCAAGAAAAATATATTAAATCCACAAAATTATGCTACAGCTGAAACAACAAGCATACATAAATCCAATATGTCATGCCATCGATATTTAAATATCAAGTGATATATTGATACAGTTGTGGCCAAAAGTATTGACACCTCTGCAATTCTGTCAGATAATACTCAGTTTCTTCCTGAAAATGATTGCAATCACAAATTCTTTGGTATTATTATCTTCATTTAATTTGTCTTAAATGAAAAAACCCAAAAGAGAATGAAGCAAAAAGCAAAACATTGATCATTTCACACAAAACTTCAAAAATGGGCCAGACAAAAGTATTGGCACCCTAATACTTGGTTGCACAACCTTTAGCCAAAATAACTGCGATCAACCGCTTTCGGTAACCATCAATGAGTTTCTTACAATGCACTGCTGGAATTTTAGACCATTCTTCTTTGGCAAACTGTTCCAGGTCCTGATATTTGAAGGGTGCCTTCTCCAAACTGCCATTTTTAGACCTCTCCACAGGTGTTCTATGGGATTCAGGTCTGGACTCATTGCTGGCCACCTTAGAAGTCTCCAGTGCTTTCTCTCAAACCATTTTCTAGTGCTTTTTGAAGTGTATTTTGGGTCATTGTCCTGCTGGAAGACCCATGATCTCTGAGGGAGACCCAGCTTTCTCACACTGGGGCATACATTGTGCTGCAAAATTTGTTGGTAGTCTTCAGACTTCATAATGCCAGGAACATGGTGAAGCAGTCCAGTGCCAGATGCAGCAAAGCAACCCCAAAACATCAGGGAACCTCCACTATGTTTGACAGTAGGGACCGTGTTCTTTTCTTTGAATGCCTCTTTTTTCTGCTGTAAACTCTATGTTGATGCCTTTGCCCAAAAAGCTCTACTTTTGTCTCATCTGACCAGAGAACATTCTTCCAAAACGTTTTAGGCTTTCTCAGGTAAGTTTTGGCAAACTCCAACCTGGCTTTTTTATGTCTCGGGGTAAGATGTGGGGTCTTCCTTGGTCTCCTACCATACAGTCCCTTTTCATTGAGACGCCGACGGATAGTATGGGTTGACACTGTTGTACCCTCGGACTGCAGGGCAGCTTGATTTTGTTTGGATGTTAGTCGAGGTTATTTATCCACCATCCGCACAATCTTGCGTTGAAATCTCTCATCAATTTTTCTTTTCCGTTTACATCTAGGGAGGTTAGCCACAGTGCCATGGGCTTTAAACTTCTTGATGACACTGCACACGGAAGACACAGGAACATTCAGGTCTTTGGAGATGGACTTGTAGCCTTGAGATTGCTCATGCTTCCTCACAATTTGGTTTCTCAAGTCCTCAGACAGTTCTTTGGTCTTCTTTCTTTTCTCCAGTCAACTTTAATCTATGTCAACTGGCTGCAAGTGTGATTTAGTTATTGCCAACACCTGTTAGGTGCCACAGATAAGTTACAGGTGCTGTTAATTACACAAATTAGAGAAGCATCACATGATTTTTCTAACAGTGGCAATACTTTTGTCCACCCTCTTTTTTATGTTTGGTGTGGAATTATATCCAATTTGGCTTTAGGACAATTCTTTTTGTGTTTTTTTCATTGAAGACAAATTAAATGAAGATAATAATACCAAAGAATTTGTGATTGTAATCATTTTCAGGAAGAAACTGAGTATTATCTGACAGAATTGCTGGGTTGTCAATATTTTTGGCCACAACTGTATATAATAAATACAGTGAACATTAATCAGTGATATACAAAATATAAACTTGTAGTGATAAGGATACATTAATATACAATCAATAAAAATTATTTAATTGTACCTTGTGAAAACATATTTAAGCAAATATATATGGTGAAATGCAATGTGCATAAAATAGTGTATTACTGAAATATAGTTGTGTATTTGCAATAAATAAAATATATCTGATAGAAAAAAATCCCTGTTTCACTACCCCAAAAATCAATCACTCTCAACACAAATATTTATCTCACCATCCCTCTTACCTCCCCACCTGAGCTCTTCTGCTGATCTGCTTTTCAAGCTCACACTTCTCCTGCAGAAACACAAAACAAGACGATCACTCTCATTCTTCCACCTGCTTGCCCTCTCTTTGCATCTCTTATCTGCTGGTGACATATCTCCCAATCCAGGACCTCCACAGCTAACATTCCCCACTATTTCTCCCTCCTATCACCCCACACCTGCAAGAAATAGCCGCAATCTTTTAAATATACAACCCATTCCACTGACCCACTCTCCACTCTCTCTCTGGAGCGCTCTGGAATTCCCATTCCATCTGCAATAAACTCCACTTCATTCACAACCTCTTGCAGACTATCCTTCCTGGGTTTCACAGAAACATGGCTGAAACCCTCAGACATGGCCTCCCCTGCTGCACTGTGTTACTGAGAATTAATTTCTCCCACACACCTCACACTGGCAACAAACATGGTGGAGGAGTGGATCTTTTCCTTTTTAGCAACTGCACCTTCAACCCAATTCCTTCTCCTCCCTCCCTTATCCTCTCATCTTTTGAAGCGCATTCTGTCTGTATATACTTTCCTTCCAACCTCCAAGTGGCCGTGATTTATCGTCACCCTGGCCCGACCACTGGCTTCTTTGGCCAACTCTGCATCTGGCTCCCATACTTTCTCTCTGCTAACATTCCCACCATCATAATGGGCGACTTCAACATCCCCATTGACACCGACCAGTCAATAGTCTCCTAACTCCTGTCACTTGCTTCATCCTTTGGCCTCTCTCAATGGTCCTCCACAGCCACCCATACAAATCGACATACACTAGACCTCATCTTCACCCGCCTATGCTCCCTAACTAAACCCACAGCCTCCCCTCTCCCCCCTCTGACCACCATCTACTCACTTTCTCATCCTTGTCCTCCTCACCTGCCACTCATTTCCACCAACGTGCACACCCCCGCAGAAACCTCACACATCTTGATGCTCACACAATCTCCAATGCAATTTCATCACTATCATCCATATCTTCACTCACTACACAGGTAATGCCTCTGCTTTCTACAACTCTACACCCACATCAACTATTGATGCAGCTGCCCCTCTCATTCATGACAGAACACGACAAATCAACTGACAACCCTGGCACACAGACACCACTAAAAATCTGCGGCGAGCGTTTAGGGTTGCAGAACGGCGCTGGAAAAAAAACACACACGCATGAAGACTACACAGCATTCAATCAAGCACTACTCAAATTCAAGTCAGCACTCACTGACACTAAACATAATTACTTCATTACCCTTATATCCTCTTTATCCTACAACCCCAGGCAGTTATTCAACATATTTAGCGCCCTCCTCCGCCCCCCACTGCCCCCTCCTACTTTTTGTATCTCTGCAGAAGACTTTGCAACACACTTCACGAACAAGATTAAACAGGTCAGACAAGTCTTTGCTACCCAACCACCACAACCCCATGTATACCAGACCACTCCCCTCCCCCACTAACCCTCCTCCCCTCCATCACTGAAGGATAACTTCAATCCGACTTCCGCCCCCACCACTTCACTGAAACTGCCCTGAGCAAAATTACTAACAAATTACTCACTGCCAAAGCTAATAGACAGTTATCTGTCCTACTCCTTCTAGACCTGTCCTCCTAATTCGACACATTCAACCACTGTCTCCTATTGCAGATCCTCTCTTCCATTGGCATCACTTGCTTTCTTCTTGATCTCTTCCTACCTTTCCAACCGCATGTTTAGCGTCTCCCACTCACACACGACCTCCTCACCCCATCCCCTCTCTATTGGGGTCCCTCAAGGCTCTCTCCTGGGGACCTCCTTTTTTCTATCTACACTCTTGGTCTGGGACAACTCATAAAGTCCCATGGCTTCCAGTATCACCTGTATGATAATGACATTCAGATCTATCTCTCTGGTCCAGATGTCACCTCTCTCCTGTCCAGAAACTCGGAGTGTCTATCAGCCAAATCCTGCTTCTTCTCCTATCGCTTCCTAAAACTCAATGTAGACAAAACTGAACTCATCATCTTTTCTCCATCTCACACACCTTCCTTACCAGATCTATCTAATACAATAATTGACATCACAATTTGTCCAGTACCTGAAGTCCATTGCCTCGGATTAACCCTTGACTCTGCCCTGTCCTTAAAACTGCACATCCAAGCCCTTGCCACCTCCTGCTGCCTCCAACTCAAAATATTTCTAGAATCCATCCCTTCCTCAACCCTCAATGTACTAAACTACTGGTGCATGCCCTCATCATCACCTGTTTCGACTACTGCAACCTCCTCTTCTGTGGGTTCCCTGCTAACACTCTTGCACCTCTCCAATCTGTCCTTAATTCTGCTGCCCGACTAATCCACCTCTCTCCTCGTTATTCCTCTACTGCTCCCCTCTGCAAATCCCTCCACTGGCTCCCACTGACTCAACACTGATTTACAAAGCTGTCCATAATCTGTCCCCCTCATATATCTCAAAACAAATTTCCCAATATCATCCAACTCGTAGTCTTCGATTCTCCCAAGACCTCCTTCTTTCCTCCATACATGTACGTTCTGCATCTAACCGCCTGCAAGACTTTGCCCGAGCATCTCCTATTCTCTGGAATTCTGCACCCCAAAACATCCGACTATCCCCCACACTCGGAACCTTCAGCGGAACCTGAAAATCCATCTCTTCAGAACAGCCTACAGCCTGCAATGACCACAGTGCCACCTCACCACCACTGAACCCGGCGCTCCACCACCATCGGACCCGGCCCTCCACTACCATCGGACTCGCTGCTCCACCACCACCAAAGCAGACACAACCTACTGTCTTTCTCCCCACTGTCCTGTAGAATGTAATCCCGCAAGGGTAGGGTCCTCTCTCCATTCTGTATTGGTCTGTCTGTGTTAGTTTGTTAATTGTATTTTTAACTTGTTTGTATGTAACTCTTTCTCATGTAAAGCACCATGGAATCAATAGTGCTCTATAAATAAATAATAATATATATAAAAAAAATCTACATGTCTTCCCTGCAGACAAAGAACAGTAGGAAAAAATAATGTTAAGCATAATGGTGAAGATCACGCAGAGATTCATTTCTATTTGATCGCAGGTTAAAGACAAATCTATATGTTGTGATGACCATATAGTTAACCTCCACTAAATCCATCAAGGATAGGTAGTACGGATCAGGAGCATAATAATAATGGGTCATACTGTTTAAGGGCAATGGTATTAAATACTAATGAAATGTATGTAAACTTGTTACTTTACAGTAAGTAATTTCAATGCTTTACAACACTCTCTCTATCATTACTCTGGCATCTAGAAAATATTAATAATTATGGTAATCCTTATTGTCCTAAAACTGGAAAGGTTTATTCTGATTTCATGTCAGATAGGGAGAAAAACATGCATGTGTCTTTTTTATACAGTGTATGTAAACTTCTGGTTTTATAGATAGATAGATAGATAGATAGATAGATAGATAGATAGATAGATAGATAGATAGATAGATAGATAGATAGATAAATAAAGAACTAAGTATACAGTATGTAGCCAAATATTCCTAGAAAAATTGGATTTTGTTGAAACAGCAGGAAAGTTCCTAATAATGGAAAATGCAAAGAGCTGAAAGACATAAAAAATAGCAGAAACAGCTGTGCACATTTTATTGTTTTAATGTCTTGTCCATTTGAGAGGAAGAACCATAAGTCAAACAGAGGACAGCCAAAATTAAAAGGGGCTTGCAGTCTTTGTCTTCATGACACCACAATATAATAGGCCCCAATGCAACATATGGAATACAATTAAGTTCTTGTTTTCAGGAGTTGTTCCCAGTAGGTTTTAACACTACTCTCCCACCTGCTCTTAAATGTCATTACTTCAGCAAGTTATTTAATTCTTAACATGTATGTATACTTAAGATAATATCCCAAGCGACACACATGACATGACTAATATGAACCTTTTCCATATAAAATATAAAACTATGCAAAGCAATGTAGTTTATAATATCTTATCTGTTATCCATTCTGATTACAGTATTCAAGAACAATGTGCAAGAATTTTGATGCCTAATGATAATTGTGAATATCATGTATTACTGGGCGTGGAAACATTTAACTCAAACAAAAGAACTAAGTACACAAAATACAATAACATACTGAATAATAGTTTCTGTTGTTAAAGCGAAGTACTACTCTACTCATGGATCAGGGACCCAAGCTGTTTAATCCAGTGTTAGGAAAGCAGATGAGGACAGGCAAGCTGGAGAAAATTCAGGATTGGACAAGTATCAGGGTCCCAACCAAACAATTTGCAGTGCACAGACAGAATTTCCCAAGTCTTCACAAAGCGTATATCAAAGTACCGTCTCCTCCACCATACAAACACACACAGACACACACACACTTAGTTCTGCCTGGGCTAAAGGCCCCCATCAACATTTGATATAAATTGGCCTATGAACATCGGTTCATTGATCACAAGAGAATCCAACACAATTTGATATAAAAAAATATACTGTTGAAATTCCATAAAACAAATGTCTCTTCTGAAAAAAGAAAAAGCTGTTATCTACTATATAATTGCCGTAGGCACTTCCGTGTCGGACCCCGAAAAGACCGTGGCTGTGTCACTTTCTGACGTCACCACGAGCGAAGCATTGCCCGCGTAGCGGGCAATGCGAGTCGTTAGCCTGCGCTCGCAATGGCCGCGAGGCCTTTGCGAGTCGCTGGCTGAGCCGCCGCACCTGCCGCAAGTCCCCCTATACTTTCTATGGCCAAGTTAGCGATTTCCCGCTCATGTAGCGCGAGCAATGGCCGCGAGGCCATTGCGAGTCGCTGCCTGAGCCGCCGCACCTGCCGCAAGTCCCCCTATACTTTCTATGGGGATTACCGCAACCGCGCCGCAAGTGTAACGGTTATGCGGCAAACGCGGCAGATGCGGTTACACTTGCGGCGCGGTTGCGGTAATCCCCATAGAAAGTATAGGGGGACTTGCGGCAGGTGCGGCAAGTGCGTTTTTGCACTTGCGACAAGTGCGGTCGCGAAAAAAAAACGCAGTCAGCTGCGTTTTTTTTCGCGGCCGCACCTGCCGCAAGTGCAAAACCGCACTTGCCGCACCTGCCGCAAGTCCCCCTATACTTTCTATGGGGATTACCGCAACCGCGCTGCAAGTGTAACCGCATCTGCCGCGTTTGCCGCATACGTGGCAAATGCGGTTACACTTGCGGCGCGGTTGCGGTAATCCCCATAGAAAGTATAGGGGGACTTGCGGCAGGTGCGGCAAGTGCGGTTTTGCACTTGCGGCAGGTGCGGCCGTGAAAAAAACTAATAAAAAGTCCTCACACCCCCCCAAAAAGTCCTCACACCCCCCCAAAAAGTCCTCCCCCCCCCCAAAAAGTCCTCACACCCCCACAAAAAAAGTCCTCACCCCCCCAAAAAAAGTCCTCACACCCCCCAAAAAGTCCTCACACCCCCCCAAAAAGTCCTCACACACCCCCAATATGTCCTCACCCCCCCCCAAAAAGTCCTCACACCCCCCAAAAAGTCCTCACACCCCCTACACACCCCCTACACACTACTATAATCAAATTAATGTACGTTCTAGAATCCCGATGCATTTGCATCGGGCTCACAGCTAGTGTATTATAACAAAATGAAGCAGATTTTGTAATATTTTCTTAAATTTAAAAAGCTTAGAATTGAACCATAAGCTCCAAATTAAAAAAAATAATGGAAAAAATTTGGCACATCTTTACGTATCCTTGTTTTACTTCGTGGTTAGTTTTCTTAACACCAATTTTTGCAACACAAAAAGTTGATCCAAAGTACTTAAGTTGTGCTACTTACCTATGAATCCACTCCCCTAACAGTGAAGCTTGTTGGTCAAGACTAGAGATGAGCAAACTTTCCCCGAACATGTTTGCCAAATTCAAATTCGGCACGAATATTGCAGAGTTTGTTCGGAATCAGAAACCTGAGCAATTTACAAAAAAATCAGCGAACAAGGCTTTGTTCAGGAAAAAAGTTTGAAATTTAAGATGACCCTAAAACTTTCCCTGATTGTTTGGAGCAAAAATGCTTGCTGAAAGACACGTTGGTCTGGAACAACACCTAACCTTATGATTAGGAGTGTTCCATCAAGTCTACCTGCTTGTATAAAGATGTAGAATTTTTTGGTGCTTCATACGATTTGTTTTAAGCTTCCTGAAGTTTGCAGGTGTAATGACACGTGGAGGGTGTGAAAATTCGAGACAGTGCCAGATGTGGCAGCAGCTGTGAAGTCCAAGAAGCTTTCAATGTTCTTAAAACATCCATTTAAGAGAGCTTAACATTATTTTGGGATTTTTTTTTGAACATTTATTTCTCCTCTATTATTTTTTATTATTTTGTTTTTGGGGATAGCAAACCTTTATTATTGCAAAGATTCAGAAGCCTGGCACGGCCATCTATTCTACAGGTATGTAATAACAATTTATATAAAAATAGCCTATGGATATTTTATGCTTCAAACACATGGTCTTATAGGTCTGTTCACACTATACTGTGGATATTGCTTCTTCAAAATGTGCAATCACTATTTCATTTCATTCCATGCATTTACAATACAGATTTTTGTCATGTGCATATATGTGTTATATCTATAATTCATGTTGAACTTGTCCTTGCATTGCTGCTCACTAGCCTTATTCAGCATCCCAGATGAATTGGTGAATGGTTACCTGAATAAACGTATTTGTTTTCAACATTATTTCTCTTCCAAATATGTGAGGCTTCAAAAGTCACTCCACCTAACTGCAACCCAGGTGTTTACTTGTGACATGGGGAATTGGATTTGTGCGTGATATTACTTCTGCAGCCCACCCCATAGAGGGGTTAATAAGGAGCTAGGCAACAAGATTGTGCAAGCGTTAATATTTTGTAAGTGATTGTTTGTGTCTGGCTCCTCGCAGTGGAAGAGGTGGGCCCCAAGGCAAACAGGTGTCACCATGGAGCTGAGAAAGTCAGGGCCATCTTAACAGTACAGTACAACACAGCTAGTCAGTCAGCTACAGTTACTGTGCTGTTTGGTCCCATGAGCCTGCAGTATGCAGTTTGTCAATGATCCCCCGCAAGATATAACTGAACTTGAAGAGTTCACATTCCTCCCCACCCCAGGGGCAGAGGGTGCTTCAGAATCGCCAGAACTGGAGTGGCCTGCAGAGGAGATGGACGCATTTGTGTTCTGTAGCTCCTACACACTACCCACATTGTACTTTATCTGCATCTGGATATAGTGCTGGGCTTCGATGAGAGAGGAGAACCGGAGGAACTCACAGTAAGGAGGTGACCCTTTCCCTATGCCATTCGGAAGTACCAAATGTCAGACTACAGAGGATATTGCAGCATACTTGGCTGAATTCCACCTGCAGCTGGTGCCGTGGCTACTGGATCACCAATTCTACCAGGAGCAGGAGCATAATGAGAAGGATGAGGGAGATGAGGAGGTAGAAGAGTGATAGGGCCCTGTTTCCCAGCCGTGTTTATCACTCCTGCCAGAGCCTTCAACTGGGAGAATGCCATTTGGAAACTCTTACCCCATTCAAGCAACTATCTGGTACAGCATGAACCACGCCATCCTGTGGCCTTTTTTGAGGAGATTTGATTTACAAATAATATCATCCAAAAGTGGTTGCATGGACTTAAGGCCAATCACTTCCATGACCAATGCACTCAAGACAAGGAGGTGGCATTTTGTCAGCAGAGGGAGTTTGGCTTCCTTGCCAAACATGGTTGAGGGCATCGGTGCTATCTCAACCGGTAAAATATATGTTTGTACCATGTTAGCCAGTAGATAGAAAAATAATAATATCTGAGAGTCCTCAGTGGTTGATACTTTTTAATGTCTAACTGAAAAGATGGTAACAAGTAGCAAGATTTTGAGACAACTCAGGTCTCTTCTTCAGGTTGGTATAAGACTAAAATCTGATGTGGCACATACAGTATATATACACAACATGACATGTAATATTGCAGTTCTTAAGGCAAGTGAAATGAAACAACAGGAATGAGATGAGGTGAAACAGTTATGGCAATAAATATCAGAACAGTTCACTGATAAGAAACGTCAAAGTTTTATTGTCATCTAATTGGGGTCTGTTAAAATATATGATGCCCCCAAATGCCCTTTCAATTGATGTAAAAATACATAAATCCATGTGAAATAGTCATTCTGCTTTGAATGTGTCAAAGGTCACCATCAATTTGTATTCCCAAATTCATCTCTCTCTCTGAGACTTGAAATTACTATTTAATACAATCTGCTTCATGTCTATATTAAGGTACCGTTACACAGCATGACATTGGAACGATGTCGGCAACGATCTTGTGGGCGCGCGTTCGTTTCAGACATCATTTTGACATCATTGGTGAGATGTCACACGTGTAAATTTATCGTAACCGAACATCAACGATCCTGCGTGTCCGACATCGCCTGAACGACACAGCGAGCGATGTTGGTGGTCATTATCACGAAGTTACACAGTACAACCCCAAGCTCAATGTGGGCATACTGTTTGTCAGAGGCTGGGAGATAGGCGTGCCAGAGTGTGTTTTGATGCGCCCCTACCACTCCGATTTGTCGCCACAACTGCGTTACCATTGGTCAGCCTCGTCTGGCAAGATGGCCACTTCATTACTGCATTTGCCCTTTCTACCATCTCGCCATTCAAGTCTTTTGTCATTTGTTTATGGTTGTGCAAGACATTGCGGTGTCCCCAAACTGTCACACAGGAACGCTCCTGTGTGCACTGTTGCCTATACAATGTTTGGCTATGCATGCGTGTTGTTTCATGTATTTAAGCTACACACAACACTATGTACATATGTGTATGCATATTACGATGCATGTATTAAGTCTGTGTGTGTGCAGACATGTTTGTATGTGTGTAGTGATGTGTACATATATTTGTACCTTCGATACTGGAAGTGTGTATGTGTGTGTACAGATACCCATGTGTAAATCCATCTCTATGGAGAGGGAGAGACAGAGAGAGCATACAGTGTGGCCCAAAGGGCTTGAGCTGTGTACTGTACATGTGCAGACAATGCTGCAGGGACCCGTCCTCAAAATGTTTGGTGTTTCTGCATCGGCCGAACCACGCCCGAATACTGTGATTGGCAGATGCAACAGCGTTCTTATTGGTCAGACGCCATTTAAAAGATGGTGTTTAAGCTGTATCCTGTTGCTGTTTCTCCAAAGCAGCAAGGTAGAAGCGTGTCTCTTGCTCACACTGCAGGACTGACGGTAGGTATTGAGTACTGTTCATCATCTTCATCTGTCCAGTCTTCTAATGTTGTTATAAGTGAACTTAATAAAAGCCTATGGTAATGTGGCTTGCCCACTGTTGTAGAAGTTGCCTTTTATAATGGTGATACTGTCTTTTGGAATACCCCTGGCTAGCTCCTGAATGGTATCTACTACATAATTTGCCCCTGCACAGTTTACCTGACATATGGTATCCTGGTAACAGACTTTTTTTTGGCTTTAAATAAGAATTTTCATGTTGTAAAATCTGAAACACAATACTGATTTAGGGCATCAAGGGTAAATTTGTTGACCTACCTGATGCACTGCCCACTGAATGTATCCCCAAACATTGCCAGTTTTGGAGTAACATTCCAACACTTACCATTCTGCCATATGTTTACTTTGGTGTGCAAGGGTCACATATATGTTGACACTTGACTCTTTCAAGATTACAATTTCACATGTAGATGCCCCAATTAATGGTGTGTGGCCCCGCCCTCAACCTGGACATGTTTGGTGAACAGGTAGCACATCATACATACATGTACAGTATGTTCTTTAAGTAATTTTAATATTCTCTTTCAGATGGCGTAAAATCAGCAGTTTGTCCGGGAATTTATAGCTATGTAGAAGGAGCATGAATGCCTCTGGCGGACGAAGTCACCTGCGTATAAGAGCAAGCAGGTGAAGGGAGTGGCCTATGCCAATTTCATCATACAGGCTCAGCAGCACCATCCGTCTGAGCAATGTGACGAGAAGTTAGTTAAGTCCAAAATACAGTCCCTGCGGACAGTGTTCAAACTGGAACACAAGAAGGTGCTCCGATCCAGGGGTTCAGGCATCGGAACTGAGGAGCTCTATGTACCAACACTGTCGTACTATGAGCTCCTCATGTTCACCCAGGACCAGGAACCACCTTGTCCCAGCACGTCCAGCAGACACTGTACACAAACAGCATCTGCCACTCCTGAGCCAAGTGCTTCGCCAGAGCATGTAAGTACCGCAGTAATGTAGCTATGAACAAGCATTGTTTTTTTTTAATTAACTTGGGGTATTAAATTGGGGTGTAACATAGTACCATCTACTGCCCAACAAATTAGCCCTTATGTAATGGTCATGGCTGAAATAGTGTCCTCATATTTGCTCATTGGAAAATGCCAACATCCACCAGCTTCACCATGCTTGTCATTCAGGTAATTTGGCCAATACTTTTTTGTCTTTACAGGCTCCTGAAGAACATAGCTCAAGCCAGGCATTGGCATCTCTTGAGGACCCCCCATCAACATCACAGGGTGAGGTGGCAAATGAGCCCAGTGTTGTGGAGCAGCTCCCTGGCCCAAGCTTCACAGTTCGGAGGTGACGTCCCCCACACCCCCAACCACTGAGCTTGGAGCTTGGGCAAGAAGGGTGCTGCTCCACCAGGAACAGCACCCAAACATGGGCATTGGGCTCTTGTCAATGAGCGGGTGTCGAACATGGAGCCCCACAAGCGTTGGTGTGTCGAGCGGATTATACATCTGGCGATGGACACGTCCGACGCTGGGAAACTGACACCTCGAACCATCTTGGCAGAACCACCTGAGCTGCCATCAGTGTCCCAGGGCATGAGGGCTCCTATGCCTGGCCCCGGAAAGACTCCTGCTATGCGGAGGGTCCCCAGACCATCCTACCCTCTGCATGGGGGGGACCCCTATATTCATATGGGGATATGGGTCAGGAAGCCTCGTCAGCTCTTGCAGCTGATTATGACCCTGAAGAGACACACTTCCACCACCTGTAGTGTGCATTAGCACGGTAGCAAGTTTATGTTATGTTATACACAGGATGTGTTTTATTTTTTTGTTTGATATTTCAGTAAAAAGCAAAAATCAAACGTGTTTCGTGTTCATGTTATTTTAGAACTTAGCATGTAGTCTACTAAGGGGCTTAAAGCCACTCTTGGTAGGTGAAGGCCATCAGCAGGCCACTTTTGCATTAACTCATAAAGAGGGTATAAAGGAGTTTGATTTCACACTGTGTTTCTCCACAGTGTTGTGTTTGTATGTGTAGGAATTCTGCCTACATGTGTAGTCAAGGTATCACCCAGTCTGTTAAAAAAAAAAAAACATCTGGAGGCCCACACACACTGCTTGTGTTTTCTCCTAACTTTACATTTGACAGTTTGAATTCATAACACCAACTGACAAATTGAAATGTTTATTGTACAACATGCAGTGTGTGTAATGTTACTTAACGGTTTCCATCATTTTCCATGGTGTCCCTTTTGGGGGATGGTGAGGGGCTCAATGCCCACCCCGTATCAGTGGCTCCTGTGGCCGATGAAACCGAAAAAACAATCAAACGGTGAAAGTGACATAACCTCTTCCTCTTTTTTTTAAGGATGGGTACACATTTACTATTGACACTTAGTGAATACATTACATGCATTTACCAAAAGGGATCACTCCAGCCTGATCAGGGGTGCCCTGGGGGAAAAATGCACCCTCTGGCGAAGACACAGAAGAGACCATGTCAGGTGTAGTGGTGTGTGGATGGGGGGGTCCCCTCTTCACCACTCAAGGCTGGTGAGGCAGTGGGGATGCCAAGGCTGGTGATGAGGCGGTGGGTGGTGGAGAGCCAGAGTCAGCAGAGGATGCCGGGCCAGGTGGAGAGCCAGAGGCAGCAGGGGATGCCGGGCCTGGTGGAGAGCCAGCAGCAGATGGAGAGTCAGAGGCTGGGGTACTCCGTTGTGTAGCTGTAGCATAAGACATGACAGTATGGTTGAAGGCAGAAAACATACACTATGCAAAACAATATCAAGGCCCTGGATATGCTGGGTCAATGACACACTTTAAGGTGATGGAGCAACTTTTACCCTGAGTAAACAGTAATGACATCTGTTCTGTTTGGTTGACAACATAACAATATGGTGAGGAAGCCGGAGTTTCTTGGCCAGGCTGCACACACGTTTATATTTGTGGCCAGAGTAGTTTTTGGGTCAGAAAGGTGATTTGGCCAGTCCTCGACACACACACACTACCTATTGTAAGCTTTTGTTCAAGCCACTTTTTTGTGGTCAGTAATTCATGAACACAGGACAACCTTTACATGAATGCACATAAAGTACTAGAGATGTTACAATACTGACCCTTTTCTAGCAATGACTGGAATACATATTGACCACACAACAGGACAAATAATGTATATTTTGACTGGTATGTGGCATAATATAGCCTTTGCTGGTCAAAAATTAAAATATGGGCAAGATACGCCAGGGTATGGGCTGGAATATCCAAGCAAGGAGGATCGTAATGACATTGTGGCTGTTGTTTGGCCCTAACTAATGCACAATGTCCCCATGCAGCCTTTCACCTTCACAGCTGTGTGTGTTGTTAGTGTGGTTACACAACAATGACCAGGGTCTGAAATGCTATACACATGAGTGTAGTTTGGGCCTTCATGGGCTATTCAGAACCCCTGCACATGCCCACTGTTGAAGCTTCTGCATCATCACTTAATTATCACTGTGACACAGGGTAAACTTATATTGTAGGGTATGTATTTTATCTTGTCTACAAAGGTGGGTCTATGTTGCGTTCTGAAATACTTGCCACATAGCCTCTGTATGCAGGCACGGAGACTGGCCATATCGTCCCTGGCCTTGTATTTCATGTCCGCAATTTTTTCGTGGACCTGGAGAGGTTCACACTCAACTCCCGGCTGCCTCAGAAGAGCCTGCTAGATTCACCTTAGGATGGCCTGCTTATGGAGCATGGTGGAACTGGCACCAATAGTCATGCCGGTCACATATATTGATTAGGAGCATCAGCCATCTTTATACTGGAGCATAGAACGCACCAGGACAACAGGGCGGGACACACAACAACATCATGACGTTACGCTGCACGCTGGTTATGCAAAGGACACTTGAGTATTCACAAAGGAGGCGCCCACACATACTGTAGTTAGCCTTTTCGCACACGCGGCTGCGTTAACAATATGTCAGAAGGAAACGCTTGTGCGTTGCCCACGGTTATTTGCCTGTGTCCATAAACACTACGCACATAACATGATGTATTTCGATTGGTAGCACAATGATGTGTCCCAAATAGTTGCATCTGCGCCTATTTGTGTAGGTTTGTATGAGGACACCAATGTGTACATGTGCATACACATACATACAGTATTTATGTGTAAATGTAAGTGAAAATGGTTGGTTATGTGCTGAAATTTGTGTATGTACTTTGCATCTCTGAATTCAAAACATATATGTTGTCATACTGTAAGTACCAATGTGGCACAAATACATGACCAATGACATTCACAAGGTTGCCAGATGTCTACATTTATTTATATATGGTGCACATGTTGGGTCATAACTTTTACAACGCAAAAAACTATGTAACATAAACACATTTACATACTGTATATATTTAGGAATTGACAAATTTATCATTGCAACAAGTGTTTATATGTATGCACACGCGGGTAGATCAACGCCTATACAACACAATGGCGACTTCAATGTGTCTCCTTGTTTAAATGTGTTTACTGAAAGGTTTAATGAACCAAAAAGTTAATGAGTCTACTGATCAAAGTACGGATCTTCAAATATGGCACCTTTTCCATAACCAACGCTAGCCAATCGCAACTCAGTAGTGAAACCCAATTGGGGCTCGGAAACAGCAATGCCAAGGCACGCCTACGGGCTTGTTTGCACGATCACAAAAATCATGAACGACATAGTTATCACGGTGTCACGCACAACGCTACAGCAGATTGGGAGTTCGTGGATCGTTTGGGTTGAGAACATGTTCATAAACCTGTCAACTCTGATCAAACAATTTATCGATGTTGTATCGTGCTGTTACATGCAACAACACACTTCCAATGTCATTTCAATGTCGTTCAAACCGTGACTTTTAAGCGATGTCGTTCACGATGTCGTGCCATGTAACGGAACCTTTATTGTGATCAGAACTACAAACCTAATTTTGCAGAACACTTTAATCAGTTTCATCCCACCATCAACTTAACACTCAACTACTCTTGCACTGAAATCAGCTTTCTGGACACCATCATAAAGCTACAGAACAATGAAATAGAGACATCCCTGTACGAGAAGCCAGTTGACCATCCAACATATCTTCAATAGGACAGTTTTCATCTAAAACACATGCAAAACTATTGTTTACAGTCAGCCCATCAGATACAATCAGATATGTTCCAAATGTACAGATATAGGCAATCACTTTTGGGACCCCACAAAAGAACTTTTTGAATCAGGGCTACCATCTAAGAGCAATTGAAAACCGGATTACAAGAGCCACCAGAATATCAAGGAATCATCTCCTACATTACAAAACTAAAGAAGAAAACAACCGGGTCTCTCTCCTAGTCACCTACAATCCAAATCTGGTGGTGTTAAGAGGAGTTGCATGGAATCTGTAACCATTACTACAAAAAGTTGTCATACTAAAATCTATATTTACAGACCTCTCACTTCTTTGTTTTAAACAACCCCCAAATCTAAAAATCATCATTGTCAGAAGCTCCCTGTCCTCTCTAACAGCAAAAGGAACCTTTCCCTGCAACCAGAGAAAGTGCAAAACCTGTCCATTTATAATGACAATAGACAAGAAAAGATTCCCAGCACAGATTAAGACTACAAGATCCCATGTACCTTCAGCTGCACCACAACCAATGTGGTGTACTTAATTATATGTACGAAATGTACAACTGGGGTTCTGTATGTAGGTGAGACAGAACAAAAAAATAGAACAAGAATGAATTCTAATCACCACACAATAAAAGAAAGATGGATCTATCTGTGGCCAAGCATTTTACTGATCACAGTAATATAGACATGAAACTGGTCATATTAAAAAGTAATTTCAAGTCTCAGAAAGAGAGAAGAATTTGATGACCTTTCTTACATTCAAAGCAGTAATGAACATTTCACATGAATTCATGTCTTTTTGCATCAATTGAAAGGGCATTTGGGGTTATCATATATTTTAACAGAACCTAATTAGAGGACAATAAAACTTTGACATTTCTTATCAGTCAACTATTTCAATATTTATTGCCTTAACTGTTTCACCTCATCTCATTCCTGTTCTGTTCCATTTCACTTGTCT
The DNA here is from genome assembly GCA_033576535.1 of Allobates femoralis. NCBI lineage: Eukaryota > Metazoa > Chordata > Amphibia > Anura > Aromobatidae > Allobates > Allobates femoralis. The sequence continues at coordinate 553,915,522 of JARQOC010000002.1, read as the reverse complement.
TAAGAACTGCAATATTACATATCATGTTGTGTATATACATGTCCCACATCAGATTTCGTCTGATACCATCATGTAGAAGACACCTGAGTTGTCTCGAAAGTTTGCTACTTGTTACAATCTTTTCAGTTAGCCATTAAAAGGTATCAACCACTGAGGACTCTCAGATTTTTATATTTTTTTCCCTTCTGCTTAGAAATCCAATAGTAGAAAATAACACCTTAACCCTATAATTAATTTTTTTTTTTGCTTTATTCTAGACGTATTTAAAAATTACATTTGTGGAGTGAGTAACAAGTTGACATATTTTGGCTTCAGCCTGCTACGTGACTATCTTCCCTCAAAGGATCGTTCGCGGTTGACAAAAGTAGGGTTGCCATTGCTGACAACTTTGAGAAGTGGCAGGATGAGGCTGACTGAGATAGAATGTGGCATCGGATGGAGAACAGGACTCTTCGTTATCCAGCCAGGAGCACCCAAACCCACAGGGCGGGTTAGTGTTCCCCAAGCTGGTCACATCTCTACTAGAGGGTGTTGTCATCCCCTTGTTCCTTCAGCGGTTGCCACCATGGAGTGTGCTGGCGGACAGATGGTGGCAGAAAATTCCCTGCAAGACTAGCCCCCATGACCCCCCTGACTGTCCAGTAGCAGAGTACCATGACCAGTGGGGACCTTCGGCCCAGGCAGCACTAAGAAAGCTGGCACATAGTATTAATGCCAAGTACAGTGGACTTTCTTAAAAAAGGAATATTGTTGGTTCACTGACCCATCCATTAGTCGGCATTTTGTTCAGAGAAGAACTTTTTTGAATTGTTTTTCTGTTCCTCCTCGACCAAGGCTTGTTTTTTTTGTTAATAGTTTTTTTCCCTTTGCCAAGTTTTGCGCCATTTGTGCTTCGACCTGCTGGATGAGCTGGCATGCATGCAGCCTTGGGGCTACAGCTCAATGACCTTAAAGGACTTTGCCCTTCATGTACTTTTCACAATTTTCCCCAGATCCCTGTGGGATTTTTTCATATATACTATGTATATTCATATATTTGTGTTTGAGATTTATTATAGTGAATATCCAAGTTAGACAAGCACCTGTACCACCATAATTGAAATGATAAAAGGGAATAAAATAGACATACCATATACTTAGATCCATGTATGCCACCAAGTGTCCTGGAGCTAGGAACACACCAAGAAGTCCAATGAAGAAAGTGGAACTCGTCCGGTAAAAATTTCTTCTGTACTGCATTAATAACCTACAAGCATTGCATCTGAGAGCACTTGTGCAATGCTAAGGAAATCCTAAAAACATGCCCTGTTTTCAGAGTTTGAGGACTATAGTGAGCCACTCCTGCCCTTGAAGTCTCTGTTGAAGTAGCAAGGGGGCAAGAGGAATCCTTGAGCTCGAATTTATGATTACTCTCATGCTTAACTACTCTCCTTTTCCAACACGTGCTCTCTCTCCCTCTACTACTTTACTCTCTGTCCCTTTACTCTCTATTGAGTTCACCAGAACAATTGTTGTAGACTTTGATCATCATGCAAAATATAAGAACTGTTTTTTGCATTGTACACATGTGTGGACCTTAGTGGTGCAACTAACCTATACGCCCATGTATATACTCAATTCCTTTTTTGTTTCAATGCTGTTCTTGATTAGTTGCCCATTAACAGGATGTCCAAATACTGTCCTTTGTTTTGTCTCACTTCCAGTTGCTGTGTAGTGGTGGAAAAGTAGGTAATAAAGATTTAATGCCAGCTTTGTATTACTAGCTGGCATTAAGCACAAAAGTCTTAATGTCGAGCCAATGTTAGACCTAGCCATTAAGAATTTCAAGTAAATAGTAAAGAAGACTCAACACAGAGAGAAAACATTTTATTGGAAATAAAACAATAAACATGTATCTGGACTCCATCTTTATTACTCCCTCATACCCATCCTTGATCCTCTGCAGTGTCTTCTTGATTGGAGGCTGTTGTGAAGAACACAGCATCCTGTCACTGCAGACTCCAAACATTTGAATGAATGAGCTGCCAGCTCTGGTCAGGTAAGCAATGACTCCTGAGGTCACTGTTCAGGTAACCATCGTGGCTGCTAACCATAGCGGGTACCATGGTTACCTAAACTGTCCTTAATGGCCAGGTCTATCATTGGATCGACATTAAGAATTTTGGGCTTAATGCCAGCTGGGAATACAAATATGGCATTAACCCCTTATTACTCAGTTTGCCACTGCTACATAGCAACTTTACACACTATGACGCCAGGTTGATTGCTATACACTAATTTGTATGACAACCAAACACAGACACCATCCAGATAGTGGAAATGCAACAGCTAATCACAGATGCTCTCACAAAGCATTACCATCTGTGATTGGCTGTTGCCGGTCAGTGAAGTAAATATGCATGAAGCGTAATTGGTGGGACCAGAAGTATGTGAGATGGAGAGCGGACCCAGAAGCAAACAAGCAGTCGGAGACTGGTAAAATGATCTGAGTGTATGTGTTTTTTGAGTTGTGTTTGCCAGCTTTTGAACACCTATGAAGGTGTTTTCTATGTGTTTCATGTTGCCCACCATTGATTTCAATGGTGTTCAGGGGACTTAGCGAACTGTTTGGCAAACACCACGGCATTTGGCAAACTGATTGCTGATCTCTAGTAGCAACTCATCCACCATGTGGCTTTTCTCTCCAGGCTTTCAGTGTGTAGAATCATTGAAGAGCATTATGGCTGCTAGGGATGGGGTTATGTCACTTGTACAGGATTCAAGTAATGGGGAATCCTGAAGAGAGCATCATTATCCATCCAGCATCCAGGCTCTAGAAGATGTTGCAATATGTGGCAAACTTGTTCGTTACATAAAATAGAGAAAAAAATGTGTTTTAGCTCACCACTCCAAATGAGACAACAATCCAGGTATGGGTGCAGTGCTTGGATCTAATCCACGGGATGGTTCCCAGACTATGTATGAAGACAGCAATGAAGAAATGGAGTGTGGTCCAGGATCTGTTCAAAATGAAAAAAAGGAACGTAGGGAGGTTTATCCTCTAAAATCCATATTTAATGTACTTAAAATTTAAAAATTCAACGTGTTTTGGACAACAAAGTAATAATTTTAAATATTATGTACCAATAAATGTGGATTTTAGAGGATAAGCCTCCCTACATTCCTCTTTTTCATTTTGAACAGAAGATGGACCTCACTTCCATTTTTTCATTGCATGTTCTTTTTATGCCTAGAAGATTCGGTGCTGTCCTCCTAATAGAGGTCACACAAAAAACTAGAGAGAGTGGTTTTCGATGTGGGGCATATTAATTTTTGCATCAACATGTTTGAATAAAACTAAAGATTTCCTAAAGAAAGATATTATTAACCTTACTTTCATGTTATTTGTTAGTAAAATGTTCTATGAAACTCAGTCTTGTCAATTTTTAAAACAAATTGATTGTTTTTCAATGGGATATTAATTAAAATCTTGATTTTCAAAGGGGGTATATTTATTTATGCTGAGCACTGTAGAAATATAACTACATAAACTTAGAAGCTATTCTTTTTTACATTGTTATATTAGTATTCTTTTGAAAATGCATTTTTATCAAATAACTCATTGCCATTCAGTATTAAATTAAACAATTCATTTAAGTATTATATCAGTGAATAGTATATGTTTATTGCAACATACCTTTGAAGTTTCTTGTATGTTGTACAGTTTAATATATTTCAATAGGATAAGTGGAATATTTCAGAAAATCTCACATAACTATTTATTATTACTCCACTGGAGTGTAATGTAGCTTTTCATGTAGAGATCAAGACATTTCACTGCTGGAAATGCTTTAGAGATCATTAGCAGTATCACAACAGTATCCTTATGAACTTAGCAGAAAGTTTCAAAGTGGAAGCCAAATTCTGGGGGCCGGGGCATGGGCATACATACAAATCATGGAGCATTATAGAAAGAGTTCAATGAAAGAAAAAATAATAATTCATTAATATTTGTCTGGGTTACATAAGAATAAATCTCACAAATTTACAGCCCTTACCTAACCCTGCTTATGTATACATGTATGTGTCTTCAGAATTTGTGTCATTGTCAGCCTGTGCGAAGGGGCTATTGTGTCCCGAAAGCTTGCTATGCTTACCATCTATTCAGTTAGCCATTAAAAGGTATCAACCACTGAGGACTTTCAGATTCTAATATTTTTCTATCTACTGGCTAACACAGTATAAATATTCTTTACCTCATCAAAATGGAGGATACCGGAATGTGAACAACTGGACAGTGACATATTTCTCCTTTCCAAATGCAAGAAGGAGAATCTGATTCCCAAAGGACTCTGGATTACAAATCCACTTCTGCATACCTATAATTATTATACATGAAACCTTTGCCACAGGTCCTCTGAGAGACTAAGGAACCACCTTTTGCATAGCATCTACTGCATCAAAAGTAACATTCAGGGGAATTGGAAACACGGAGGAACACACTTACAGAAGCCATGGAACAGAATTTACAACAATATTACCATTAATTACAAACTCGTCTGATTCATAACAAGAAAAAGAAATTACATAGATTGCGCATCAATTCAGGACTCAATATAAACAAAACAAAGACAAATCCTGACAACTTGGACAACCACTCCTTTCAGAAAGCATCTAATTTTGTCATTAGCCTTTCGGATTGCAAACCCAACAAAGTCGAACTTGCTGTGCTTTCTAGGGGACTCTCATTTTGTCCTACTAAAGCTCTGGATAAAATCGAACTATGCAGCAACATGGAGGATTACTTCAGGAGACTACACCTATGGGAATTTTACAGCAACAAAGAGGACTCAGAACCCAACTGGGATGAAGGAAGAGGGATCCTTACAACCAAGAAAAGGTCTTCTGGACACCTATATCTGATCCTAACTCCCATTTGGATAAATATAGACACTTTCAGACATTTGGTAAAATCCACTATTTTAAATACACACAAGAGTCAACCATCCAACGTCAATGCCCAGGAGAGAAAGGACATCCAGTCTTTGAAAACCAACAAAGAAATCATCATTAAACCTGTAGACAAGGGTGGTGCCATAGTCATGATGAACAAACCAGACTACCTGAAGGAAGCAAACAGACAACTGACGGACACACGCTACTACAACCCACACAGGACTATCACAAGGAATTAAACAGGCTGGTTTCTTGTCTGCCTGACATATCCTTAAGTGCTGATGACCTGATACCAGAAATTCCAAGAACAAGCACATTCTACATGCTTCCCAAAATTCCCAAACGAGGAAATCCAGGAAAACCAACCCTTACCGAGCAAATTTCTGGGTGGGTAGAGGGTGTTCTCAAACTCCTGGTAAAAGAGACACCTAGCTACATTCAGGACACAACTGACCTATTGAATAAACTGACAGCAATAGATCCTCTACCAGAAGGAACCATCTTCGTCACCATGGATGTGGAATCTCTTTACAGTAACATCCCACATCAGAATGGATTCAATGCCTCTGTGGTGGAGCTAACAAAATTCATCTTCACGCACAAATACTTTACATTTGACGACAACATATATTTACAGGAGACTGGCACAGCAATGGGAAGCAAAATGGCACCACAATATGCATATCTTTTCATGGCCAAGCTTGAAGGTGACTTTTTATCCTCATGTCCTATCAGGCCTCTGGCTTACTACTGTTATAGTGATAACATTTTAATGATCTGGACAAAGTCTGAGCAACAGCTGAAGACGTTCCAAGAACACTTTAATCAGTTTGATCCCACCATCAACTTAACACTTAACTACTCCTGCACTGAAGTCAGGTTTCTGGACACCATCATTAACCTACAGAACAATGAAATAGAGACATCCCTGTACTGGAAGCCAATTGACTGTCTAACATATCTCCGATGGGACAGTTTTCATCCAAAGCATATAAAAAACTCTATTGTGTACAGCCAGGCCATCAGATACAATCGGATATGTTCCAACCCTACAGATAGAGACAATCACCTTCAGGACCTCAGAAAGACCTTTTTGAACCACGGCTACCATCCAAGAGCAATTGAGAACCAGATTACAAGAGTCACCGGAATATCAAGGAATCATCTCCTACATTACAAAACTAGGTAAGAAAACAACAGAGTTCCTCTCATAGTCACCTACAATCCGAGTCTGGAGGTGTTACGAGGAGTTGCATGGAAACTGCAACCACTCCTACAAAAAAATGCCCAATTAAAATCAATATGTCTGGACCCCCACTCTTGTGTTTTAGACAAGCTCCGAACCTAAAAAATATCATTGTCAGAAGTGTCCTATCCACTCTAACAGCAACAGGAACCTTTCCCTGTAAATAGAACAGGTGCAAAACCTATATATCTATAATGACAACCGGCAAGAAAAAGATTCCTGGGACAGATCAGGACTACAAGATCCCAGGTAAGTTCAGTTGCATCACAAGCAATGTGGTGTATCTAATTATATGTACCAAATGTCCAACAAGTGGCATGTACGTAGGTGAGACCGGATTACAATTCAGAACAAGAATGAATTCTCATCGCCACTCAATAAAAGAAAAGCGTATGGATCTACCTGTAGCAAAGCATTTTTGCAGCCCTGACCACCGCAGTGAAACCGATATAATGCTGCTCAGTTTAAAAAGCAACTTCATATCTCAGAGCGAGAGACGAATTTGGGAATACAAATTTATAATAACATTTGACACATTCAAAACAGGATTAAATGTTTCACATGAATTCATGCGTTTATATATAAAATGAAAGGGAATTTTAGGTTATCAGATTCATGCATTTTTATATAAAATGAAAGGGCATTTGGGGATATCACATCTTGCAACAGACTCAAGTTAGAGGACAATGAACGTTTGACACTTCTTATGTGAACTGTCTCGTGTCGATTTATGGACTTCTACAACTTAGGCTGCCTTCACATTTGCGTATGGGAAGGCAGCGTATTGCTGCGTTCCCATACGCAGTCAAACGCATGCGCACTGCGTTCCTATGTTTAACATAGGAACGCATGGTGCCTGCGTTTGCTGCGTTCGGGTGCGGATGCGGACGATATCTGCTGCTTCCGGTGTCCAGCATCCGCACCCGGGACGCAGCATGTTGGGTTTTTTTGTGCGTTTGGGGAGCTTGGACAATCAGCAAGCGTCCCCAAGCGTACAAAAAATGCATTGGCTTCAATGGGTCCGCAGTGTCCTCTGCATGACACCGCAGGAGAACGCTGCGGACCCATTGAAAAATCTCCCAGTGGCCGCCGGTGATGTCACAGGAGCTCACCGACGGCCACCGGGAGATCAGCTCAGCCTCTGCTGTCCTCCTTCTCCCCGCCGCCTGTAATCTCCTAGCGATGTCGGCGGGGAGAACAGCTGATGTGAGAGCTGTTTGAATCTTCCCGCGCCGACATCTCCTCTCAGTGTCGGCGCGGGAAGATTCAAACAGCTCTCACATCAGCTGTTCTCCCCGCCGACAGTCCCGGAGCTTACCGGCGGCCGGGGGGGGCGGAGATCTCCGGCGCTGATCTCCGCCCCCGGCCCGCCCCCGGACAGCGCCGATTGGCTGCCGGGCTCCATAGTGATGTGTCCGCAGGCGGACATTATCCGCTGCGGACACATCATTTGGACACTGCTTCTGACAGCGTTTGTGTCTGCATGCCATCAGCATGCAGACACAAACGCTAATGTGAAGCCAGCCTTACTGAGGAATCTTCAGGTCTCCACAGGCCACTAATCATAGAACAATAATACAATCTGTTCCTCTTATCTTAGAAGTTTGACTTTACTTCCAAGCTCCTCTCCCCCACCCTAGCCTGACCCTTCTTTACTTCACCTGTCGTATTTACTACATCACCTAACCCTGCTTATGTATATATGTATGTATCTTCAGAATTTGTGTCATTATCAGCCTGAGGAAGGGGCCATAGTGTCCCGAATACTTACTATGCTTACCATCTTTTCAGTTAGCCATTAAAAGGTATCAACCACTCTCAGGACTCTCAGATTCTAATATTTTTCAGCCCTTATAAAGTAATTTTCCAACTATTAAATATCCTAATTTCCCCTTTCACTGAACCTATTAAGTTTGATGCCAACAAATTAATCTCACAAACACTATGATATCCTCACAATTAATTTATCCACTGTACTCTCCACACGCACATTATGATGACCCCACTGTACCCACTGTCAAATTATGGTGACCCAAACGCAATATAATTCCCAACTGTGACCCCCACACAACCCTCCATGCAGTATAATGGGCCTACATACAGTATAATGGTTTCCTAACCTCTGCACATGTTAAATGGCCTCTCCTAGCTCTGCAAAAAGATGGATCCACACAATACTGTATAATTGCTTGCATACAGTATAATGGCCCTCAAATAGACTTCCATAAATACAAAGGCTCCCTCGTAGCCCTCCTAACAATATAATGGTCCCCACATAGCCCTCAAAATATTTTGTCCTCCACATAGCACTCCAAATATTAGAATGACCCACAAATCACCTTCCTTATAGTTAGGGATGAGCGAGTACTTTACTATTCAAAATCGCTATACCCGCAACGAGTAGGTCTCGGTACCCGATACTCGTTGCGAGTATTGAGATTCCGAGTACTTTTGCAGTGTATCAATAGATACACTGCAAAAGTCCTGTAAAAGAGAGGAAAAGTGGTTAAGAAATAAAAAAATTGGATACTCACCTTAACCGACGGCTGTACCAGGACCGGCCGATGGACATCTATGCATCTAAAAGGACCTTACACTCTCCCAGCCAATCAGATGGCTGGGAGAGATCTGGCCAATCAGATGCCGCCACGTCACAATGACGTGATCGCTAGCGGCCACCTGATTGGCTAGATGGAAAGGTCCTCTCAGGTACACAGAGGACCTTTCCATCTAGCCAATCAGGTGGCCGCTAGCGATCACGTCATTGTGATATGGCGGCATCTGATTGGCCAGATCTCTCCCAGCCATCTGATTGGCTGGGAAAGTTTAAGGTCCTTTAAGATGCATAGATGTCCATCGGCCGCTCCCGGTGCAGCCGTCGGTTAAGGTGAATACCCGATTTTTTTTATTTTTTAACCACTTTTCCTCTCTTTTACAGGACTTTTGCAGTGTATCTATTGATACACTGCAAAAGTACTCGGTACTTGCTACTCCTGAGTAATCCTAATTTACTCGGCAAGTAGCGAGTACCCGAATACCGCTACTGTTCGACAAGTAGCCAAATAGTAGCGAGTAGACTCGCTCATCCCTACTTATAGTATAAATAAACCCGCATAGTCCCCCATGTAATATAATTGGCCATACATAGTCCTTCATATAATTTAATGTACCCCCATAGTTCTCGAATTTGTATAATGCATTTCATAGTCCTGCATATATCAATAAGCACTGCATAGTCCTACATATAGTATAATGCACCTCATAGCCATCCAGATATTAAAATGCACCCACAGTCTTTCATATATTATGAGGCACCCACGTAGTCCTCCATATAGTATAATACACCCCCTTTGTCCTCCAAATAGTATAATGCACCCCCATAGCCCTACATATATAAAGGAACCCTAAAGTTCTCCATATCTTGTAATGTACACCAATAGTCTTTCATATATTATAACTAGTAAAAAGGCCCGATGCAATTGCATCGGGAGCGCGGTGAAATGAATTGTGTGTATACAGGCGGGTGAGTGGCTAGCAGAGTATATAAGGGGCTCTGTGGGTAGCAGACTATACAGGCGGGTCTGTGGGTAGCAGAGTATACAGACTGCTCTGAGGGTAGCAGATTATACAGGCGGCTCTCTGGGTAGAAAAGTATACAGGCGGCTCTGTGTGTAGCAGAGTATAGAGGCGGCTCTGTGGGTAGCAGAATATAGAAACGGCTCTGTGGGTAGCAGAGAATACAGGCGGGTCTGTGGGTAGGAGAGTATACAGGCGGCTCTGTGGGTAGCAGAGTATAGAGGCAGCTCTGTGGGTAGCAGAGTATACAGGCGGCTGTGTGGGTAGGAGAGTATAGAGGGGGCTCTGTGGATAGCAGAGTATGATGTGGCGGGAGGCTGGAGGAGTGAGGGAGCAGAGGCTGGAGGGGTGAGGAGAGCAGAGGCTGGAGTGGTGAGGAGAGGTCTAGATGGAGGGGTGAGGAGAGGTCTGGCTGGAGGGTGAGGAGAGATGCGGCTGGAGGGTGACATCACCGCTCGGAGGCAGGACGTGGCTGCGTGCTGGGGCTGATCGCAGCCCCAGTCACACGGCATTGTCCTCTGCGGCGGGTTGGGTGATGCAGAGAGGGATCAGTTCTTGCCCTCAGGTCACACATGTGACCTGAGCGGAAGGAGCGGATTGGGCGGTGTGTGGTAAAGACAGGACGGTCATCCGATTGGTCTAGGACGCCAAGTCCTGGGCAATGTGATGGGCGTCCTGTGTGTACAACACAGCGCCCAATCCGCTTGCAGGGGCAGGCAATGGGAGTGAGCGGGGCGTGTCAGGCTTTGCAGGCTGACACGGTCCGCTCACTCCCATTGGCTGTTGGCGGCCACAGGACGACGTCCCTGGCTCCCGGCACCCGGCCACAGCCCGTAGACCGCTACTCCACCAGCATGGCGACATTGAGAGCCCAGCGGTGAGAGAGTGGCGAGGGGCGGAAGGCTCCGGCAGCATCCGGGCAGCATGGACCTCGCGGAGGGCGCGAGGCGCGTGGCGATGCTGCGGGGCCGACGGTTGGCAGGATGGCAGCGGTGTAAGGTAGTGCGGCTGAGGATGGAGGAGGCTGTGAGGCTGGAGGAGGCTGTGAGGATGGGGAGGCTGTGAGGCTGGAGGAGGGTGAGAGGCTGGAGGAGGCTGTGAGGCTGGAGGAGGCTGTGAGGCTGGAGGAGGATGTGAGGCTGGAGGAGGATGTGAGGCTGGAGGAGGATGTGAGGCTGGAGGAGGCTGTGAGGATGGGGAGGCTGTGAGGCTGGAGGAGGCTGTGAGGCTGTAGGAGGCTGTGAGGATGGGGAGGCTGTGAGGCTGGAGGAGGCTGTAAGGCTGGAGGACGCTGTGAGGATGGGGAGGCTGTGAGGCTGGAGGAGGCTGTGAGGCTGGAGGAGGCTGTGAGGATGGGGAGGCTATGAGGCTGGAGGAGGATGTGAGGCTGGAGAAGACTGTGAGGCTGGAGGAGGCAGTGAGGATGGGGAGGCTGTGAGGCTGGAGGAGGCTGTGAGGCTGGAGGAAGCTGTGAGGATGGGGAGGCTGTGAGGCTGGAGGAGGCTGTGAGGCTGGAGGAGGATGTGAGGCTGGAGGAGGCTGTGAGGCTGGAGGAGGCTGTGAGGCTGGAGGAGGCTGGAGGAGGCAGTGAGGATGGGAAGGCTGTGAGGAGGCTGTGAGGCTGGAGGAGGCTGTGAGGATGGGGAGGCTGTGAGGCTGGAGGAGGCTGTGAGGCTGGAGGAGGCTGTGAGGCTGGAGGAGGCTGTGAGGATGGAGGAGGGTGTGAGGCTGGAGGAGGTGTGAGGCTGGAGGAGGCTGTGAGGATGGGGAGGCTGTGAGGCTGGAGGAGGCTGTGAGGCTGGAGGAGGCTGTGAGGAGTGGAGGAGGCTGTGAGGATGGGGAGGCTGGAGGAGGGTGTGAGGCTGTAGGAGGCTGTGAGGATGGGCAGTCTGTGAGACTGGAGGAGGCTGTAGGAGGCTGTGAGGCTGGAGGAGACTGTGAGGCTGGAGGAGGCTGTGAGGCTGGAGGAGGCTGTGAGGATGGGGAGGCTGTGAGGCTGGAGAGGGTGTGAGGCTGTAGGAGGCTGTGAGGATGGGCAGGCTGTGAGGATGGGGAGGCTGTGAGGCTGGAGGAGGGTGTGAGGCTGTAGGAGGCTGTGAGGATGGGCAGGCTGTGAGGCTGGAGGAGGCTGTGAGGCTGTGAGGCTGGAGGAGGCGGTGAGGATGGGGAGGCTGTGAGGCTGGAGGAGGGTGTGAGGCTGTAGGAGGCTGTGAGGATGGGCAGGCTGTGAGGCTGGAGGAGGCTGGAGGAGGCTGTGAGGATGGGGAGGCTGTGAGGCTGGAGGAGATTGTGAGGCTGGAGGAGGGTGTGAGGCTGTAGGAGGCTGTGAGGATGGGCAGGCTGTGAGGCTGGAGGAGGCTGTGAGGCTGGAGGAGGCTGTGAGGATGGGGAGGCTGTGAGGCTGGAGGAGGGTGTGAGGCTGTAGGAGGCTGTGAGGATGGGCAGGCTGTGAGGCTGGAGGAGGCTGTAGGAGGCTGTGAGGATGGGGAGGCTGTGAGGATGGGGAGGCTGTGAGGCTGGAGGAGATTGTGAGGCTGGAGGAGACTGAGGCTGGAGGAGGCAGTGAGGATGGGGAGGCTGGAGGAGGCTGTGAGGATGGGGAGGCTGTGAGGCTGGAGGAGGGTGTGAGGATGGGAGGCTGTGAGGCTGGAGGAGGGTGTGAGGCTGTAGGAGGCTGTGAGGATGGGCAGGCTGTGAGGCTGGAGGAGGCTGTGAGGCTGGAGGAGATTGTGAGGCTGGAGGAGACTGAGGCTGGAGGAGGCAGTGAGGATGGGGAGGCTGTGAGGCTGGAGGAGGCTGTGAGGCTGGAGGAGATTGTGAGGCTGGAGGAGATTGTGAGGCTGGAGGAGATTGTGAGGCTGGAGGAGACTGAGGCTAGAGGAGGCAGTGAGGATGGGGAGGCTGTGAGGCTGTGAGGCTGGAGGAGATTGTGAGGCTGGAGGAGATTGTGAGGCTGGAGGAGATTGTGAGGCTGGAGGAGACTGAGGCTGGAGGAGGCAGTGAGGATGGGGAGGCTGTGAGGCTGGAGGAGACATTTACTGTACTGAGCATGCTCAGTACAGTAAAAGGTCTCCAAACAGGAAGGCAGGGGTTAAAAAAAAAAAAAAAGTTAATGCTCACCTCTCCCCGAGCCCCCGCCGTCTCCTGCCGTCTTCCTCCAAGCTTCCGGTGGCTGCTGCAGGCTCCCAGTGTGTGCAGAGCTGTTCTAGTGCAGTTCAAGGACCTGTGGTGATGTCACAGTCACGTGACACCAGGTTACCATGGAGTAACCTGGTGTCACGTGACTGTGACATCACCACAGGTCCTTGAACTGCAGTAGAAGAGCTCTGCAGACACTGGGAGCCTGCGGCAGCTACCGTAAGCTTGGAGGAAGACGGCAGGAGACGGCGGGGGCTCGGGGAGAGGTGAGCATTAACTTTTTTTTTTTTTTTACAGTAGTGCGGGTCTGCGGCTCGTGATGACGCTGCGCGTCATCACTCGCAGTCCCGCAAAGCATGTTGGGATTCGGCGACAACGCCCGAATTCCCAACTGCGGATTATATAAGTAGATGCACTCCCATAATCCTCCATATATTTTAATAAACCCCCAGAGTCCTCCTTATATAGTAATGTAACATATAGTGCACCTCAAAATCCTACATATATTACTGTATAACATACCCCATAGTCCTTCAAATAGTGTAATCCGCCCCCATAGACCTCTGTATGTGTACCCCAATAGGCCTCCATATATTATAATGGACCCCTTCATAGTCCTCCATATAGTATATTGCACAACCATAGTCCTCCATATAGCATGATTCTCGTTCCATAGTCCTCCATACAGTATAATGTACCCTATGGTCCTCCATATACCATAAAAAAAAACCATAGTCCTTATAGTATAATGTACAGTATAATGTAAGTCTCCATATAGTATAATGCACATGCCATAATACTCCATAAATTATAATGCAAACCCCATATTCCTGCTTATATTATACTATACACAGCATAGTACTCTATAAAGTACTAGAAATAGCCCGATGCTATTGCATCAGGAGGGCAGTCCCTGATCCTGTCTCCCCTTGTGCGCTCTCTCCTGTCTTTGCTGCCTCTTTCCCTGCGTGCTCTTACTTGTGCCTTTCTCTCCACTCTGTGTGCTTTCAGCCCCTGTGTGTGCTGTCTCTCCCCATGACTTTGCCTCCCCCTGTGCCTCTGCCCCCCTGTGTCCTTCCCTCCCCTGTGCATTCTGACCCCCTTGTACCTTCTGCATCCCCTGTGCGTTCTCCCTCCCCTGTGCCCCTGCCTCCTCTGTGCCTTCTGCCTCCCATGTGCCTGCCTCCCATCACTGAGCACCATAGAATGCTCACCACTGAGCCACCATACAGTGCTAACCACTGAGCTACTGTAGAGTGCAGACCACTGAGCCACCATACAGTGCTGACTACTAAGCCACTGTACCGTACTAAACACTAAGCCATCATATACAGTGCTAACCACTGAGCCACCGTACAGTGCTAACCACTGAGCCACAGCACAGTCCTAACCAATGAACCACTGCACAGTTCTAATCACTGAACTACCATACAGTGCTAACCACAGAGCCACCATACCTTGCTAGTCACTGAGCCACCATATACAGTGCTAACCACTGAGCCACCGTATACAGTGCTAACCATTGAGCTACTGTAGAGTGCTAACCACTAAGCCACCATCTACAGTGCTAACCACTGAGCCACCGCACACTGTTCAAACCACTGAACCACCATACAGTGCTAAGCATGGAGCCACCGTACATTGCTAACCACTGAGCCACCGTATGCAGTGCTAACCACTGAGCCACAATACAATGTTAACCACAGAGCTACTGTAGAGTATAGACCACTGAGCCACTGTATAGTGCAGCCAGGCAGCGCCGAGAAGAGAAAATTACTTTACCCCAGTCCTCAGCAGTCCACTCCCTGTACCTTTTGCAGAATATCAGTCGGTCCCTGATGTTTTTTCTGGAGAGAAGTAGCTTCTTTGCTGCCCTCCTTGAAACCAGGCCTTGCTCAAAGAGTTTCCGCCTCACAGTGCGTGCAGAAGCACTCACACCAGCCTGCTGCCATTCCTGCTGGTAGTCCGATCCTCCAGCTGAAACAGTTTTAAGATACGGTCCTGGCGCTTGCTGGTCTTTCTTGGGCGCCCTGGAGCCTTTTGACAGCAATGGAAGCTCTCTCCTTGAAGTTCTTGATGGTGCGATATATTGTTGACTGAGGTGCAATCTTTCTAGCTGCGATACTGTTCCCTGTTAGGCCATTTTTGTGCAGTGCAATGATGGTTGCACGTGTTTCTTTAGATATAACCATGGTTAACTGAAGAGAAACAATGATTCCAAGCCCCAGCCTCCTTTTAAAGTGTCCAGTGGTGTCATTCTTACTTAATCATGACTAATTGATCGCCAGCCGTGTCCTCATCAACACCCACACCTGTGTTAATGGAACAATCACTAAAACGATGTTAGCTGCTCCTTTTAAGGCAGGACTGCAATGATGTTGAAATGTGTTTTGGGGGTTAAATTTCATATTCTAGGCAAATATTGACTTTGCAAGTAATTGCTGTTAAGCTGATCACTCTTTAATGACATTCTGGAGTAAATGCAAATTGCCATTAGAAAAACTGAAGCAGTAGACTTTGTTAAAATTAATATTTGTATCATTCTCAAAACCTTTGGCCATGACTGTACAGTGGCTCAGTAGTTAGCGCTGTATGCTGGCTCAGTGGTTAGCACAGTATATGGTGGCTCTGTGGTTAGCACTGTATGGTGGCTCAGTGGTTAGCACTGTATGCTGTGGCTCAGTGGTTAGCACAGTATATGTTGGCTCAGTGGTTAGCACTGTATACTGTGGCTTAGTGGTTAGCACTGTATATATTGGCTCAGTTGTTAGCACTGTATATGGTGGCTCAGTGGTTAGCACTGTATATGGTGGCTCAGTAGTTAGCACTGTATATGGTGGCTCAGTAGTTAGCACTGTATACAGTGAATCAGTGGCTAGCTCTGTATATGGTGGCTCAGTGGTTAAGCATTGTATGGTGGCTCAGTGGTTTGTACTGTATATGGTGGCTCTGTGGTTGGCACAGTATATGGTGCCTCAGTGATTAGCACTGTATGGTGGCGGGGGATTTGAATCCCACGCCACTCATTGGCTGCCGGCTGAGTTATTGATTGGCGCGGCATTCAAATCCCCTACCAAGCCACGTGCCGCTACACTGATTGGTTGCGGCGGTCGGCGGTGAACAATCAGTGCTGTTGAAGCGTGATTGTCAGAGTGGCCACCGGCTTTGGTGGGGGATTTTAATCCCGTGCCACACAGCCAATCAGCAGGGCGGGATTCAAATCCCCCGCCAAAGTGAGCGGCCGCTCTGACCAATCAGTGAAGCGGCGCACAGCTTGGTGGGGGATTTGAATCCCGCGCCACTGATTGGCTGAGCGGCACTTGACTCAAATCGACCATCAAAGCAGGTGGCAGCTCAGCCAATCAGCGGTGCCACAAACTTTGGTGTGGAATTTGAATCCCGCGCCGCTCAGCCAATCAGCGGCGTGGGGTTCAAATCCCCCGCTGACCAATCAGCGCTGTTGGCGTGTGATTTAAATCCCGCTTCGCTGATTCGTTGCCGCGGTCGGTGGTGACCAATCATCGTAGGGGCGCGCAGCTTGGTGGGGGATTTGAATCCCGCGCCACTGATTGGCTGAGCGGCACTTGACTCAAATCCACCATGAAAGCCGGTGGCAGCTCAGCCAATCAGCGGTGCCACAAACTTTGAATCCCGCGCCGCTCAGCCAATCAGCGGCATGGGGTTCAAATCCCCTGCTGACCACGGCGACCAATCAGCGCTGTTGGCGTGAGATTTAAGTTCCACTCCGCTGATTGGTCGCCGTAGTCGGCAGCAACCAATCAGCACTGTTGGCACATGATTGGCAGAGCGGCCTCTGACTTTGGCAGGGGATTTGAATCCCGTGTGGCACCCCAGGGTTTAATGTGCCACAGTAACATCACCAAGGGTTAATACCCCACACAACTTACAACACTACACTAGCGCCTACAGGCCAGAAGGGGGAGCTAAAGCTGCTTCCCTATATATTCTCAGTGGAGAGGAAGTGGCAGTTAGTTCAGTTCCAGAGAGGACTGAGGAAAAGTACCTGGGTGTAAAAGGACTGTGTTAGGCCCACCCCACGGTCCACTGTCCAGTTCCAGGCCGGCCAAGGTCTAAGGAAAGGAGAAGGAGCAGAGAGGAACACACCTGGGAGACTGAGTTCCCTGAGACTCACCCCAGTGAAGCGCATGGAGCGCATACCGGATCCAATGCTGTGCCTGATACAAACAGCACAGTGAACACCTGAATAGTTAAGGTCCAACATGTTCACTGTACCACAGCAAACCAACACGGCGGGGTCAGAAACACGAGTAAGACTCATGTTGCCTAGTAAGTTGGTACCCGTGAGGGGAGAGAGGGCTGGCAGCCTAGCTAAAGCAGCAACAATGCCACATACACAGCGCAGGAGTAGGAAGCCAAGGACCCGGCCGGGTTGGGAGCAATCAGGTCCCGGTACAGACTCTGTGGACAATACTTACTGAATACCATCAACAGTAAAGACTTAGAAAACTACAAAACCATGAGTCTGTGTGATTCTTGCGCTCAAGCCCTACTCTCCCTCACAAACTGCTATTATCTCTACCACTATCCCTGCCCTGCATCCATCTATACACTTTGTACACACTGCCCCGGGAACCAGGCTCTGCCTGTGGAGAGCCGTTACATCACAGGCTGCCAAACATCATCCCCGGAGGTTCTAAAGAAGCGGTGGTCACCCTGACCACATACCACGGGTGGCATCACGACTTTCTCCCCTGTAAATACTCCCCATTACTTGTGGGCACGGGACACGGTCCGGACCAAGACCGCCGTCATACCCCCGTCATACCCCGGTCCGGTACCGAGTACCCCGTCCCAGTGGGCCCCACACCCGCGCCGCTGATTAATTGAGCTGCGCGGGATTCAAATCCCCCGCCAAATCCAGCGGCACCGCTGATCGGCTGAGCTGCCGCTGCAGCAGGGGTGCCCCGGTCGCCATATCGGAACACCCAAGTTATGGGTATTACGATATAGCGGTCGGGATTCAAATCCCCCTCCAAGCCACACGCCGCTTTGCTTATTGGTTGCCGCTGACCACGGTGACCAATCAGCGAAGCGGGAATTAAATCACGTGCCAACAGCTCTGTTTGGTCGCCGCAGTCGGAGGTGGCCAATCAGCACTGTTGGTACGTGATTTAAATTCCGCTTCGCTGATTGGTTGCCGCGTTCTGCGGCGTGCAGCTTGGCGGGGGTTTTGAATCCCGACTGGCATATAGTAATACCCATACCTTAGGTGTTCCAATATGGCGGTCGGGGTACTATCACTGTGAACAGCCGGGAGATGACCGGCTGCATCACCGCAGACCTCTGTGCGGTGGGAGATGACCCGCGGTTACCATCGCTAGCACCGCTGATCTCCCGACAGTACCGGTGGTGTCTGTGTCACTTTCACTTCTGTCACTTGTGTCGCTATCCCACAATGGTGCTGCGGTGGATTGTGGGATAGCGACATAAGTGCCAGAAGTAGTGTGACACATATTATTCGTGATTATGTATCCAGATAATGCCCACCATAGTCCTCCACATGTTATAATATACACCACATAGTACTCTATATAGAATAATGCCCCCCATAGTCCTCCACATATTATAATGCACCATCCATAGTAAACCATATATTTTAATGTTCCCCCATAGTCCTCAATATATCAAATGCACCCCTTATATATCCTAATACAGTATAATGCACTCCCATAGTCCTCCATGTAGTATGATGTACTCCATTGTCCTCTATATAGTATAACGTACCCCATAGTCCTGCAAATAGTGTAATGCACCCTTGCAGTCCTCTATACCCCATTATGCATCCCCATATTGATCCACATTATAAAATGCACCCCCATAGTCCTCCATATATAATAATGCATCCACATGGCTCTCCATATATTATAATGCACCCCCAGTGTAATACACATATTATAATGTACCCATGTAGTATAAAGCACACCCCATAGTCATCAATGTACTAAATGCACCATCCATAGTCCTCCATATATTATAATACACCTACATAATCCTGCAGATAATATAATGCACCCCATTGTTCTTAAAATAATATAAAACACTCCCATAGTCCTCCATATTTTATAATGCACCCCCCATAGTCTTTTATGTAGTTTCATGCACCTCATTGTCCTCTATATAGTATAATGTACACCCATAGTCCTACAAATAATATAATGCACCATTTCAGTCATCCAATATTATTATGCTCTGATACCAGGGAAGGACTTTAAAAGTGTATAAAATCTTGGGACATGTTGAGGGCGATCCATCTGATTTCACCAATCATCGATTTTCTTGGACATTTCAACCACTGACTAGGACTTTTTTAATTTACCATGATATAACTTATGGCAGATACCATTCCAGACCTATTTCCTGGATCAAAAATATGACCAAGGAAAAACAACTACCCGTATATACTCGCGTATAAGCCGAGTTTTTCAGCCCAAAAATTGGGCTGAAAAGTACCCCCCTCGGCTTATACGCGAGTCAGTGACGGCAGCAGCCCCGGCACTACAGCAGCCCCGGCAGCCCCAGCAGCCCCAGCAGCCCCAGTAATCCAGGGCCCCCCCAGCCTTGCTCCGGTCACCTGTAAAGTAAAATATACTTATCACTGTCCCGCTGCCGTCCGCGCCCGCATCTGCCGACATCCCGATCCTCCATCTTCATGCGTCTTCTTCCGGTTTCCTGTGTTCGTCGCAGGCAATGACGTCATTGCCGGCGCCGAACACAGGAAGTCGGAAGAAGACACATGAAGATGGAGGATCGGGATGTCGGCAGATGCGGGCGCGGACGGCAGCGGGACAGTGATAAGTATATTTTGCTTTACAGGTGACCGGAGCAAGGCTGGGTGGGCCCTGGATTACTGGGGCTGCTGTATACTACCGCTGGGGCTGCCGGGGCTGCTTTATACTACCGCTGGGGCTGCCGGAGCTGCTGTATACTACCACTGGAGCTGCTGGGGCTCCTATATACTACCACTGGGGCTGCTGGGGCTGCTGTATACTACCACTGGGGCTGCTGGGGCTCCTGTATACTACCACTGGGGCTGCTGGGGCTCCTGTATACTACCACTGGGGCTGCTGGGGCTCCTATATACTACCACTTGGGGCTGCTGGGGCTGCTGTATACTACCACTGGGGCTGCTGGGGCTCCTATATACTACTACTGGGGCTGCTGGGGCTCCTGTATACTACCACTGGGGCTGCTGGGGCTGCTGTATACTACCACTGGGGCTGCTGGGGCTCCTGTATACTACCACTGGGGCTGCTGGGGCTCCTATATACTACCACTGGGGCTGCTGTATACTACCACTGGGGCTGCTGGGGCTCCTATATACTACCACTGGGGCTGCTGTATACTACCACTGGGGCTGCTGGGGCTGCTGTATACTACCACTGAGGCTGCTGTATACTACCACTGGGGCTGCTGGGGCTCCTATATACTACCACTGGGGCTGCTGTATACTACCACTGGGGCTGCTGGGGTTCCTATATACTACCACTGGGGCTGCTGTATACTACCACTGGGGCTGCTGGGGCTCCTATATACTACCTCTGGGGCTGCTGTATACTACCACTGGGGCTGCTGTATACTACCACTGGGGCTGCTGGGGCTGCTGTATACTACCACTGGGGCTGCTATATACTACCACTGGGGCTGCTGGGGATGCTATATACTACCCCTGGGGCTGCTGGGGATGCTATATACTACCCCTGGGGCTGCTGGGGATGCTATATACTACCACTGGGGCTGCTGGGGATGCTATATACTACCACTGGGGCTGCTGTATACTACCACTGGGGCTGCTGTATACTACCACTGGGGAGGCCTGTATACCACTGGGGGGGGCCTGTATACCACACTGCTGGGGGCTGTATACCTGTGCTGGGGTCCACCCTCGGCTTATACACGAGTCAATAGGTTTTTCCAGATTTTTGGGGCAAAAGTAGGGGGGTCGGCTTATACACGGGTCGGCTTATACACGAGTATATACGGTAAATAAAATCCCTCGGGTTCCCAAAATTCTAAACCTAGTTTTCTTTCACCAAATACCAGTCCCCTTCTCTATAATACTGTACAGGCATACTTAATTGGGGAAATGCTGGCCCTGGGATATACAAATACAAATTAGGGAACCTTTACAGACCACAACCAGGGGAGACATTTTTGGCGGCGACATTTCTCGCTGGAATTATCGCCGCCAAATTCCCGAAGTACACGCCGCAATAAGGAGGCAATTGGGAAGCAATGTGGCAGCGATAATTCCAGGTCACAATATCGCTGACAGTATTGGGGCCGAGCATAATACAGTATTCATAATAGCGTTGCTGAAGCATTCATCTCCTTATTACCACATAATTCATCCCATGAGTGGTTTAGGCATCGGTTGTCTTGATAGCTATATGTATATGCTTCTCTAGTGATGACTGGGATCATTTTATTTGTGAACCCTCTGTGACTGCTGGGTTTGTCCTTACCACATATCATGACCCCGGGGAACTTTTCTAAGATCTTCCTATTAGTACCATTAGGAGCCTTGCATCTTTGTTCTCCACCAGCTTACCAACATATTACCCACTCTGGGTTGCCAGTTCTACTTAGAACCATACTGACCTCTACTTGACCTTATTTGTTATTACTGATTATTACAGTGCTATTCTGCTGCATTGGTGACAATTTACTACAGCGGCAGATAGACACTGGCATTGTGCCCACAATCAATACAGCGATTTCTTGTCCTTCACAAGCACTACTGTGCTTCTTATTAGCCCTATCAGGAGCCTTACATTTTTTGCCTTTTTTGTTCTCTACCAGTTTATCATTTTATTACCCTCTCTGTATTGCCAGGGTTATACTGCCCTCTAAATGACCTTATCTGTATTTACTGATTACATAGTTCTATTCTACCGCACGGATGAGATTTTGCCACAGCGGCAGATAGACACTGGCATTGTGCCCATGATCAACATGGCGGCTCCCTACTCACATCCATGACAAGCGCCACTGCACTTGTGCGGACTATATTGAAGATACGACAGGAGAAACAACAAAGGAGGGTTCCATGGGTCGAGGCACCGAATTCCCCTGAGCGAGCACTGGCTACCGAACCCCTCTACAGGGGTTGACGCAGCGATGGAGGCTCAAGTGCAATAGTTCCAAGACCAGCCAGTCGGACCCAAGAGGAACAGAGTCAATGAGGGGAAGGTTGAGAGGTCCATGAAATCGGATAACGAGAACCAGTGGAGAGACCTGGACAGCCAGTGGAATCCTAAGGGAGCACAGGACTGTGTCACAGAGAGTTGGTCCAGATGGTCCGGTTGGTACCATCAGAGTCTGCATTGTAGGTGGTAGGAAGGCAGGACACCAACACTAGAAGAAAACACTAGGTGTTAATATGGAACAGAGACAAAGCTAAAGCAAGCAGGAGCTGGTCTGGGGACTTGAGCATAGCAACTTAGAACTAAAGCAAAAAGTTGCCCAGGCACCTCCCTAAGGAAGTGAGGCCCTAAAATACACACAAGCCTCTGAGCGATTGGCTAAAAGATGATTACTAAAAAGGATGCACTGGCCCTTTAAAAGTTTTCTGACAGTGGCGCGCACTAAATGCACTTGTGGCACCCCAGTACAACCTAGCCACAGTGTCACCGCCATTAGGTGTCACCAGAGAGCAGTAAAGGGTGTTCCACTTAGGCAACACACAAGCAACACCAACACCACCCAGCCAGAAGGGGGAGACCAAGCCTGGCTTCAGGGTTAGCTCCCCTATATATTCTGGTCTGAGGAGCAACAAAGTAGTGCAGTTCCTAGGAGGACTGTGAAGACATCCTGGTGGATTGGAAGCTCTGAGCTCATCCTGGGATTGCTATCACTTACTTGTTCCAGGCCTAAGGCTAGGGTCTGCGGAGAGGAGAGAGAGAACAACACACAGAGAGGCTGAGCAGCATAGAGCCGTCCCAGGAGACGAAGCGCATAAGCACGGACACCGGAGACCGAGACAGTGCAGTTCAGAACACACTGACAGTCAACACTGGAAAGTGGGGAACCCCAGATTCTCCAGCTAAGCAGTGCTAGGAACACAACAACGTATAGACTCCAGAAATGCTCAGACCTCGCTGCAGGGTAAGAAGTGAAGGACTCGAGTTGCCTGTTATACTAGTTCACAGAGGACAGAGACAGGGCCGGCAGCCTAAGCTGAAGCAACTGCAGGGCCACTACACCAGCGCAGTGAGGAAGCCAATAAGACCCTGCTGGGTGTGAACTACCCCAAAGCTGCTCTCTAAACAGCCCGGGACAGCTCATACCATCCGCTTAACTTCTAGTAAACAGACTGAGAAACGGCTATCATGCGTCTGTGTGTGTTACTTGTGTCTACTACCCTGTGCCCTGCAACGCAGCAGTGGTCCATTAATCACATACTCTGGGTGGCATCACGAAAAATCTCCCCTGTAAATAACCCCTTTTTGGACTGATCCCAGGCCATGGGACTGGGTCACGACTACCCCATAGCCTGGGGGTGCATCACACTCCCTCGCAATCCGGAAGTGAGAGGAGGCGGAGGAGACGCATCAGGAAGGAGCTGCAGCCTGGAGGGTCATCGCGGAAGTGCAGACCGGATGAGTAAGTTTGGAGGGGGACAGGGGAATGCCTGTGACCAGATGAGACCCATCTTCCCTGTACCCTGGAAACAGATCACACTGGTAGAGATGCTACACACCCATTTCTAAGCCCAAACATACCCTTCAATGACAATCCACAGCAATGTCTAAGCATGGCTACATGAAGTGAGTGAAGACCATTATAGAAGACCATCTGCACACCACAGCAGCTTGCTCTCACAAACAGCTGGCTGTGAGCAGTGATATCAGATAGTTCATCCACAGACACAGCTGAGATACCGTGGTAACCGCCACAGTTGTTACCATGGTGACCTCAGAAGAACTGTCCGACGTCACTGCTCACAGCCGCGGTTCAGTATGAGGCTGGATTTACACTGGGCGACAGAAATGCGAGACTTACTCAAGTCTCACATGCATCACCCTGCATGGCTGCCCGCTCTCTGGACAGAAGCTTGCAGCTCCACATGTGCCAAGTGTGCTTTGGTGAATATCGTGCTGTGTGGATTATTGTCAGAGCTGGGTATATTTGGGTTTAATAACTGGGTGAAAGGGGGTGTCTGAGTGTTTTATTTCTAAGAAAGGATTTTTCTCTGCATATCTGTTTTTTAACTATTTACTGGAATGGTAATGTGGGGATATCATACACGCCTAAATATTTCCAACCCAAGGGTTGATGACAACTGACAATTCTCATCTGTCATTGACCCCTTCTATTTCCCCATTTACCAACGCACGAAGGCAGCAAAATGAGCCAGGTTGAAGCGCAAAGATATAGCACTTCTAACGAATGTGCCACATTCTGGAGTGACTACGGTCTCTGCTATTGTTACCCTGCAGGGGGTGGCAAAATCCATGTGGCTCCCAAGGGTAAAAACACCAACTCTGTACACTTTATTTTGAATGGTATTAAAGTTGGGGGGACTCAACACCACTTTTTTCCATTATTCATTAACTTTTTCAGTAATCTCACGTCAATTTGGTTGCCATGCTGGCAACCAATCACAGATGCTGACAGAGAGTGTGGGCAGGGCTTACTCTGACTTTAACCAATCAAGGAAGGGTAGCAGTGAGGTTGAATGAGGAAGCCCAGAAGTAGAGTGACAGCGGCGCCAAAGCTTGTTAAGCAATACTCTAGGAAGCTAAGGCTAGGGCCACACTGAACAATGCACTCATGTTAACTGGATGCTGTTACAGCAGAGCCCAGCCAGTGCTTCCTGTGAATGCTGCTGCATAGTAACCTGATATTTACTATGGATACAGCTTCACAGGAAGCCCCAGGCAGTGCGCTTTTGCAGAATGCACAGGAAAACTTGCAGATCTGAATTGTTCGATTGTTTAACATGGGGTTGAGTACAAAACAAGATTTTCTCACATTGCACTCATGAGAGTAACATGCTAGTGTGACTGGCCTTATGCTACAAAAAATCTTTATCTACAACCAGGCCTTTTTGGCAATATGAGTACATTCACGATAGAGATGCTGATCTCAGATGCATCTCAGTCAAAGGTTCAAACAATGACCTCAACATTTTTTTTATAAATTTCATGATTGAGATATTCCCTGCCATTTACATATCAATTTAATACAGAGAGCTATAGACAGAATATTGTCACGAAGGTATTCTCCCAAACACTTATGCAATCTCAAATTAGCACTTAACAGAGAAATATAGACATCCAAGCAATGTTTTGTGCACATAGATTGTCATTTGTGTCCACTGCAGATATCCTGTGTACACAGAGCAATGTGATGCAGAGAATAATAATAATCTTTACTTACATAGCGCCAACATTTCCACAGCACTTTAAAATTCAGTAGTTCATATACAGACGGTCATAGGTAACATATATATAGGTCATAGGTAACATATATATATATATATATGTTACCTATGACCGTCTGTATATGAACTACTGAATTTTAAAGTGCTGTGGAAATGTTGGTGCTATATAAATACTACTAGTTACTATGTTACTATGTTACAGAGGAAAGATATATAATTTTAATCTGTAAGTTTAGTGGTGTCTATTATACCATAGTTACTCTGTATGCTCCTAATAAGGGTCAGATTAGATTTTTTAAAGAGTTAATGACTTTAATTTCGGAAAATCGTAAGGGCACTTTGATTCTCTTTGGGGATTTTAATGTAATACCTTATGCATTTTTTGATTCATCTGGAACTTTCTAATTTAACCATGAATCCTTGGATTGATAGAGCTTATATGACGTATTTCTATGTATTCATTCCTCTTCTAGAGAATACACATACTACTCCGGATTCCCGGCTTTTCTTATCTAGAATAGATCTAGTTCTAGCTGATAGTGTCTCTATATATGAAATTAAAAAGATCAATATCCTGCCAAAGACTTGGTCTGACTCAAAAAGGGAATTGATAGACCCTCTAAATTATTACTTTAAAGAGATGGTGATGCAGTTAGTATTGGGACATTGTGGTTAGCCCATAAAACAGCAGTTAGGGGCAAGTTGATTGAACTAAATTCACGTCTCAAAATACAATCTAATGTCAAACTTGCATCTCTGGTAGCTGATATTCGTACCCTAGAAGAATCACAAATAGCATCTCCTTCTCCATCTACCCAGCTTAAAATCTTAAAGCCTAGAATAGAATTAAGGTCCCTTTTAATTTCTGACTATAACAAAATGATTCAGTCTTCTAAACTAAATTACTATATTTGTCACAATAAACCTAATAAATTTTTCGCCAATCGAATAAAACTGATGAGACAAAAGAGGAGGATTCTACTAATCAAAAACAAGCAGGGATTGACTTATAGACAACCAGAGGATATTTCAAGTGAATTCCTGCACTTTTATAAAAACCTTTACAATATAAATTTAAGTCCATGGGCTGTACAACAATCTCTGTTGGATATTAACTCTGTTATGGGGTCTTTGAGCCTTCCGTCTCTGACTACTGCAGAGGTGGATCTCCTTAATTGTCCCTTTCAGAATACTGAGATTACAGAAGCAGTGAAATCCCTCGAAATTGGGATATTACCTGGGTTATCTAATGAATATTTCAAAAATTTTGCTTACACCTTATTTAACTAGACTTCTTAATTCGGCCCCCATGTCATCCCTTCTTCCTGTAGAAATGCAGGAAGCATTAATTACAGTCATTCCCAAGGATAAAGGGGATACCCTAAATGTCAGAGATTATAGGCCCATTTCGCTCTTAAACACTGATGCTAAAATTATAGCCAAAATTTTTGTTAATAGACTGTCTAAGTATACAACTCGCTTAATTCATACTGACCAAGCAGGTTTTGTCAGTGGCAGAAGTAGTATGGACGCCACGAGAAAATTATACCATATTATATCATATGTAGAAAAGTCAAGTCTTCCTACTTTGCTGATTTCTCTAGACGCCGAAAAAGCATTTGTCCGAGTAAATTGGCTGTTTTTATTTGAGTCCCTTAAAAAATTCTTTTTTCCTGGTCCCATAGTTAATATTATTAAAGCTTTGTATTCCGATCCATCCGCCAAAATGCTAAGAAATAATTTTGTGTCTGATTCCTTTAGAAATACCAATGGAACTCAACAGGGATGCCCTCTTTCACCTACTTTATTTAATTTCTTTTTAGAACCATTGGTGGAGGCAATACGGTCACATGAGGGGATCCAGGGATGTCCATTACATGGGCGTCAACACGTTGCATTCCTATTTGCAGATGATTTACTGATTATTCTATCAGATCCTCTGGTGTCTCTTAGGAACCTGATGGACCTTGTTGAGAGATTCTCTGGAGTCTCTCATTATAAATTGAACATTAATAAGACACAAATTTTGCCCTATCATATTGAACATCACCTATTAGATATTCTAAAAACTGAATTTAATTTCTCCTGGTCACTGTCAGAATACTCACCATCCTGGGTAAATATAGAACGGTCCACCATGAAGCAAAAGAATCCTTTGTTTATTGTTTTATACCTCCTTAGTCCAAAAAAAGAGACTTCCCCTAGAGACCCCACTTAAGGCTACTATCAAGGCTTGGAGGACATTTAATCAGATTTCTAAAACCATCTTCTCTCCAGTTTCTCCTGTATGGCTTCCAATAGATGTCTTTTCTTGATTGTGCCCATGTCTCAATCTAGCTAACTGGAAGAGTAGGAATATGAAATATGTGTCTGACGTGTTCGATGGTGAGAGGTTGGTCTCTTTTGAGGTTGTCTCTTCTTGTTTCAGCCTACCTGAATCTGACAGACCTACTTGGACTTTACTGCATGAGACTTAAAACAACCCACGTCTAGACTTTACACTACCTAACAATATTGACCTCCTACTTGGTCACACTGGAAGCCAACTTGTGTGGAAAACTAATAATATCTATAAAACTTTTAATAAGGATGTGACTTATAATTCTAGATTCTATACAGTATGGGATCACCAACTTGACATCGATAATCATACTTTACATAACCAGCTGCCCATCATTTAAAAAAATATTTACTCCTCTGTCCCCTGCTCAACACTTCTGGAAATCAATATAAAGTATATACCAAGTGGTATTTTACACCTTTAAAATTGCATAAGATAGTTTCTACTGCTTCTAATTTATGTTGGAGAAAACGTGAACTAGTGGGATCTGTCTGTCACATTTTTTGGTCATGCTCAAAGTTACGTTCCTTTTGGTTAGACATCCAGTCCCTGATCAATTTAGTTTTAGACTTAGACATGGTCTTAACTTTTGACTCTGCTGTATTGTTGATTGGGATGTGTGATCTCCCAAAATGAAAAAGATTCTTGACCTTACATATCCTATTAGTAGCTAAACATTGTATCGCCTCTAGGTGGAGGAGTGATTGTGTTCCAGCCATAGAGGACATTATGGATTGCATAGGATTGCACAACTCATTTGAATTCACGTTTGCTCTTAGAGAGGGTATGCATGCTAGATTGAAGTACATGACGAATTGGGCGAGTTGGGTTTGAATGTATATACCGACTCTTACATTTCATCTGCCCTAATTTAGCCTGAATTTCTCCTTTTATCATTTTGATTGTACTTAGTTTGCTAAGAGCTATTTAGGTTTTTTATTTTTTTTTTTGGATACTCATTATCGTCGTGTCAGTTGTAAATATTTGGTTATTTTATTTCTTTTACTTACGTCTTATGTCATTATTGTTTTTCTCTTATATTATTTATTTCTTCTCTGAATTTGTATACTATGCATTCATTATATTTATAATTTATGTATATGCTGAAATTCTTTCATCTCAACTTACTTTTGTTGTTTCCTTGTTGACTAATAAATATATCTTTAAACATGATAGGCCACCTTAAAAAATGTGTTTTTAGGGAGCGTCTGAAGCTATGTAAGTTGTGGATAGTCCTCATTTATTGGGGTAGAGCATTCCAGAGAATTGGTGCAGCTCAGGAGAAGTCTTGGAGCCGTGAGTGGGAGGTTCGGAATAATGCAGATATTAGTCGAAGGTCATTTGTAGAATACAGAGAACAAGTAGAGTAATAGACAGAAATGAGGGAGGAGATGTAGGGAGGTGCTGCACTGTGAAGAGCTTTGTGGGTGAGAACAAGCAATTTGAATTGGATTCTGTAGTGTATAGGCAGCCAGTGCAGTGACTGGCACAGAGCGGAGGCATATGAGTAACGATTGCCCAGATAGGTGATCCTTGCTGCTGAATTAAGGATGGAATGGAGAGGGGAAAGTCTAGTGAGGGAGAGGCCAATTAATAGAGAATTGCTGTAGTAAAGGCGGGAATGGATTAGGGCCATGATGAGGGATTTTGCTTTTTCCATAGTGAGAAAGGGGCGGACTCTAGAGTTATTCTTCAGGTGCAATCGACAGGAGTGGGCAAGAGATGGGTGACAAACATAACACCCAGGCAATGAGCCTGCTGCGTATGTGTTATCGTGCTGCCACATACCGAGAGAGAGATGTCAGATTTAGGGAGGTTACTGGAGGGCTGGTGCAGTAGAAGTTCAGTTTTGGAAAAGTTCAGTTTCAAATAGAGAGCGGACATGATGTTGAATACTGCAGCTAGATAGTCATTGGTGTTCTTTATTTCCGCAGGGGTAAGGTCAAGGGTTGAAGTGTATAACTGTGTGTCATCAGCATAGAGATGGTACTGGAAGCCAAATCTGCTGATGGTCTGTCCAATATGGGCCGTATAAAGAGATAAGAGAAAAGGGCCAAGGACTGAACCCTGAGGGACCCCAATAGTGAGAGGAAGAGGAGAGGAAGTGAAACCAGCGAAAGATGGGACGAGAACCAGGAGAGAGCGGTGTCTTTTATGCCGATGGAGTGCAGCATAGAGAGTAGGAAATGGTGGTCGACTGTGTCAAAAGCTGCAGAGAGGTCAATAAGAATTAGCAAAGAGTGGTCACCATTATATTTTGTCGGCAGAAGGTCATTGGTCACTTTGATGAGAACAGAATAATGATTTAAAGGAAAATTAAAAATAATTTTATGTGATTAATGATTTACTCATTCGTTCGGTAATTGGTGGACAGTTTAGGTCAATAATCTGGAAAACATGCGTAGGAACTCTACTTCCTAATTATCAGCCACTGTAAATTCAGTAATCACCCTGTTACAAATGATATCATAGTAGTGCATGACACTATAATCTAGACAAATGTGGTAATTAATAAAGTGCAGTAAAGACTTCACTTTCATTTTCTGGGAAGAAGAAAAACTCGGAGCAGTTAAATATATTTGGTAAAATAACAAAACATTCTATATTGTTTATTTTCATAATTAGAAAAATGCTGTAGAAGCATGGCAAAGTGACAAAAGAAAACAGGATGATTTGTTATATAGTTTTAAATTGGAAATGTAAAAAACTTTCATTAATGGAACTAAACCGACTGCACTGAAACAAGTGTGTGCATCTCGCAATCACAGATCATCTCATTTTTTTTTTCTTACAAAAACTGGCTTCCTTGGACTGTCTGTCGTGCAATGTTCTCATCCTAAAATAGTTGTTCTGTACAAAATGTAATGACTTAGTCTGCAAATTAAACTGGTTGCAGATGTAAGATTGGGAGCATCTTTATAAATCATTAAAATCTATTCTTAATTGGATCTCTTCTCTTCCCTGCTTCGTTAAGCAATAAATACAACATATACATTGTAGAGAATATTATATATATTTCCTATTATTAAACCTATATTTTCTATTCTTTATCTTCTATATAATTCTTATTCAATCTTATAATAAATGTCATTTTTTCCCTTTTTTTTTGGAGGAATATTTTCACTTTAATAATGCACAGTAATCTTGATTGATCCATTACTGTTTAATAATTTTTTTCATTGCATACATTTCTATAAAAATAATACATAGATTTTTTTTATCCCAGATGTATTTACATTTATTTAAGGTTCATTAAGATGAGCCAATAATTGGGGAATGATCGATCATATGAATGCTTGCTAGCAACTTTCAACCATTCAAAACAGCCTGACAAATACTCAACGAATGAGCTACAAATCAGTACTCTTAAAGAGATATTCTCAGTTTTGTTTTAAGCAGCTCACAGTTATCATTATATTTTCATATACAAACAAAAGTGCATTTGATCAAGCACACTGAGCTTTTCAAAGTTTTCTCTATGCGCAATTCGCACTAGCCTAATCTTTAGCGAATAACAAGACAGTATGTGTACATAAATTGGTTGTCCACTACTTAACTATATTTTAAATACTACATTCCCCAGTGTTGGACAAGGAACATTACAGTTTTCTAAGTACAAGGTCTCCCAGAGTATACATGATATTGTTATGCCACGTGGGCACGACATTCAATTAGTGCTATTCTCACACTTTATTTAACCTTCTAAGGTTCCTGATTGCAGTGCTCGTGTAGCATTACAATGTTATGGGGTTCTGCGAGATCTGGGCTGAAATCACTGGAACAATGCCAGTTTGGGAGGTAAGTATTCTACTGAAGAATACATAATTTAAGAAAGGGTTGTTTGAGTAGTGGATAACCCGTCTTACTGGTAATTACTAGAGATCAGGTACTGTTTAGGCAGGTTTTACATGTCAGTGTTTCATGGTCTAAGTACAGGAAATAGTACTCGTATATGGACTAACAGCAGATCTGATGACTGAAACTCATCAGGCTCTTATATAATTTCATAAGGCTGTTAAACTCAGGTTATAAGTAGAGATGAGGGAACTTTCCCAAAATATGTTCGTCAATTTCAAATTTGGCACGTACAATTCGGCATTGATGATTTGATTCGTGAATGGAAACACAAGCAAGTTACTAAAAAGTTTGAAATTTAAAATTGCCCTAAAACTTTCCCTGATTATTTGGGGCCAAAATGATAGCTGGAAAACCCGCTGAATGGGAACAACACCATATGGTTAGGAGTATTCCCAGCCACCGGGTCTACCATTTTTTTCAACCTGCAACATTTTCCTGGAGTTTGCAGGGGTAATTGAGGCCTGCAGGGTGTGAATTTTGGAAACTGCACCAGATGTAGCAGCAGCTGTGAAGTCCAGGGACCTTACAATGTCCTTAATGCAAGCATTTATGAGAATGTAATACTTTTTTTTCTTTTTTTTTTACATCATCCTCATTACTATTATTATTATTATTATTATTATTATTATTATTATTTATTTATTTTTATTTTTTTTAAAGCAAACCTTTATTATTGCAGATGGTAAGCAGCGTGTGAGGCCATCTCTTCTACACTTATGTGATAGCAATTCATCTAAAAATAGCATTTGGCTATTTAGCCATTATATGCTTCACATACATGGTCTTATAGGTCTGTTGAAACTCATATAACATCATGCTATGAATATTGCTTCTTGAAGATATGCAATCAATTTATTTCATTTCATATTTTTTTCAATTCATATTTTTGACATGTACACAAGCTTTATTCCACTGCCCACTAGCTTTATTCAACATTCCAGATGAATTGGTGAGCTGAATAAACTCTTTTCCTTATTTCTCCTCCAAATATGTCAGGCTTCAGTAATCACTCCATCCAACTGCAATCTCAGATGTTACCTGTGGCATGGGTAATGGGTTTTGTAATGTAAGTCAGGTGCCTTCTGCAACCCACCCCATGGAGGGTTTAATGAGGAGCTATTGTCACATGATTAGATTGCGCTGACTTAGCTGCATGTTGCTGTGTGTGTTTGTGTTTGCTTATCTTCAGGAGCTGCATGAGGTGATGATGGTACGGATGTGAAGGCCTTGTGCTCAGCTGCTGTTGATGTGAGGCTTTGGGTGTGACTCACCTGGAATCTCCTCCCCCTGGCCTTTAAATAGCCTTCTATTTCCCCTGTCAGATGCCTCTGATAGAGTTATTTCACTCTTGGTCATTGTGCTGTGCAGATGCTTGCTGCTGGGCTGAAGTTTTTGCCTTAGGAGAAGCTGTTATTCCGGATCTGTGGGTGGAGGTAGGGGCCCTCAGCCTAGGGCTAATCAGGAGCTCAAGAAATAGGGTGGAGACTTTGACCTCCCCACCTTCAGAGATACCTGCAAGAGCAGGGCAAGCCAAGGACCCCCAGTGTAAGGGTCAGTTTATCTCCTCATGAATCCCTTCACCCATCACACCATCCAGTTACCTGATTCCCTCACCTCCTAAGCGTGACAGCTAGGCAACAAGATTGTGCAAACAATAATATCCAGTAAGCGATTGTGTCCTGTTGCATTTAAATTAAAAAAAAGATGAAATTTGAAATGTATTGGGGTTCATTTTGTAATAAAATATTCATTAATGTTATTTGTGTCCTTACCATTGGTAATATCGGCTATCTGATTGATGTCTCGGCATTACTAACCTCTGGTCTTGCTGCCAGCTGACATTACCCAGCTGGCATTAACTCCAAATACCATTACTCTCTTTGCAAATGCAAACAACAAGAGAGTCAGGGCAATACCAGGGCAAAATGCCAGGTGTGGTGCATCTAATCGGGGCTGCAGCCTGCTAATTTTTTTCAAGATTTTAAAATCTTTTAAGATTTTATAGATTGCTCAACTTTTCAGCTGTTCAAGTGGGTGGGTGGATGGATGGACAGATGGATGTAAAGTAGAGATAGATTTATAGATAGATGGACAAAATAGATTTACAGATAAATAGGTAGATGTCAAACAGCTATCTAACGTCTCACCCCCTATATATTGTAGGATTGCACCCTTTAGTGCCTTTCATCTTTGACTATAGTGTGTTTAGTTAATACAAAACTAAATAAAAAACTGTGGGTTACCCCCTATTTTTCTTTGCCAGCTAGGGTACAACAGACAGCTGCAGCCTGCAGACCATAGCTGGTGGTTTATCTTGTCTGTTATGAAAATAAAAGGGTACCCCACAACATTTTTTTCAATCATTTATTTGTTTTTACAGTAATCTGACATCTGTTTGGTTGACATACTGTCAACCAATCACAGACGCCGGCAGAGAGGGTTGGCGGGGCCAAGTCTGTCTTTAACCAATCAGGGGAGGGGGAAAATAGTGTCAGCATTGCTGAAGCTTCTAAGTAATATTGTAGGAAGATAATGTCTGAAAGACAAATTCGCTGTAAAATGGTTTGAGCTGCTTGGCAGCTTTTGGGCCAATTTAAAGGTGCTTTCTATGTCCTTGATTTTGGCTCCCATGAATTTAAATGGGGTTTAAAAGTTCGGCAAACTTCTTTCCAATCTATTCGTTGAACATATGCAGCAAACTGAGCAGGATTCGAACTTCAAAAGGTTTGATCATCTCTAGTTAAGAGACCCACTGCCAAGCTACACACCAATGTCCATATTCAGACAGTGAAACTCAGATCTGTGATCTGTGAATGGAAACTTTATAACTCATTATTAAATCTATGTTAGAAGATGTCCATGTTTTCCTAATATAAAGTATATAAAGCATACTCACCACTATCACTAAGCCCTGACATGCAGCATTCTTGAATGCTGTATACAAGTTCCAAATCTTATCTGCACAACATAAAAAGGAGTTTTTATCATACTCACCTATGTGCATCTTGCCCCTGCACCGTCCTTCCTCTTTCTTCCTGTGGACCTCTGTCATCTACACTGCCTCTCTAATGGCACTCATGAGCAATCCAACTTCTCTCTGCCCTGCCGAGGGCAAAGCAAAGTACTGTAAGGTGCATGAGCAGGGAAAAGTCAAAACACACCAATGCAGGCATGCTACAATTCCTTGCTCTGCCGTCAAAAGGGCAGAGAAATGTATGTCTTCACAAGAGGGCAATGGAAAACACTGTGTGGATAATGCATCATCTACCTGGAGAACGGCAGGGAGTTGGAGATCAAAAGAAGAGAGGAGGCACCTTGATCAAAACCTGCAAAATCCATCAGACTGGACCATCCCATAAGGACATATATATAGAATTCTAGAATGCTGTATATAAGGGTTTTAAGGTGGTGACCTTACTTTATATGAGGAAAACCTATTGACAGGTTCCCTTTAATTAATATACTTTTTACTGTTGGCTATTTTAAACAATCAGCTGATCGTTTAAAATAGCCGACGGTCTTTTTGGAAAAGCCGGTGGGCTCACTTCCAGAAGATGGAGGGGAGGCGGAGAACAGGGCGGGAAGCAGAGGATCAGACAGGGAGTGGAGAATCAGTGGCGGGTGGAGAACCGGGTGGGGAATGGAGGATTGGGCAGGGAACAGTCAGGGAGTGAAGCACCAGGCAGGGAACATGCATCAGCTGATTGTTTAAAAAATCTGGAAGCTTTTTACCACTAGCTTTTAAACAATCATGCATCCATTTCAGCCTTTTCCTCAGGCCCCCAGACCGCTTTGTAGGGTCCAGCAGAAAATTACTCGCATTACTCGCATTTCCCATTGACTTGCATTGGACTAGCTACACGTAACGAATATGCGAGTATTAGGACCTACTTGTTACGAGTATAGCGAGTCCAAATGTTTCACTATTCGTTCATCCCTAATTACAATCTCTTACTTCTAAAGGCTATCCTCATGGTTTTGGCTTACAAATATTTATGGAAAATACTGATCAGAACACAACTGTGTAGCGTAGAATACTGCTGTGTAAAAAGTACCAGTATTTGATCTCTTCTTTTGTCTGTATTATTCAATTAGGCCTTTTTTTCCCAAAATATTCATATACCATGTGGTGATCTACAGTACATTAAGGATATATGCACACAGTCAGGAGGCATTGCAACTTAGACCTGAGGGAACCCACGTGTGCCCGCACGGAGACCGCAGCTGCCCTGTTTTCACCATCTGCAATGGGTGGAGGGCGGCTTCCCCCTGCACTCACCCAATGGTGGCCGCTTCTGACTCTGCAGCATGAAATGACCATGCTGCGGAGATGCAAAATTCTGGAAATCCATGCCGCAGCTGAAAACACACTGCGGTTGGGTGAAGCATGATGAGAATGTGATTTCTACAAATCTCATCCACTATACTGGCACTGTACAAAAGCATCATTTTGGACACAGCGGCAAGATGCTGCGTCCAAAACACTACGTTCCCTGATCGTGAGTATGCACCCAAACAGAGCCTTATTACATAGAGATTTATTTAAATGATTTATAGTAAATTCTGTCATTCTGTTTCATTACCTTTCTGGTGAAATATATATTATAGGATTTCTAAATGATCTTGGATCTGCCATGTAAGAAGGTATATGATAATTCTGAAATAAAAATAATATTTTTCACAGTTGACTCTTAACCCCTAGAAATCCATAAACTGGTTTAGTGATGATAAGGAATGCTTACAAAATGTAATGTTATGTGCTCCTACTCCAAGTGAAACATAGTTTTGTGTCACGTCTAGCCACATCCTGCCATAGCTTTTTACTTTTTTTAATGTGTATGGAACAATGTATTATTTTCTCTTGACTGCACAAAGCGTGTTCAGAACACACAATTACTAATGCTGTAATTGAGAGCATTCAAACAGGGCTTCCCTGTTTCAGAAATCTGCCCACAAGTTCTATCACTTGCCTCAAATTATGGTTAGAAACCCGCAGCTGAAATTATGCCCTAGCTTCACAGAGGAAGTATTAATTACACAACTACATGTGTAAATTAGGATCAGATGTAATTACAGGGCAGCCTTTGTATGTATCCTGTAGAATTAGGCAGGAAGTTTTCATAGCGCTGACATTTCAGGTGGATTGAAGCTCTTTGTTTCTGTTGCTCAATCTGAGACACCTATCAGATAACACATTCGTTGCTGTGCTGTCTAAAGTGAATGAACTACAATTGTAATAGACTAAACTTGCTCTGTCTGCCTGAAACATCATACAAAACAAGCTTTCAATACAGCTTGATCTGTCAGTCCAATATCTTCCAGGTCTAAAGATATTATTGAGTATTTTGAAATTTTTCTTTATTGATGGATATCACATCTTTGAGGCCAAATCCCTTCATTCATCTTCTAAATATGTTCCTTTTATACATTTCAAACATGCAGTAGAATTCGATGTTTTCTGTTCCAAATCTATTTCTCATTTTGGAACAAATCTGTCACATTATTCATTTATTTTTATTATCTAAAGGTATTTTCTGCTTTTAGACTTTACTACCCCAAAGACTTTCCTCCTTAAAAATACTAAAGTACAAACACAAAGAAAAGTAAAAGGCGACACTCACAAATGTTCAGATTTTCAAACTTTTGTTTCAAAAGTTATAAGGCCATGCGGGAAGGACAATGAAAGCGGACTGCATTCAGGACCATGGCTGTTTCGTCCACCGGGACTTCAATAGGTCCTTCTGAAGACCAGGTCGACGAAACGGCTGTAGTCCTGAACATAGCCTGCATTTGTTTTCCTTCCTTCATGGCCTTTTAACTTTTGGAATAAGAGTTGTGCACTGAACAAATGCATACTAGCGCATGCCAAAATAGACACGCTATTGCAAGTATGAGTTTGTTGAAATGCACTGGCAAACGCTGACAGCAGTGTTTTTCAGTCCATTACAACACAAATGCAATATAATGCAATGCTACAGATTTGTGCAAATCTGCAGCATTGCGTTATGCTGCATTTGCAATAGATGTATAACAGAGGTCCCCAAATCCAGGTCTCAAGGGCCGCCAACAGTGCAGGTTTTCAGGATTTCCCTAGTATTGCACTGGGCTTGGAATCATTACTTGTGCAGATGATCGCCTTAGCACCTGTGCAATACTAAGGAAATCCTCAAACCTGCACTGTTGGCGGCCCTTGAGGCCTGGCGTTGGGGACCTCTGATGTATAGGATAGAAAGAGATAGAAAAGATAGGAATATAGAGGATAAAAAAGCATTACCAGTGTCCCTGCTTTGTCTCCCTGCTCTCTCTGCTACTTCCAATGCCGCTCATTAAAGCTCATGAATATTCACTCATCGGCCTGGGAGCAGCAAGCTTTTCTACCATCTATATTCCTATCTACCCTATCTCTTTCTATCCCGTTCATCTATCTATCTATCTATCTATCTATCTATCTATCTATCTACCTATCCTTTTCTTCTATCTATCTCATGTAGCGCCTACGTTTTTGAAGTATCAAAAACGTACATGCTATACAATCACTCAAAATGTCACCTTTGCTGTCCGTTACAACGGAATCTGTTAACGTTTCCATTGTAACAGACAGCAAAAATAATATGTGAGCACACCCTAAAGGTACCATCACACGCCGCAATATCGCCTGGAAATCTGAAAGGCGCTATGTCCCCCGGAGCAATCACCGTGAAATTGCCTCATGGTTGCGGCGTGTGATTTGGGAATTTCACGGCGATAAATCGCCCCTCGGCCGTCGCCTGATTTCTGAACAGTGCTCAGTAATCAGCCGCAATCCTTAAGGCAATTTTTCCGTGTTGTGGCGTGTGACAGGGCGATAATGATGGAAAGAGCATTGCCTATGATTTCCCGTAGGCGTGCCTCAAGCGTTCTGTAGTCCGCGCCCGTCTGCGATGATTGGTGCTGGCTACTGGGTTTCCATTGGCTGTCAGTTGACAGGGCGCCATATTTGAAGAGCTGTCCGTTCAGCACCACACACATCTTCAGCTCCGATAGACAATGGTGTCATGTATTAGCCAGCCTTCCAGAGCGGGCCGACCAATCGTAACGCTGTTGCATTGTCCAATGAACGTGTATGGGGCGCGGTGTGAACCACTGTCACATGCCTATCTCCTTGCCATGCGGCACATGTATGCCCACATTACCTTTGAAATTGCGGCGGGTCAAGCGGCGATGGAATTAGGCAAGATTGGTTCCGCTATAGGGGAGGCGATTTCCGAGGCTACCCATCGCCTTAGCTTCAGGGTGACATTGCGGCGTGTGATGCCGCCATCGGCAATCTGAGGCAACCACAAAAATCGTGAGCGCGCACATTAGATCGCTGCATATCGCCAGGCAGGTGACAATACCTTTAGAAAGCTATTCTAGAGACTTGTACGGCAGTGTAGTAGGCATGCTCATAAATGTCACTTTGCAGGGGTATGGAAGATGTGAACTGTGACCATAACCTTTTGACAATATTAAAAGTCTGTATGTCCTGTACAATATACTTTTCTTACAATTTTGAGATTTGAATAAGAGTAGATATGATAGATTGTGAATAAATGACATTAAAAGGCATTTAATGTATATTTAGCAAAGAAACGTGGTTTCAAACATACTGTAAGTCATTAACTGACCATAGATTCCCTTCACTTTATTACCTAGATTATAATGATACTATAGCAGTTTGGTTATATTTTAGCCATACCAAGAGCTGGTATTTCAGTAATGCTGCTAGTAAGAGATCTGAAAGCAAATCAGTATTGATCTTATCGTACCTAGGGGAAATAGGACTGAGATCTAATTGTAGTTATTGTTGGAATTGCAAAAAGAAAACAAGATTAGTATTGAAAGTGATAAATGTTAACTTATAATAAGATATAAAATAGCAGTTTCAAGGAAAATCTGGTAGTAAAATAAACATGGTGAATTTCCATAATATTCTAAAAGGTTTCCAACTGTGATAGCAATGCACAGAATATACTTTTATGCTGGTAGAATTAATGCAGTTCTGATTTAGTTCATATTTCCTGATGTTATATATTTAATAAATGGAGAAAACAGAAACAAGCTTGACGACTGTTACAAATATTTATAATGCAGTATATATTGACTGCTGTGAGGATAGTGATAAGGATATTCTATTTTCTAAGTGAAAAATGCACTATATAGACGGGTGACTGGATCAACGCTACGCTATAATATAATAATTTGATTTCTACCACATCATAACATACAACATTTCAGAACTGTAAATTCTTGTTGATATTGTATAATTAAACAGAGTATGTCATCAGATTTAACGATGCAAACAAATTATGCTTTAAATCAGATAACTTGGACCTAACGGGGCAGGTGTACTAATTTTTAGAACTATGTATTTAAAGCTGTACATGCCTATTTCAAAGTCCAGCTTCCATTCAGCAGTAGTCCAGCCATGCAAGGTTCAGTACTAAAACTGGCTTCACACTACGGTTGGGATCCGATCCATGGCTGTCCGCTTGAGGCAGACAGCCACGGATCAGATCAGCACACAGAACTAGAGGGCTAATTTGCCCTCCGGTCTGGTGTGCAGCCGCACGCAGCTGCCGCTGCTGATAGGGCGGGACCGCAGCTCGCGGGGAGCTAGCCGCCGTCCTGAACTGTCAGGAGGGGCTGGCACTGAGCTTCAGCACCATGGAGCTGTCCCCTCTGACAGATCAGGTCCTGAGTTATCAGCAGCGCCAGCTGCAATGTCTGCACACCGGACCAGATCCGGTCCAGGGCTGTCTGCATCAAGCCGACAGCCACGGATCGGATCCCAGCCGTAGTGTGAAGCTGGCCTTAGACTATGTGCTCACGCTGCAGATTTAGTGCACAAATATTCTGCATCAAATCTGCTTCCTTTGGCAGGAAAATGCACCAAATACGGAGTGCATTTTTGGTGTGTATTGATGCAGTTTTGATGCAGATTTGTGCCATGCATTTTTTATAATGAAGTCAATGGCTGGAAGGGCTGAAGAGCACAGGGAAATCTGTATCAACAATTGACATGCTGCAGATTTTTTCTGCAATAAAATCTGCATCAAATCTACAAGGAAAAAAAGCAACAGGGGCACAGTACTTCTGAACTGTGATAGACTTTGCTGGCTTCAGGATAGACATGCAGCTGTGTGCTTTATCTTGTCTGGTTATCACAAATAGAGGTTCCATCATGCCATTTTTTTTTTTATTTAATCATTTAAATAAATAATTTCACACAACGACTTTGGGTCCACCACATTTTTGATAACCAGTGCAGATAAAGCAGAGAGCTAGAGACTGGTATTCTCAGTCTGGAGAGGCCCATCGTTATTGGGCCCACCCCAGTCTCAAAAAAGCAGCCCGCAGCCACCCTAGATTTGGCACATCTATTAGATGTGCCAAATTCTGTAGCTTACTCTGCTCATCCCAAAAACAATAAGGAGCAAATTTGTCAAAAATAACATCTGCCAGCAATGTGTTGGTAATAGAGATGTGTCTATGAAACAGCCCCATTACCAACCCTGTATGTAAAAAGAAAAACAAACACAAACACAAAAATCCTATATATTAAATAAAAAAACACACCCTCTTTCACCAATTTATTTAATCCCCAAAACATCCCTGCAGGTATGACATAATCCCCACATGAGGTCCCACAAAGATCACCGCTTTGCTACATCCAGAGGCCACAGTCAGTGGTGAAATTACAAGATATAATCACTCACCGTGTCTTATAGGACCGAGTAAAAGCACTGTGACACCATGAGCTGCCAAAAATGACATCAAATGATCTTAATGCCGGACTGTCAGAATGCATGTCATGACAGCAGCATAGTCCAACAGTCCTGCAGTGAGATCATCTGAGGTACCTTCTGGTGGCTAAAGATGAGCAATCTTTTTCCGAACATGTTCGCCAATTTTAAATTCGGCACGAATATCGCAGATTTTGTTCGAAATCAGAAACCTGAGCAATTTCCAAAAAAATCGGCAAACATGGCTTTGTTTGGAAAAAAAAGTTTGACATTTTTATTGGCTCTAACTTTCCCTGTTTGTTTGGAGCCAAAACAGTCACTGGAAGGCCCATAACCTTATGGTTAGGAGTATTCCTGTTATCGGGTCCACCGGCTTGTATCAAGCTTTATAATTTTTTTGAGCTTTAAATTAATTATTTAAGCTTCCTTGAGTTTTCATGTGTTTGACACCTGCTGTGGCAGCAGCTGTGAAGTCCAGGAACTTTACAATGTCCTTAAAACGTCCGTTTAAAAGAGCTTAATATTTTTGGGGAATTTATATTGTTTCTTGAAAATGTGCAATCACTATTACATTTCATTCCATATGTTTACAATACCCATTTTTTGTCATGTACACAAGTGTGTTATTTGTATAATTATTATTGAACTTGTCCTTGCTTTGCTGCCCAGTGCCCACTAACCTAATTCAGCATTCCAGATGAATTGGTCACTGGTGACCTTAGTGGGGAACTCAGGGGAGAGAAACCTTTTTAGTACAGTCCATGCCCTGCTACATGATGAATCAGAACTGTACAATGTAGTTCTAGTTCCTTTGATCTCCCCCTCCCTCATGGGACATAAAATTTCAGCCTGTGAGGTTCATGCAGCAGCAGAGAGCAGGAGGTGTGTCAGGGGCGTGGACCCTGGAGCTGCAGGATCATCTTACATTCCAGTGAGGAGTGATGATCCATTGAAAGTTGGAGGGATAGGAAGCTACTATGTTCCTATGGGGGAGGGGTGACCATGCAGAGTTGAATCGATCAATGTCATTATTTTCCTCTGCACCTATCATCACAATAACAGTACACATTATGCATCATCATACAACAGAGGATCACAGCATGTATTTGTATCTGCTTGGTGACATGGTTGCTATTTCAAGCCTGGATCCCCCTGTTACATAGGATGGTATATCAGGGACAGGATTGTAGTGTAATCAGCCACAGCCCCTTCCACTCCCCCTCCCTATACAGAAATGTGAGGGGGCTCAAATGTAGAATGATCCTGCAACTCCTCTGGTCCACGCCCCCAACATGCTTCCTTTCTGCTCCTAAATGAAGCTGCCAGGTTGAAAATTCTCTGTCCCATGACGGGGGGGGTCAGGACTGAGGAGAAGATATGATTTTATTGATTTATAAGCGATGCATAGATCCTAGAACTGCAGTGTACAGCTCTGCTTCATCATATAGCTGAGCAGGGACAGTACTAAAATGTTTTCTCTCACTGGAGTTCCCCTTTAATAAACTTATTTGTTTTCATCATTATTTCTCCTACCATGACCAATGTACCTGAGGCAAGGTGGTAGAATTTTTCCAGCAGAGAGGGTTGGTTTGGCTTCCTAGCCAAACAGTGTACTGGGCATCGATGTTATGTCAATTAGTCCACCCTGCTGCATGACCATTTTCCCAAAAGAATCCGCACAATCTTTATCAAGAAGGAGATCACCTTTATGAAGGTGATAGGCAGCAAGGGTGGTTCACAGTTGGCATAAGTTGGGTTGCCACTGACGATGACCTTGAGAAGTGTCAGGAGGAAGCTAACTGGGGGAGAATGTGGCATCGGTGTAGGACATGCCTATCTTGGTTAGCTATCCAGTTGCACCCAAACCCACAGGGCCTGCCAGTGTACCCCAAGCTGGTCCTCTCTATCTTAGAGTGCATGGTCTTCCCTTAGTTCCTCCATTGTCTTCTCCAGCCATGGCCAAGATGGAGCTTGCTGGGACAGGTAGTGTTAGAGAATGCCCCTGCAGGAGTAGCCCCTGAGACCCCCAAGACTATCCAGCAGTGGAGTACCATAACCAACGGCGACTTTCAGCTTGGGCAGTGCTGAGATAGCTGGCAGCCAGTATTTTGAGAAT
The DNA here is from genome assembly GCA_033576535.1 of Allobates femoralis. NCBI lineage: Eukaryota > Metazoa > Chordata > Amphibia > Anura > Aromobatidae > Allobates > Allobates femoralis. The sequence goes on along the minus strand of JARQOC010000002.1, from coordinate 553,872,121 downwards.
CTGCATCAAAGACTATCCTGAGGTCAGAAAAGTCTATGAAAGATCAGAAGTGCTGAGAGTGGCAACACTGGTAATATGCGGTAGGAGCCTTGACTATCTTATGCAAATGGACAAGGATTATATAGGTTTGTTAAATAATATAAAGATAAGTTGGTTTATTATTAATTGTAAAGGAGAACACCAATTAAATATTTTTGGGAAATACACAGGCATGTAATTTCCAAAGCTCTCCAAATAAATTTGATGGACCTCAGATTTATATATAGACTTCAAAAATTTGGACATATCATGCATAAATATAGGTGTTTCTTACATGATAGCAAATAGTAGAATACATAACTGCATACCGTATATACTCGTGTATAAGCCGACCCGTGTATAAGCCGACCCCCCTACTTTTGCCCCCAAAACCTGGGAAAACCTATTGACTCGTGTATAAGCCGAGGGTGGACCCCAGCACAGGTATACAGCCCCCAGCAGTGTGGTATACAGCAGCCCCAGAGGTATATACAGCAGCCCCAGTGGTAGTATACAGCAGCAGCCCCAGTGGTATATACAGCAGCAGCCCCAGTGGTTAGTATACAGCAGCCCCAGAGGTGTATACAGCAGCCCCAGTGGTAGTATACAGCAGCAGCCCCAGTGGTATATACAGCAGCAGCCCCAGTGCTAAATACAGCAGCATCCCCAGTGGTTAGTATACAGCAGCCCCAGTGGTAGTATACAGCAGCAGCCCCAGTGGTAGTATACAGCAGCAGCCCCAGTGGTATATACAGCAGCAGCCCCAGTGGTTAGTATACAGCAGCCCCAGAGGTGTATACAGCAGCCCCAGTGGTAGTATCCAGCAGCCCCAGTGGTGTATACAGCAGCCCCAGAGGTAGTATACAGCAGCCCCAGAGGTATATATAGCCCCAGTGGTAGTATACAGCAACCCCAGTGGTAGTATACAGCAGCCCCAGAGGTATATACAGCCCCAGTGGTAGTATAAAGCAGCCCCAGAGGTAGTATACAGCAGCCCCAGAGGTATATATAGCCCCAGTGGTAGTATACAGTAGCCCCAGTGGTAGTATACAGCAGCCCCAGAGGTATATACAGCCCCAGTGGTAGTATACAGCAGTCCCAGAGGTAGTATACAGCAGCCCCAGAGGTATATACAGCCCCAGAGGTATATACAGCAGCCCTTAGATAGTATACAGCAGCCCCAGAGGTAGTATACAGCAGCCCCAGAGGTATATACAGCCCCAGAGGTATATACAGCAGCCCTTAGGTAGTATACAGCAGCCCTAGTGGTGTATACAGCAGCCCCAGAGGTAGTATACAGCAGCCCCAGGGGTGTATACAGCAGCAGCCCCAGGGGTGTATACAGCAGCAGCCCCAGGGGTGTATACAGCAGCAGCCCCAGGGGTGTATACAGCAGCAGCCCCAGGGGTGTATACAGCACCAGCCCCAGGGGTGTATACAGCAGCAGCCCCAGAGGTATACAGGCCCCCCCATCAAGATCCAGGGCCCCCCCTCCTTGCTCGGCAAACCTGTAAAGTAAAATCATACTTATCACTGTCCTGTCGCGCCGTCCCGCCGCTGCCGACCTCACGATCCCGGCTTCATTCAGCGTCTTCCGGCTTCCTGTGGTCACGGGCAATGAAGTCATTGCTCGCGACCACAGGAAGCCGGAAGAAGACGGATGAAGCCGGGATCATGATGTCGGCAGCGGCGGGATGGCGCGACAGGACAGTGATAAGTATAATTTTACTTTACAGGTTTGCCGAGCAAGGAGGGGGCCCTGGATCTTGATGGGGGGGCCTGTATACCTCCGGGGGTTCTGTATACTCGCGTATAAGCCGAGGGGGGACTTTTCAGCCCAAATTTTGGGCTGAAAAACTCGGCTTATACGCGAGTATTTACGGTAATTAGTAAAGACAGTCCCTGCATCCCCCATCTTAGCCACACACTCTAAGCAAGAGTTTATATTTAAACTGAAATTCCTCAGCCTTAGTACTTTTTGGCAGCCTATAAGGCATTAACACCTTCCTTACTTCACCTGTATGCTTGAAATTGTTCCAGAAAATGAAGTATTTCTCCCAGCGAATAATTGCACTTACATGTTTTGTCATACACATATTTATTTCCTATGTGTGTATTGGAGTATCACAAAAAAAATAAAAAAAAACACAAAAAAATCATATTGGAGATGATTTCACACAAACCCCCAAAAATGATCCGGCCAAAATTGTTGGCACCTTCAACTTCTCATTTGGTAGCGTAAACTTTGAATTAAATAACTGCAATTACTCACTTACTATGAATATAAACAAGATTTTTACACCTCCCAACTGAAATTCTGAACCACTTTTCTTTTGTAAACTGCTACAGGTCTCTCTTTGAAGGGTTCCTTCTCCCAGCAGCAGTTTTAAGATCTCTCCAAAAAGCCAGTTGTTGGTGTGGTACGAAGAACAGATGGCGGCTCTTGGCCCAGGCATCTCTCAGGAGTATAAGGAGGAGGCTGTTTGCTGAGCACTGCGAAGACAAGAAGCAATTGAGCTTGAACGAGGGAGTAATGTGATTTGGAATGTAAACCCCATGATCCGGGAGCCTGCATGGATCACCAGGACAGACTTCAAGCCAATTGATGAGACTTCTGGAGATGTGGATGGTTCTTTAAGGACTTTGAGCAGCAGTGTGCCGTGATGGAGGTGCCCTACTCTGGTTGGAAGCGTGTGTGAGTGAGACTCCTGAACGGAATCGTTGTGGAGGCTTAGCAAACTATTGACTCACAGCGGAACCGGGATTATAACTTTGTAAAATGGACTATCTTAGATTACCATGCTATTACCCCAGACTCGTATAGGGTCCAGTTCCGAGACCTCCATTGCACCATGGGGGGATCATTTAGTGCCCTTCAGAAATACAGGAATGGGTCCTGCCGCCCACATTGGAGAGAGCAGCAGCCCTGGCCGATGAGGCTCTTACTATCCGAACGCAGTGGAAGACGCTAGTGGATGATAAATAACAGCCTGCGCCCCATCCCCCTTCAGTTATATCTGCCCCTCCATCCAGCCACAGGCCGATGACAACCACACCTCAAAATTTTAGGCCCCAACAGTTCTGACCATAACCATGGGGATTTACAGAGAGGAGATGTTATGGGTGCAAGAAACCTTGGCAACTGCAAGCTAGTTGCCCCTCAAGGACTCAGAGGGAACCCCATGTACTCTCACCTCATCAGGTGAATCTTGTGCACTATAAACCACAGCCTGCCCTCTCATCCCGGCCCCCTCCATTTATATCTGCCCCATCAACCATCCTCACATCGATGAATACACATTCCAATCCCGTGCCCCTACAGTTTCAAACACAAACTTGGGGAATCACATAGAGGAAATATTAAGAGTTTGGGCAACCTGTCCACCTGCAATCTGGTTGTACCTCGGAGGGAGCCAAGCACACCCCCACCTGGTTCGGTGCAACATGAGCACTCCATCCCACTCGAGGAGTTACCACCACCCCGACCAGAGTGGCCCGCCAACCCCACACCACAAATAAACCTTATGGAGTGTATGGCCTCCGGCCTTTGTCCCCAAGCTACCAAAACTAACTTTAACGTCACCTGCAGGATGTCTCAGTTGATGGATGCAAAGTGTTGGGATTTAGAACACAGTGGCTTTCTTGACTATTGATGAGCCCCATGTGGTTCGACCAGAGGCAATTCAACCAGGCCCCTGGTTCCCCATTATCCTAGCGGGGGGTACTTGCAAATATATACAGCAAGCTTGGGTGCCTTTGAATTATAGTTATGGAGAAAAACTTTGCTGTATTGGAGTTATGGAAGGACTTCTTGCAGATATCCTCCTTGGAAATGACCTTGGGGAGTTACAATACCATTTTTTGGAAGCCGACACTCGACAAGAAGAACAATAGACTCCTTCAGGCCGACCTGCCTCGCCATTATGCAAGGACTTGTTAACAATTAAGCAATGTGGAGCAAATTGAGATGGCGAAAGGTCTGTGTAGATCTCATGGCATGCTCACTTACTGGAAAGGGGGGAGAGGTTGCAATGGTGGATATGATGGGTTATATTTTACTGCATTTTACAAGTGCTTTGTTGTTGTTATTCTGTGTATTCCCCCTTCCCCACTTTCTGTGTGCTCATTATACTCCAGTTAAACTAGTTGAAGATGAAATTATCTCTAAAGATATAAAGGTAAAATAAACATGTTTCCTTTGTATTTTAGGCACAAAATGTTTTTAAAATTTTTTACATTTTAATTAGTATAAAAAGGAAGCAATACAAATGTTTTGGTGCCATTGGAGATTGGTGTGCTCAGATACTTTTGACCAAGGTTTCAGACCTTAATTTGCCTGTTAGGGTACGGTCACAGCTGGACATATCTTAACGACATTGAAGTGTGTAACGGTAGCTTTAGCCACACTCCTCCAGGATAAGCACTCATAGACTACATGTGGTGTATCCATAAAAAACATGGATAGAATATATACGTGCATCACAGATATGTGCATCCTTAATGGAAAATATTTTAAAAAGCATCAGTTATTAGACAAAGCACTTTAAAGATTGTTTTAAATTATATAGTTTTGTGTAAGTAAATGGATTTTAAGGAAATACTACAAAACGTCTAAAGGTATAAATAACTAATAATTTTGATCATGCTGGAGATAAAACACATAGGCCATGTCCACACACCTCCGCTGTAAGTATTTAGCGGTTCTCCGCTTTCGGCGGACGCAGCTATGGTTACCTGATGTGTATCGCGGTAACCATTTCACACAGCAGGCTGCCTAGTGTCCACTTGGCTTAAGCGGACACTAGGCAGCCTGCTGTGTGAGATGGTTACCACGATACACATCAGCTAACCATGGACTGCATCCGCTTCTCTGAAAAAACCTAAGTATTTAGTGGAGAATCGCTAAATACTTACAGCGGAGGTGTGTGGACATGGCCATAGGCTGGGTTCACATCTAAGGGAGGTCGTGTTTGGCTTGCATTGCGCTTGCATTGCGTTAGCACATGCAAAAGCATGCAAACGCAATTCAAATGCAAGTGAAATTAATTTGCAAACGCACCCATTATATCCTATGGGCGAACGCATGCAAACGCAACCCCAAACGCAAGTGCAAAATGGGCTTGTGTTCGAACGCATGCGTTAGTCCAAGCATGCAGGAAATATTGCCAGACACGTTTCTTATGCGCTTGGACAAATGCATGCGTTCAAATGCAACCCCACTTTGCACTTGTGTTTGGGGTTGCGTTTGCATGCGTTCGCCCATAATATATAATGGGTGTGTTTGCAAATGCATTTCTATTGCGTTTGAATTGTGTTTGCATGCTTTTGTATTGCATTTGCATGCGCTGACACTGTACAAATGCAATGGATGCAAAATCAGCAACGCACAGATGTGAAAAGGGCCATACAAGATCAAATGAACGGAGCATGCATATCAATAGGAGGAGGGTAAGGAGAGGTCATTTTTGGTTTAACACTATCTACGGAATGGGGACAAGTTTATTACAACGCCTACTAAACTGAAGAAAGATTGCCACAATAAACATCCTTCCTTACTCTTGTGCAATGTAAAGTTTTCATTTACGGTACATCAAATACATTGAACAAATAGGATTTGCTTATGCCAGAGAATTTCTACATAATGTAAATTGTTCACTATTATTATTCACTATTATATTATTTTTTGAAATGACATCAATTTAAAATTTCTTTAGTAAGAAGATTTCAGCATAATTGCTTCTATGTTGAAAGAGCATATTTTCATTTATTCAATAGATTTTAACTTAATGGAACTATTTTGAGCCCCCAAAAATTATTATTATCATTATTAAACAGCATATATTCAGGCATGTTTTGTTGTGAGACTGTTATAGAAAAAAATATTGTTCTTCTTTGCATAAACTGTATAATTACTGCAGAGTAGATAATATTTTTTTCATTAACCCTAATCTATGTAAATCAAACTTTGGCTGCACGGAAAATATTCTTGTTTACTTGTCCCGAGTGGGAGTCACAGCATAATTTTTATATTACAAGCATGGGCACAACTGGTATTCCAGAGCTAATTTCATTGAAAATCTATTAAATTATTGTTTTCAATGAGCGTAGAATAGAAATATACCAAAGTCTACATGGGAAAACTACTGAAAAAATTGAGCAATATTTAGCATATCATATTGTTTCATATAAAACTTAAAGGGGCAGCCTACTTCTGGTCAACAATTGCATTATCACTTTAGACCCTCATGTGGGATAAAAACAATGGATACTCTCCACTAAGGTTATATTCATACTGTGCATTTTTGATCAATTTTTTGTAATCCATTTTGCATTACAAACATATCACTTTCTGTGATGCCCAGTTAATGAGTTTTCAGACATGTTGTACAGATGTTTTGTTTTTAAAGGTACCATCACATGCTCCGATATAGGTGAACGATATCGTTAGCTATGTCACGTGACCACAATCCTACACGCAACGACGCACAAACATTATCATTTGAACGATCACAAATCCGGGACGTTTCAACGATATCGTTAACGAGATCTTAGCATGTGAAGTGGCCTTAACTGGTCCATTTTGGGGGCAGAAAACACATCCAGAAAAAGAATGAGCAAGGCTGGTTTCACACTGCAGTTTTTTCCCTGATCAGGTTCCATCTGGTTTGTGTGCCAAAACCTGGACTGCCTCCAAAACTCAGAACAAGTGTCAATCTTTCAATTAGGCCGGTTTCCCACCATGGCAAGATCAGGTCCAGGGCTTTCCGGTGTAAACCTGACAGCCCCGGACCCGATTTTGCAGTAATGCAGCCTTATGGGGCCAGATGGAGGCGGATGGCAGCTATGTGCCATCTGGATTCCATCTGTCCGGGAGGATCCAGGACAATTCGGATTTTTCTCCTAGACACAAAAACATTGCAAGCAACGTTTTCGTGTCTGGAGGAAAAATCGAACAAAATCGAATCCTCCCACATCCTCCCGGATCCTGTGCAATCCGGCGCCCCCTAACATGGGAGTCTATGGTGCTGGATCCAACAAAAAAATTGGATCCGGGAGCTGGACGCCGGCTGGTGGAGTTTAGCAGCAAGTGCTGCTAAACTTTAGCACCATGAGCTGTCCCTTGCAGAAATTTCAGGACCGCGGCTAGCTCCCCGCTAGCCATGATCTTGAAATTTCAGCGGCTGCAAATATGCCCTCCGGTTCAGTTTCAAAATTGGGTCAGGGGCTGTCCGGTTTAGACCGGACAGCCCCGGACATGATCAGGCCGTGGTGTGAAATCGGCCTTAGGGTATGGACACACATCAGAGTGTAAAAACTGTCAGATTCTTAGATCCGAGAGTCGGATTAATGTGATCCTAGTGTTGCTCAGTGTGGCTTGCGAGTGCTTTCCGAGTGCAATCAATTTTTTTCCTCAGCAGCTAGTTACTGTATAATCATTTACAGGATCATTTTGTACAGTTGTCTGAGCTACAGGATGGTAATGTAGCAATTAAAACTCGCATCAGACTCGGATGGTGCGAGTGCTTTCCGAGTGCAATCCGAGTTTTTTGTTGGACTCATAGACTTGCATTGGCAAGTCTCATCCGTGACTCGCATAGAATCGTAACATGTTGCGATTGACTCGCAATCTGAGAAACGGATGCAGAAAACTTGTAGCTCCATTTCTGTTAAACAAGTACAGCACAAGATAAAACTGTGAACTACTTGTTGCTGCAAGTTGTAGATATTGAATACTGGAAGGCATTTAGTCAGGATTTTTGTGTGGTCTGGGAAGTAACAACAGGGCAGTATATATAGACTGTGCAGCAGAATACTTTGAGTGGCCCACCTTATGTGTTTTAAATTTGTAATAACATGGTACCTGGAAATGTTATTTTAAATATGAATTTTAACGAATAAAAAATTGATTTATTTAATAATATATGATTTCACTTGTTATCTGTTCACCTTTGTAGGTGAGTATACAGGTAATTTTGGTTAGAATTTCTAGTAGCCCGAAACTAGAATTAATTGGACTTTGATTTTAATTATATGTCAATTTGGTGGCATTTTTTCTCCTCCATGTTTTCCCTCAAAACCATTGTTTATTGGAAAAAACGCAACAAAAAATGGATCAAAAATGGATGATGCATTTTTGGTGCATTTAAAAAAAGAAAAAAAAAACAGACCGAGTTTTGCTGCTGAAAAAGACACAAAAATAGATCACAAAAAAATGGAACAAAAACATATAGGCGGAGCAGAGACTAACAGGGACACCAATGTCACTGTTGCTGCTATTCCTGGCAGGTTACACAAAATGGTCATAGACATCAGCATTTACTATTTCTGAAGAGCCAACATCCACAGAATATTGATAAATGACAACATTGTTGTGTCACTTGACTGCTGCTACCAGTCAGTGGTCACTATTTGGCTGTGTAATCTAACAAAATAGCGACCTTGACATTTAACATTGCCGCTGCAGGAAATGCTGTACTTTTTTTTTTTATTTATTTCTGTGATGTAATTTTGTTTTTGTAAATTCTTTATTTTAGAATGTTCAACAATAATCCCAAATCAAATAAGTATCATAATTTATAACTACATTCTTTTTTGTATGGGGAAAAAATGAGGATAACACGGGGTAACAGGGTAAAATTGGGGGTATAACAAAGGAGAAAGAGGGGATGGGAGTGATGTAGGGAAGGTGTAGGAAAAGAAAAGGAGGGGAATAGTCCTGACTAGCATATGTATATTGTGGGAAGAACAGAGAATTAGAGCTGATATATATGGAATAAATGTGCAGATGACAAGTATCAGCGACGATATCTTAAAGAAGGCGTAGTGGGTCAATCAAGTCTTATTGTGTTTTGGTACTTATGCCATTTGTTCCAAGATCCAAGAGACTTGGTATTTTTAGAATGAAAGATGCAGACCTTTTCCATTGTAAATATGGAATTTGACTCGTTGATCTATTCCAATTGGGATAGAGGGTCATTGTCTTTCCAGTACCTGGTGATAAATAGTTTAGTGTCATTGAGAAGATGAGAGATTATTATGGGGCTCTAATGTGATTAACTAGGGGTTGTCTAATAGTGGACGACCCCTTTAAATATATTAGGAGCAAAATAAAACCTAACATATTAAAAGCTACATGCAACCAAGTTGAGAGAATTTTACACTTCTACATGACTTCTTTGACGTTCAGATACTTTTAGAAAGTGACTTTTCATCTAGTGCAGTGTACTTGTCAGTGCTGAAAGAAGAACTGATTTGTTAAGGAAAAGCTTAAAATCAAAAATTCAATCAAGTGTAAAAGGAGTTTGAAGTTTATTCCCTCTGCAATAATAGCAAGTATTGACAAAGTAGCTATTTAAACTCACTCACATGCGTCTTGAAATATCTAGACAGTATTATAAATGGGACATGAATCTGTCTTTTGCTAAGCCATGGATAAAACTCATTCAAAATTGCATAATTTTGTTTATCATTATTAGTCTTTTCTTCATTCTGTATGAAAATGAACCCTTGAAAAAAAGCATATTTATAGTCATAACATAACGGTTTACAAACATGAAATTATCATACTGCTGTCAAAATGTTTTGGGCAATAAACTTAACGTATTAGGCTCTTCTATATTTTCTGCATTAGGAAATTATGGCCCCTTTCACATTTCTGCGTTTGCTGCGTTTTGCTGCGTTTTGCCTCATTTGCGTTTTTTTCGCGTTTTTACCGCTAAAAACGCATGAAAACGCATGCGTTTTTATCCCCATTGATTTTAATGGGGACGCATGAAAACCGCATGCAAAAACGCATGTACAAACGCATGTGCGTTTGCAAAAACGCATAACGCATGCGTTTTTGCAAACGCAGCCCAAAACGTTGTTTGCCACGTTTTGAGCTGCGCTTGCAAAAACGCATGCGTTGTGCGTTTTTTGCAAACGCACATGCGTTTGTACATGCGTTTTTGCATGCGTTTTTCATGCGTCCCCATTAAAATCAATGGGGATAAAAACGCATGCGTTTTCATGCGTTTTTAGCGGTAAAAACGCGAAAAAAACTCAAATGAGGCAAAACGCAGCAAAACGCAGCAAACGCAGAAATGTGAAAGGGGCCTATCTGATTATCCACCGTTTCTACTGCATGTATATTTTTTTTACTTTATATACGTAAGACTTGGCTTAAGTAATATTTTGATGAAGCATCATGCACATGATTTTCTTACGAATACATTTGGTGTATAAAGCCTTGGAGATAAAGTGAACTGTCACCAAGTTTTTCTCATATAAAGTGTGGCCACCAGCAAGCCCTCATATAGAGAAGTTAGACTACTGTATATAGGTCCTCAGGTCAATCTGTATAATATAAAAAAGACCTTTTATTATACTCTCCTATGGGGCGGTCCATTCCAATGAGTGTCGCTGAACTTGATATGTCGCCTCCTCTTTGCTTGCAATCTCCATCCTCCTTACCTCTTTTCTGTGGCTGATGCGTACTTTGTCATCCACATACTGTCCTCCATCATGCTCTTGCGCATGTGCACATCTCTCCACCCTGTCGAGGACAGAACAAAGTATTTTAGTGTGCATACAAACTGGACCACCCATGGGTGATTATAATAAAAGATCATTTTTACGTAATATACAGTGGGTACGGAAAGTATTCAGACCCCTTTAAATTTTCCACTTTTTGTTTCATTGCAGCCATTTGGTAAATTCAAAAACGCTCATTTTTTTCTCATTAATGTACACTCTGCACCCCATCTTGACTGAAAAAAACAGAAATGTAGAAATTTTTGCAAATTTAGCATTAAAGAAAGACTGAACTATCACATGGTCACACGTATTCAGACCCTTTGCTCAGTATTAGTGATGGGCGAACCCCCAATACTCAGAATCGGCGGGGTCACACACATTTTTTGTGAAGTTCGAGCTCGGGGCCAGGGAAGACATGAACTTGCGTCCGAACGCCCTGAGATTAAACTTTACTGACATGGGATGTATGGGGTGGGGTGAGGCTGTAAAAAAAACATAAAACATTAATAAACATCATAATCATACTTACCACTCCCGCGATGCTTCCTCCTATCTCCTCTCGTGGCTGCTTCTGCTTCCGGGGCCACTCATTAATTTCCGTTATTATTCACTGCACTGTCATCAGTCTTCGACAATTTCCGCCGGAGCTCGGCAGTCTTCGGCTTTTTCCGGCAAGCATTGGCAGTATTCGGGCTGTGACTGCAGGGTTCACACACGGTCATGGCCTGGCCTATGAACTCACGTGAACCTTGACTGTCACAGTTAGATTCAGCCTGCTCTAGCTCTGCATAGACGTGTGTCATCTATTGCAGAGTGATGTAGAGCTGAGATTGCTTCTTGTTTGGACTACGTCGGACTGAAGATTATTTTTTTTAATAAAGATGGAGTCTCTAAGGGTACCGTTACACTAAACAATATTGCTGGCAATTTGCTGAATCATGTGAAATCATGGACACATTGTTCCACTTTGTACATGGCAACAAAATAGAACAATATGTTCATGATTTCACTACAACCAGCAAATTATCAGTGAAATTGCAAGCAATATTGCTTCGTATAATGGTACCTTAAGTATGTTTTTTGTTTTATTTCTAATAAAATATTTTTCTCTGTGTTGAATTTTTCTTTAACATTTTACTAGAAATCCATGGCGGCCCTGTCTATTATTGGCGTGAGCCCTTGAATTTTGGGCTTAGGTCCAGCTGATAATACAAAGCTGGTCCTAACCCCTTTATTACACAATGAGCCACAAGGGCCCTAGATGAATCAGGTACAGCGCCAGAAATAGGCGCTTCTATGAACGCGCCATTTTCTGGGGCGGCTGCCGTCTGCAATTCGCAGCGAAGAGTAGGCCAGAAGGTTTGGGCCACCCTGCACTGTGGATTCCAGCCCTCAGCTGCCTAGTTGTACCTGGCTAGACACCAAAATAGTGCGAAGCCCCACATATTTTTTTTATTATTTCATGAAATTCATGAAATAATAAAAAAGGGCTTCCCTATATTGTTGTGTCCAGCCAGGTCCAAATAGGCAGCTGGGGGTTAATAAAGATGCAGTCCCTAAATGTTTTTTTTTTTAATTAATTTTTTTTTTTTTTAATTTGACATGGGCTTCGCCAAATTTTTGTATGCCAGCTAGGTACAGCAGGCAGTAACAGGTTGTTCTGAAGCCACACTTTTGTTATTTTATCTGTGTGTTTAGAGTCATTGTTTTGCTGGAAAGTGAACATTCGGCCAAGTCTGAGGTCCAGAGCACTCTGGAAGAGGTTTTCATCCAGGATATCTATGTACTTGACCACATTCATGTTTCCTTGAATTGCAACTGAAACCCCCCCCTTCATAGCATGATGCTGCCACTACCATGATTCACTGTTGGATTGTATAGGGCAGTTGACGAGGAGTGCTTGGTTTTCTCCAAACATACCACTGAGAATTATGACAAAAAAGTTCTATCTTTGTCTCATCAGACCAGAGAATCTTGTTTCTCATATTCTGGGAGTCCTTCATGTGTTTTTTTTTTGCAAACTCTATGTGGGATTTCATATGTCTTGCACTGAGGAGAGGCTTCCGTTGGGCCACTCTACCATAAAGGCCTGACTGGTGGAGGGTTGCAGTGATAGTTGACCTTGTGGAACTTGTATAGGCTTGGGGACTGGTATGCAGTATTCTAAAATGCAGTATATAAAGTCATACAAGTGGTGGCTGCAAAAACAGGTTCTCTTTAAATGCTAACATTCTTTCAGTCCATATCAAAATATAGAGGGAACTTTTGAGTACACGGCATTATTTTTTAGTAAAAAAGTTTAGATGTGATGCAGCAATCTCGTTATCCCCTTATAGTTGTGCATGTAGACCACATTTTATGATGTGACTCTGGCCATGCAGATGATTTAGGCTAAATTCACACGGTGAATATTTTTTGCAGTTGTGCTTTTTTACGCACATACAGGCAAACAAGCGCAACTGCATGCACACAGTGCGCTTTTTTATGCATGCTTTTCCCAAGCCCATTGTATCATGTGGGCTTGGGAAAAAAAGCATAAAGAATTAACATGTTGATTCTTTTTACGCACGCGCTTTTGCAGTGAAAGTGTGTGCGTAAAAAAAAGCACAAAATCACAATATGTGAATGCATTTCTGCAAAACCAAAAGGTTTTGCTAGACTGCATATCCAGAATTGCATTTCATTGCATTTACATATGGGTAAAAAGCGCAGCAAAAATACCCGAAAATGCAGGAATACAAAGAAAATATGCACCGTGTAAACGTAGCCTAAGAGCACTTTATGAGAAAAAAAGCAGCACTTTGGCAAATTACAATACTATAAATGATAAAACGTAATAAGTAAAATAAAACATGCGTGGATGCTCACTTTCTTTGGACTTCATCTTTCTTTGCATATCAGCAAGTTTCAGGCAAAATATAAATGATGCAATTTGTCAGCAACTTGCTATTTTGAAGTTCATATTTGGTATAAAAAAAATGTAGATTGAAATGTGGACTGCCAATGAAGTAAATAGAAATCTTTGCATTGGTATGTCTGATGGCCACTTTACACACACCAACTTATCTGTCCAACATCTGACCAACTTGCTGGTTGCAGTGAAATCATGGACACATTGCTCCATTGTACACAGTCACAAAATGGAGCAAAGTGTCCATGATTTCACTGCAACCAGAGATATGCGAACAATATCTGCACAAATATCTGTGTGTGTGACGTGGCCCATATTCTGATAAATAACACCAAATGTTGCCATGTTAGATTACATGTATTATTATGTGCTGTTATCACCATTTTGTGCAACTCAGTAAACTTTATTGTCAAATGACTAGACCAGGGGTCCCCAACTCTAGGCCTCAAGGGCCGCCAACAGTGCAAGTTTTTAGAATTACCTTGGTATTGCACAGGAGTTAGAATTATCACCTGTGGAGATAATCACATTAACACCTGTGCAATACTAAGGAAATCCTGAAAACCTGCACTGTTGGTGGCCCTTGAGGGCTGGAGTTGGGGACCTCTGGAATAGACAATGTTAGGGCCTTTTTACATCATGTTTTTGCTGCGCTTGACTGCAATGCATTTTTCAGCTGCATTAACACATAGTAAGGCAAGGGTCACACAGAGGAATCTGCGTCTTTGTGGCTTATGAAAAACAGATCAATTTTTTAAGGTGTTATTTGGCCATTTGTGATCCTTGTATGCATTTTTAAAATGGTCCATTAACGGATTGTGCTTTATTGTGCCATCAAAAAGCAGATGTGTTTTTAGTTTTCCCCAAAAAAATATGTTTTTGAAGATTTTTGCGTATTTAGGTATTCAGCAATAGTCCCACCCCTCAACCATGAAAAAGGGCTTTGGAATTGAGAGATGTGACCACCTTCCTTTACTAGACTTTGTGTCTGTGAGTTCCGTGCTGTCTCCATGGATATTGATTCGGAAATTGATGCCATAATCCTCCACCTGCGCTATGTTGCTGCCTGGCGTCGCTATTTATGCCAACAACGCCGGAGGCGGCTCTGGGTGCACAAAGGTAATCTGCTCTGGCCACAACATAGGATGTTCCATGTCTTGTTCTCCCAACTTCGGCTGTTTGCAGATAAATCTCACCGCTACCTCCGGATGTCAATTAGAGCATTTGATGAGCTACTGGAATTGGTGCAGGAAGACATCACACAACAGGACACCAATTGGCGGCCGGCCATTTTCCCTGCTGAACGACTTGTCGTGACACTGCGGTAAGTGTGTTATGTATGGGTAAAGTTTGGCCGTTCAATTTAGGTTTGGACAGTAATTCTGCAAGCATCAACTTGCCAAATATATTCACATAAGACTGCTGTGTCTGTTAATGCATTTAGTTATGTTGTTCATAAGACAACTATTGGGTACATGAGTAATGCTAAACATATGTAAGTTACTAAACTCACCCATGCTACATAGTTATTATCACCAAGATAATATCTGCACAACATTACTGTTAGTGAAAGCTGACACCTATTAATGTGTGCTTCTTCACGTACCCAAACAATGCAACATGTACCTGCAAACACAACTACTATGTGTTGTGTTAGACGCGCATGGGTTCCAAACTCCAGCCCTCAAGGGCAGCCAACAGGGCAGGTTTTCATGCTTTCACTAGTATTGCACAGGAGTTGGAATCATCACCTGTGCAGATGCCAAGATTACCACCTGTGCAATGCTAAGGAAATCCTGAAAACCTGCAATGTTGTCGGGCCTTGAGGCCTGGAGTTGTGGACCTCTGTGTTAGAGTTTTGTATTGTTACTTGGCTTTAAACGGCCAACAGCCACACCGCACCTGTGTTTCCGTGGCAGCAACACCATATGTATCCGCCTTTAAGATGTGTTCACTCTTATTATGGCTGGGCGCTATCACAATATGTTAGCCCAGAGTAGCTGCAGACACCATGCTGTCAGTGTGCTTGCTCCGTGTTTGGCCAAGGTTACTGCAATTACCAATTTGCTCTTATGGCCAACACTGAATGCAATGTTTTTTGGTGGGAAATAAGGTCTCACACACACAAAATTCCATGTGGCCAAACATCGCAACCGGAGATTATGGAATGTCACATACCTCAACATTAAAATGTCATGTTAGGCCACCATGGCAAGGATTTGTTGTAAGACAAATTCCAAATGTTGATTTCACATGTCTATGTGGTCAATGTACCACTGACTATGTGTGGCTAGGAAACACCGTGGATGCACCCACCATATGATTTGTTGTCACCTGTTTTCAGGTTTGAATTGCTTGTGACAAGGATGTTTAGCCCTTGTAATTCTGTTTTTTCTGCTTCTCCCCAGGTTTCTGGCAACAGGAGAGTCATATGCGTCACTCATTACCATCACAAAAATGGTTCCAGAAATATGTGAGGTCGTATGGAGTAAGCTACAGCCGCTAGTCATGCCAACACCCACCAGGCGCACCTGGCTTGCAAATGCTGTTCTGTTTGGGGAGCAGGCCCAGATTCCTCACTGTATTGGAGCAGTAGATTGCAAACATATCAGAATCAGAAAGCCTCCACACAGTGTGTGCATCTACTTTAATTATAAACGTTACTTCTCGATTGTCCTCATGGCCATTGCGGACTCACGGGCCAGGTTTGTGTCGGTGGACATTGGGGCTTTTGGCCGAGGCAATGATTCGCGCATCTTCAAGGAAAGTGACATGGGTAAAGCCCTGTACAGTGGACGTTTACACATTCCCCAACCATCCCCATTGCCCCCATTGCCTGGCACAACTACACCATCAGTGCCATATGTCGTTGTGAGTGACGAGGCATTTCAGCTCCACGTGAACTTAACGAAGCCATATGCCATCCGCACACTCAAGCCTGCTCGCCGTAATTTCAACATGCGTTTGAGCCGGGCCCGGCAGTTTGTTGAGTGTGTGTTTGGCATACTGGCTACAAAGTGGCGCATCCTCCACACGACCATACAGCTGCACCCTAAAAACGTTGACAGCATGGTGAAAGCAGTAGTTTGCCTACACAATTATGTTCTGAATACTGAGCCAAACAATGTGGAGCCATACGAATGGGACACACCATTGTTAGGGCTACAACAGCCAAATGTGTGGGCTCCAATGGCTGCCCTACGTGAGGGAGCAACTTTTTTAGCACTTTATATCCGAAGTTGGTGCCCTTCATGGGCCATGAGATTTACATATCACAATTGTGTACTGTAGACAGCCACAAATACTGTGTGTGCCTTAATGTGTGTACAAATTTGTGTTTATTATTCTCCATCAAGGAGCTGATGTTTTTGTTTTCATAACGCATTTAAGAAATGAATGGTCTGACTTCCTTACCATATATATGTGCATCAACATTGCACATATATGGGTACTTCAACAATACCATAGTTGTTTGGCCTAATCGGCCATGGAGCATCAAATCCATTATGTGTTTCCATGATTAATGTTGCTGTGAAGGCACATGAACAAGGTACACATTGTTGGTCTGGCCTCAAAGTTGTGAAGCAAAATCTGCACCACCACTCCTGAACATTATGTGTTTTCAGTGATAATAAACCACACTTGAATGACATTAGTAATTTGATACTATGTTGGCAAAAATACAAGACTACATGCTGCTGCTTTCATAAAGTAAAACTTTACTGGAGACATAATGGTTTGTCCCCAGTAGTCAGTATCTCAAAGGCAAACATCTGTAATGCAACATCAGGGTTGTCAAATAAAATATAGCACATTAAGTATTTTAACATGTCTAAATGAAACAAACTATGTATTGTGCATTAATCATGGTCACATGTGATGCCAACAAGGCATTAAAATAACATTACAACACAATGTCACCAAAATACTATTCCCCCTCTGGCATATCCTCATCAGCAATCACTTTGACATTTATTGGGTATTTAACACAAATTTTTGTGCCATATTATTCAGATCCCCCCTGAAAACAAATTTGTCATGGGCCGATAGTTTCATAAGATCCAGTATGTAAGAGTCAAAAAAGTGCTGCCACTCCTGAAATGGCCCAACTGTCTCCCTGGTGCCTAACTGCTCAATTTTATTCTCAATAACATGTCTGTTTTCCCTAATAGTGTCCTGTAGTCGCTCTAGCCCGGAACACAAAATGGTGTCTGTTTCTTCTCGAACATTATTTCGACGGCGAGTGCGGCTGACTTTCGGTACAGCGGGACCAGATGGGGCAGCTGCAGTAACAACATTTGCATCTTTGCTTAGCCCTGAGTGGCTTGGACTGATGTCGACTAATACTTTGCCAGCGCCCACATTGCTGTTGCTTAGATTGGCTTCTCCACTGCTGTCATAATCCAGATCAACCAACATTGTGTTAGTGTGAGTTCTGTGTAGCAATGACAACTTATAACACAAACAAATAAGGCCCAGTTACATACACACATAATTGTGCAGAGATTGTTCACAGATCTCTGATTGCGGTGAAATCACCATTTTGTGGCTGTATGAAAAAGGAACAATGTGTCCATAATGGAACTGCACCCTGAGATATGCTAACAATCTCTGCCCAATTGTCTGTGTGTGTAACTGGCCCTTTAATACAGGCCACAGCTACAGTATGACAGGGCAAGACCAAATGCATGTGTATGAGCACTTACGGTCGCCCATCAGCAGTTTTCCGAAGAAATGTCATTTGCTCATGGTACTTGTATATGGTTGGTGCTGTGGCAGCTGACCCACTTCAGAAATCCTCCAACTTCCGTTCATCTCTCACATACCGGTCACGGCACGACCGCCATCTTCGATTTGCCTTTTCTTCTGCATGGCATGAAACAAAATACACCACATGTTAGTCGACATGACACAGTGTGTGTGTTGGGTTTGCCAACAATTCATATGGTGTCACATTTTTCCTTACAAACAACACACATCCTGTGTTACTGCAGTAATGTGGGACAGTGCTCACAAACATAAGGTACATGTCAACGTACATGTTTATGTGTCACATTACAAGCTTGCCAATATATTGTTGCTCCACTTCATCCTCGTTGGTGTATCGTGGGAACATGGCAGTTATAATTTCCTTCCAAATTTCATGGTTTCTAGCTTGTTTTTGATAGCCTTCATGGCCCTGGTCCCAGAGGGAGGGCTGCTTCTCTACCAGGTGGATGAGCACTTCGTTATCAATTTTCAGACGGGGGAATGTTTTTTTCTTTGAAACAACACATGCTGTTTGTGATGCCTAAAAAGAGGTTGGAAGAAATTTACATTGATATGTACTGTACCCAACAAATGGTGTGCCCTACTGCTATGTACTCAATGGTGTTGTAGCTTGTTGTGGATCTGAGCACAGATGCTATGTTGTGACATTTCCACAGGCTACTGTGTCATCACAGCTAATTCTATGAGCCCACCCCAGACAAGATTCAAACGCTATGTACCTCAGAAGCAGGGTCTGGCGATGACCGTGAGGAC
Source organism: Allobates femoralis (assembly GCA_033576535.1). NCBI lineage: Eukaryota > Metazoa > Chordata > Amphibia > Anura > Aromobatidae > Allobates > Allobates femoralis. Next base: position 553,853,154 of record JARQOC010000002.1, on the reverse strand, counting down.
CCAGTCTGTTTTGGCAAAACGTGACTACTTTTTTTTTTAATTGCCCTGTGTGTGGACCAAGAAGAAATTCAATGATTTCTGCATTTACACACTGATGGCCAACACTCACACATGGGCACACACACAGTTTTTCTGCACAAATACCTTCTGTCTTGTGGAGTTTTTATCGGCCTCACCTTGCTTCTGCTTGCCCTTGCCCTTGGTCTTCATGTTTTTTTTCTTTAACATCTTCTTAAGCTTGTTTCAGCGATTTAATGAATATGGCCACAGGCACATGCGTGTTATGGTTGTGTCATTGTGTACATTGTATAGGGAACAAAAGGGGGACAAGAAAACACACAATTAACAAACAAAATCATCAGACAGATGTGTGTTTAGCCTTACAGTCAGATTTCAGCAGTGACTCTGCAAAGATCCAGAAAGATACAGATGTTGTTGGGAATCTGTAACTCTGGGGTGTAGTATTGAGATGGGTGGACGTTGTCCTTGTCAAACACAGCAATGCAGTGTTCCCAGTGGGAGTACAGACAAGTTTGTAACGAACAGCGATCTCACAGCAGGGGCCTGATTGCTGGTAGGTGTGAAACATAGGGAGATCGGTGGCGAGGTCACTGTTACGTCACCAAATTTGTGACGTAACAGCAATCTCGCAAGCAAAATCGTTTAGTGTGACAGGACCTTTATTTAAACAAAGGCCACAAATTAATTGGCTAACGTACACATGCAAGTTTGGTTGGTAGACTACTGGGGTAAGCCTTCATGGAGGTTAATGAGTGTTTACTTTTGCCAAACAAAACATGATAGGGCCAAAGTCACATACTAACAAATGATGGCTTGCACAATGATATGTGACATATCACTTTGTTCACACAATTCACTTACTCGTTTGGCAGCTCGATCACTCACTTCAGAGGAGGATGATGGGGTCCGCAAAAGGAAGACAAGCATTCATGGTGACACATACCTCATCAGATATGTTAATGCAACACAGCCTTAACACAGAAATGTACCACTCAATACCTAAGTTGAACACGTGATGGATCCATGTGTGGAAAACCATGTGCAATAGGTGTGATGGGAAAATGTGTTGCAATGAGCCACGCAACATTACTACATGTCAACAACATGTGTGTTTTGGGCCGTAGTTAACCTACATGTTTCACACACACTTCCTAATGACCTACGGGTAAACACAGATGCACTTATCAAGGCATTGATTGGGTGGAGGTGTGGATAACACATGAATCTGCAAAGGGCAATGTTTACATATATGTGTTTGGAAAATACAGCCACATTTAGGAATGTAATTGGATTTCCAGCTAGTATTTAGCATAATGACCAGGTAGGGACTCAAACTCATTAACTCCATATGTACTACCCAATTTATTTGCCCACACACACCATTACATGACATATAGGATATGTGGACCTCCATGAGGTATACAGCATGCAGCCGTGTGATGTTATGCCTTGCACACATCTCCGCACATGTTTAAAGTGCACATGCATTGCTAATGGACCGCAGAAATATGTGTGTACATGTGGTCAAATATATATGTTGGTACATGACCTCACAATATTGTTTAAACGGCAGTTTGGATGTTGTATTTTAACACAAAAACACACTTTACTCACAGAGGAGTCAGTCAATGTAGCTTCTGTGACACTGTCTTTGTCTCTGAAGTCAGAGTCAGACATCTGTGCGTGTGTGAGAGAATAAACAACAGATTACGTTGTCTGAAGGATGTGTGGAAATGACATGTGAGCATTGCACATGGGCAACATAGCTGACAACTTACCATGAATTTTGCCTGGGCTGCTCTCTAGCAAAATCTTCAGTGCGATGTGCTCAGTTCCAGACTTCCAACCCTCCCCTGCACTTTGTATGGTTGCCTGTGGTCACATGACCTTGTCAAATTTGCATTTCCCTGCCTCTAGGGCTATTTCATGGAATCGGATGCGTTAACGGATGGATGCTAATTGCTCAAAAGTGTCCCAAGAAAAACGCACCATTTTTCCATAGGGCCCCATGTTATCAAAAATGGATGCTGCCTTTTTAAACCACCAGAAATGTTGCAAGCAACGTTGGTGCCCAGGAAAACTGGATGGCCGTTTTTGAATAACGCAGGGGCACCTAAGTGCACCATCCGTTAACAGATCCTTTTTTGGGATTTTTGGAAAAAAATATTTTGTTGTGTAAAAACGGTTGAGAAGCAAAAACGGCTGGGCTGTGTGACCCTAGCCTAAGACAGTCAAACACATGAGTTAATGCACCCATAGACTTCTATGGGTAAACGCATTGCAAATGCATTGAAAACGCAATGCAAAACGCTGTTGCGTTTGAACACATGTGTTTTTACCCTGCACACAGGGAACGTTACCAGCAATGTTTCCTGTGCACTAAGTAAAACGCCTGAGTTCAAGAGCAACTGTGTTTTGCATTGCCTGATTCTAACGCATCGGGTATTCTAGAATATAGAAATAGGGATTGCATGGGGAAGGCGGTGAGGGCTGAATAGGGAAGGACTTTGAGGACGGAGAGGCGGGGGGAGGACGGCGTGGCAAGAGGTAGGAGGATGGAGGAAGGAGCGGCAGAGGTAGGGGGAGGATGGAGTGGCATAGAGAGGAGGGAGGAAGGAGCAGCAAGGGGGAGGAGGACGGAGGATGGAGGAGGCAGCAGCGGGGTGGAGGAGGATAGAGCGACACAGGCAGGAGGAGGATGGAGCGGTAGGAGGAGGACGGAGCACAGTGCGGTGGGGGGAGGAGAGCAGAGGATGAAGCAGCGGGGTGGGGGAGGAGGGAGCAGCACAGGCAGGGGGAGGACGGAGGATGGAGTGGTGGAGGGAAGGAGGACAAAGGAAGTAGGAAGCAGTGGTGGGGTGGGGGAGGATGGAGCGGCACAGTCAGTGGGAGGACGGATTGGCAGGGGGAGGACGGAGCACAGAGTGGTGGGGGAGAGGAGGATGGAGGACGAAGCGACAGGGTGGGGAGGCGGAGCAGCACAGGCAGGGGAAGGACAGAGGATGGAGTGGCGGAGGGGAGGAGGACAAAGGAAGGAGGAGGAAGCAGTGGGGCGGGGGAAGATGGAGCGGCACAGGCGGGGGGAGGATGGAGCGGCAGGGGAGGAGGAAGGAGGATGAAGCGGTGGGGTTGGGGAGGATGGAGTGGCCCAGGCAGGGGGAGGACGGAGGATGGAGTGGTGGAGAAGAGGAGGACAGAGGAAGGAGGAGGAAGCGGTGGGGTGGGGGAGGATGGAGCGGCAGGGGAAGACGGAGCACAGAGCAGCGGGAAGAGGAGGAAGGAGGACGAAGCGGGGTGGGGGAGGACAGAGCAGCACAGGTAGGGGGAGGACGGAGGATGGAGTGGCGGAGGACAAAGGAAGGAGGAGGTAGTGCTGGGGTGGGGGAGGATGATGCGGCATAGTCAAGCGGAGGATGGAGCGGCAAGGGGAGGATGAAGCACAGAGCGGCGGGGGGAGGAGGATGGAGGACAAAGTGGCGAGGTATGGGAGGCCAGAGCAGCACAGGCAGGGGAGGACGGAGGATGGAGTGGCAGAGGGGAGGAGGACAAAGGAAGGAGGAGGAAGCAGTGGGGTGGGGGAGGCCGGAGCAGCACAGGCAGGGGGAGGACGGAGGATGGAGTGGCGGAGGGGAGGAGGACAAAGGAAGGAGGAGGAAGCGGTGGGGTAGGGGAGCATGGAGTGGCACAGGCAGGGGGAGGACAGAGCGGCAGGAGGAGGACAGAGCACAGAGCAGCGGGGGGCATGAGGACTGGAGGATGAAGTGCCAGGGTGGGGGAGGCCAGAGCTGCACAGGCAGGGGAAGGATGGAGTGGCGGAGGGGAGGAGGACAAAGGAAAGAGAAGGAAGTGGTGTTGTGGGGGAGGATGGAGCTGAACGGGCAGAGGGAGGATGAAGTGGCAGGGGAGAATGGAGCATCAGGGGGAGGATGGAGCACAGAGTGACGGGGGGAGGACAGAGGACGAAGCGGAGGGTGGGGGAGGACGGAGCAGCACAGGCAGGGAAGGACCAAGGATGGAGTGGCGGAGGGAAGGAGGACAAAGGAAGGAGGAGGAAGCGGTGGGGTGGTGGAGGATGGATCGGCATAGGCAGGGGAAAGACAGAGCGTCAGGGAGAGGACGGAGCACAGACCGGCGGGGGGGAGGTGGACAGAGGACGAAGCGGCACAGGCAGGGAGAGGAAGGAGCAAACTCACACCCACACACAGAGTCACACCTAGACACAGACTCACACCCACACACATACACACACAGACTCACACCCACAGCCAGACACGCACACCCAGACACAGACACACACAGACTCATACTCACAGTCACACACACACACACGGGCTCTCACCTCTCCGTCCCCTGGCGGTCCCACTGCTGGCCCTCATGTTCCTGGTACTAAGCGCGGTATCATCAGGGCGTAGGTATGGAGGAGGCGGGCGCAGAAGCGGCGGTGTGCAGGATGATCCCGGGTGTCAGTCGCCTCCTGTTAGTGCTGCTGGTTCCCGGCTGGAATGTGCTGCTGCCACCCATTTTCACTGACAGGAGGCGGCTGATACCCGGGATCATCCTATGGCCGCACAGTCTGACACCGCCCCTGGCAGGCACGGAATGTGTGTGCAGAGGCTCCAAGGGGCGGTGACAGACTGTGCGGCCATAGGAAGGAGGAGAGTGTGGAGAAGCCGCATGATGCGCGCTCCTGTTGTTCCCTGCACCCTGGGAGCCCCGACCCCGTCAGCCCTCGGTCCCCGGTGTCAGTGGGCGGCTCGTGGCGGAGGTTAGTGTCCATGAGGATGCGGTGAGGCAGCGATGGGAGTCTGCTGCGGCGCGCTAGCGGCCGCCATCTTTTGTTCTGTCTCTTTCTGTGTACTGAAATCCTGCGTCGCTGATTGGTCGAGCCCGGCTGGGCGGACCTATCAGCACTAGCGCGCGATTTCCGTGACAGACAGAGAACTTTAGACGATTATATAGTAGAAGGGATCATTTTAAAGGATGGGAAATTATCAGATAATTTTTAAATGTGCAGAGAGAATCAATCCTTATCTGATCATTTTATTCTAAAATTCTTGGTGTAAAGTAAAAAAAATAATACAGAAAAATTCAGAAAAACCAAGCACCTAATTATTAAAATCCAAAAAGAAATGATTTTTTTCTTATTTTTACATATTGTTAATTTAAAAGCAACATGCAATAGTGTTCATTTTCTTTTGAACTGATGGATATCTTTCTTTTGAATATAGTTTCCAAGGCTCTGAAGCTAATAAAAGGTAATAAACCATATAATGAGCACAGCCCTTCACACTGATATTCATTTGGAGCATCTGGCCTCTTGAGATATGTCTTGAAAAAACACATCACAAAATGATATTAATGCACAGAAAAGAATTTAATTAATATACAATTTAAAGTCATTAAATACAATTAAAATATATATGCAAACAATCAAAATATTATTGTCTTTCAATTACTTACTTATTTTAAAACTCAGAGTTGAATCTGTCATAATTGTATAAATACTTTTATGTTATGAAGTTAATTTAAAACGTTTTCCATATTACAAATACAGTGGGGGAAATAGATATTTAAACCCTTGAAGATCTTGTAAGTTTGTCCACTGACAAAGGCTATGGTCACATTTTCGTTTTTACCCTAGCCTGCCGGATTCCGGTTTTAACTTAGAACTTTTTCCAGAACCGCATAGCGTTACCGCTATGCGGTGCTGGAAAACGCAGTCCCTAGTTACCCTATGTTTACCTTAACTACCTGTCACACAGGCAGCTGCTCGGAGTGCGCTTTACAGCGCCGCACAGGAAACGTTGCAGACAGCGTTTCCTGTGCGGCGCTGTAAAGCGCACTCCAAGCAGCTGCCTGTGTGACAGGTGGTTAAGGTAAACATAGGGTAGCTAGGGACTGCGTTTTCCAGCACCGCATAGCGGTAACACTATGCGGTGCTGGAAAAAGTTCTAAGTTAAAACCGGATTGTTGTAGGCTAGGGTCAAAACGGAAATGTGACCCTAGCCAAAGACATGAACTGTCTATCATTTTAAGGATAGGTTAATTTTAACAGTGAGAGATAGAATATCAAAAATAAAATCCAGAAAATCACATTGTCTAATTATAAAAATATATTTGCATTTTGCAGAAAGAAATAAGTATTTGATCACCTACCAACCATTAAGAGTTCTGGCTCCTATCGATCAGTTAGACGCTCTTAATCAATACGCTACCTGCATTAAAGACAGCTATCTTAAATTGTCACCTGTATAAAAGACTCCTGTAAACATACCGTAACTCAATTATTCAGTCAGACTCTAACCTCTACAACATAGGCAAGACCAAAGAGCTTTCTAAAGAAGTCAGGGAAAAGATCCTAGACCTGCACAAGGCAGGAATGGGGTTCAAAATTATATGTAAGAAGCTGGGTGAGAAGAAAACAGCTGTTGGTGCAATAGTAAGAAAGTGGAAGAAATACAAAATGAGTGTCAATTGACATCGATCTGAGGCTCAATGCAAAATCTCACCTTGTGGGGTATCCAGGATCATGAGGAAGTGAGAGATCAGGCTAAAACTTCACGGGGAAAATGTGTAATGATCTCAAGGCAGCTGGGGCCACTGTCACCAAGAAAACCATTGGTAACACATTAAGCCATAATGGATTAAAATCTTGCAGTGCCTGCAAAGTCCCACTGCTCAATAAGGCACATGTCCAGGCCCATCTGAAGTTTGCCAATGAACACCTTGGTGATTCTGACAGTACTTGGGAGACCATGCTGTGGTCATATGAGACAAAAATTGAGCTCCTTGGCATTAAATATACTCGCCATGTTTGGGGGAAGAGAAATGTTTCCTATGACCCAAAGAATACTGTCCCCAGAGCCAAGCATGGCAGTGGAAACATTATGTTTTGCGTGTGTTTCTCTGCCAAGGTCACAGGTCTACTTCACCGTATCAATGGAACAACAGATGGAGCCATGTATCATAAAATCCGGAGTGACAACCTCTTTCCTTCCACCAGGACATTAAAAATGGGTCATGGCTCAGTCTTCCAGCATGACAATGACCTAAAAAACACAGCCAAGTCAAGAAAGGAGTGGCTCGAAATAAAGCACATTAAGGCCATGGATTGGCTTAGTCAGTCTCCAGATGTTAATCCCATAGAAAATTTATGGAGGGTGCTGAAGCTCCGAGCTGCCAAGCGACAGCCTCAAAATGTTAAAATTCAGAGATGATCTGCAAAGAGAAGAGGACCAATATTCCTCCTAACATGTGCACAAACCTTATCGTCAACTACAAGAAACATCTTTGCAGCAAGGGTTTTGCCACCCAGTATTAAGTCTTGTGTACTAGAGGGATCAAATACTTATTTCTCTCAGCAAATTGCAAATAACTTTATATAGTTTAGACATTGTGATTTTTTTATTTTATTTTTGATATACTATTACTGTTAAACATAACCTACCCTTAACATTAGACTGTTCATGTCTTTGTCATTGGGCAAACTTTCATAATCAGCAAGGGATCAAATAATTATTTCCTTGTCTGTATGTTTTTAGGGAATTTAGGTCCAGTCACTTGTCTTGACTAGAAACTGATTTGATCAATTTTAAGATGAGAAGTTACTGTTGGTAATGGTCACACTCATGCATTTGAGTCGAATGCAATATTCTAATGAAACATGGCTTAGGCTCTGATGCGAGCGTGAGCCAAGTATCATGCAACTAGCATCCTATTCTACAATTGGATCACAGGTGCAAAGGAGAGGGAGAGATTAATATCTCCATCTTCTCCACTGCCAGTCTTGGTGTACATCGATTGTCAACCGAGTGCAGTCCAATTTTTCACATGCACCTATAAACTTGTATGGGTGCTTATGATCTGAGACTTGCTGTCAAACACAGCATGTTGCGAACTTTTTTTGCATGCTAATTAGGCATGAGAAAAAACATACAGATAGACAATGACTTAATAGACCAATGATTCTATTGGAGTCCGATATTTTATCAGATTGCACTCAACCATTGGAAATGCAAGGCCTTACAATTAAAAACCAATGCATGTCTAACTGAGACAAACATTCATGTAAATCGAGATATAGGTCACGGTTACACGTTCAGTATTTGGTCATTGTTTTACCTCAGTATTAGTAAGCCAAAATCAGGAGTGGAACAATCAGAGGAAAAGTATAATAGAAATAAGTGCACCACTTCTGTATTTTTTCACTCACTCCTGATTTTGGCTTAAAAAGACTGATGTAAAATACTGACCAAGTACTGAATGTGCAAACATGGCCTTAGAGGGGTTAACTAGGATTTTTTTATTAAAAAAAATGCCCAAGAACTAACAGGCAGGTAGCTGCCACCTACCTGCTTGTTGTACCTGCGCCAATCCCCACTGTTCACCCCCAGCACAGACCACTCCTGCCGGGAACAGCATTGCGAGGTAAGCAGAGCAGAGTTTTTTTTTCCACCCTGCGCTATGGAAGTGGGCGCATAGCTGACATCACACTGTTTGAAATCCAGCTCCTTGCTACCTGATTGGCGGAGCGGCTGTCAATCAGTGTGATGTCGGCCATGCACCCATCTACACAGGGGAGGATCTCACCTCTCGGTATTCTTGAAATCAGCATGTCACGTCCTACTGACGGACCCCACACGTGGACTCACTGGGCCGCGTAGAGCGGATGCTGATACCTGGTGATAGAGAGGCGGACCAGTACAGTAGAGTCAACAGGTTTATTTGAACAACAACAAAACAAGAACACACGCCCCAGGGGCGAGCCACAAGGTCGCAGAACCGGAATACCACCGAAGGAGGCCCCGGAGCGCTTAACCCCTATACAGGGATACCGCCGGTACCAACCTTGGGGGGACCAATGAAGCGAACACTAGTGTTAAACTGACCCCAGGCGACGTGGTAACAAAACAGCAACCGGGTATAAAATAGGACACGGGAAACCGGGAACACTGAGAATCCGGAGCAGGACTGGAGACAGCGCTTCAGCAGGGAAGAGGTCCGGGAAGCAGACCGAGACCACTGGAGTCAGTGAGGAGCCGGCACGGTAGGAATCTGTGGGAAGGAACACAGAGTAATCAGATATCAAGCCAAATAAGGAACTACCTGACCAGACCAGGATTAGCAAGTTCACTACATAGAAATTGCCCTGGCAAAGAGTAAGAGGAAACAGGAAGCTTATATCACAGCAGGGTACTCCTGATTGGCAGAACACAGAGACATGGTGATTGGCTGAGGGGAGGAGCATGATCCCTGCAGCCTCTCCAGCATACACTGATTTGGAGATGGAGTTTCATGCGCTCAAGCAGTAGCCTCGGAAGTGAGGAGCTGAGCGGCGCTATTCCAGCAGAGGGCGCTGGAACCCTGCGGCAGACCCCCGAAGGGTTACACAGCAGAAGCCGAAAAATCCCCAACAGGAGCGGTCTCAGACCTCTCCGTGTTGGCGGTGAATGATGCCAGACACAATAGACATATAGATCCCAACTTTCTGCCTGTTAGTTCATAGGCACAATTTTTTTTTTAAATCCCGGATATTGTCTTTAAGGTGAGATTGGCTATTTTTTAAGCTAAAATATAAGGTGAATTTTAACAATTGCAGTTTAATAGAGCTACCTTTAACAGTGATGTATTTTATCATAATCTGTATGTACACATATCAACTTTAGTACTGTCTGGTAGGGATACATTCTTTACCAAGAAAATTGTCGTGTATTTTGGAAATATAAAATTGTGCAGGGAGTTGGGCTGGGTGTCTAATGGTTGCATTAGTGCACAGCTCCATTTACCGTATATACTAGTGTATAAGCTGAGTTTTTCAGCACAAAAAATGTGCTGAAAAGTCCCCACCTCAGCTTATAAACGAGTCATATAGCGGTATACAGGCGCCCCCCCATCAGTGGTATACAGGGCATACAGGGCCCCCCTTGCTGCCGCACACCTGTAAAGTAATAGATCATTATACTTATCCCTGTCGCCGCCGCCGCTCTGCACCGCGCTCCTCGGGGTCTTCATGCTTCTTACTGCTTCCTCCTCCGGTGGGCGCAGGCAATGACGTCATTGTCTGTGCGCCGGAGGAGGAAGCATGAAGACCCGGAGGAGCGCGGTGCAGAGCGGCGGCGGCGGCGACAGTGACAGGGATAAGTATAATGATCTATTACTTTACAGGTGTGCGGCAGCAAGAGGGGGCCCTGTATGCCCTGTATACCACTGATGGGGGGGCTGTATACCGCTGGGGCTGCTGTGTACCCACTGGGGCTGCTATGTACCACTGGGGCTGCTGTGTACCACTGGGGCTGCTGTATATACCACTGGGGCTGCTGTGTATACTGCTGGGGCTGCTGTATACCACTGGGGCTGCTGTATATACCACTGGGGCTGCTGTATATACTGCTGGGGCTGCTGCATACCACTGGGGCTGCTGTATATACCACTGGGGCTGCTGTATATACTGCTGGGGCTGCTGTATACCACTGGGGCTGCTGTATATACCACTGGGGCTGCTGTATATACTGCTGGGGCTGCTGTATATACCACTGGGGCTGCTGTATATATTGCTGGGCCTGTATACCACTGGGGCTGCTGTATATACTGCTGGGGCTTGTATATACCACTGGGGAGGCTGCTGTAATACTGCTGGGGCCTGTATATACTGCTGGGGCCTGTATATACCACTGGGGAGGCTGCTGTATACTACCACTGGGGAGGCCTGTATACCACTGGGGGGGCCTGTATACCACACTGTTGGGGGCTGTATACCTGTGCTGCGGTCCACCCTCGGCTTATACACGAGTCGATAGGTTTTCCCAGGTTTTGGGGGCAAAAGTAGGGGTATCGGCTTATACACGGGTCGGCTTGTACACGAGTATATATGGTAGTTCCCAGTCATACATGTGCTTCTATGCTCGGGATATGCTCCACTCAGCCCCTGTTAGATGAGCTTGTTTTTATAACACTTATGAGGAAAGCATGCTGACTTCTTCAATTCATTACTTTGGAAGCAATTTCCCTCACTTTTTTTATTCCTCACAAGGGAACATTTTGCTATTTTTCAGCCAAACAGCTGTCTTCCCCACATTTACCATTTGGAAATACTGTTTTGCTTACTAAGTATTTTTATCTTTACACTTACCCTTAAACACTTACTATTTTCTTGCTAATTATACCCTATTCGTATGATTTATTAGCCTTATTTTAAGTATACTTAAGAGAACTTGTCACCAGTCCACCTGGTGTAAATTTGTTCCCATATCCTTATGTCTAAGGCGCTCATTAAAATACAATCTTATTTCAGGGAGAACATGTTTTATAAGCAATAATCTCTCTTCGGCTTGCTCCTTCAGAGCTTCACACCAACATGACTACGAGTACATTCTATTAGTAAGCAAGTAATCACTGTTTTCTCATGAAACCTACCTTCATGCATGGATTTGATACAGTTTGGATGTTGCAGTTATTTTGCAGCATTTATCTACCAATTAGTTAAAATAGGTGACTTGCCGTTTTTTTTTATTGAACATTTGATTGCATTATTAACATGCAATTTTAATAGCTTTTTTTCAACTAATGTTTTTGTCACTTTTTAGTATGTCATGTTAAAAAAAAAACTGTTTTCTTTGCACATCCTGTTATTTAGCTTTAATACAACTGTACAAACAATGTTATATGTGGATTACATGACTTTTTAGTGCGTTTCTGCTTTGGAAACACACTAAGATTACACATGCAGCACAAGAAAAGAGGAAAAAATTATTGGGACCTGTAGAGCATGGATCGCATGAAAATAAAAACATCTCCTTATTCTTCATCTTTAAAATAATGACCCCCCACAGGGAACGCACAGCTTGAGTGTAATATCGAGATCAGGGGCTGGTTGGGTGGCAGTTTCAGACTGCCAGCCCACAATTGAGAGGCGGGGGGGGGGTTGGAGTACTATCAGAAATTTTTGAGAACCGGGGGGGTGGGGGGGTTTGCTATCAGAAATTTTTCAGGACCGGGGGGGTGCTATCAGAGATTCGCAGCTCTCTTACCAGCTCCGTCGGCCGGCCCGTTTATATGGGGGGGCGGCCCTAGGTGTGGGCTATACCACCAGCCCAGGGGGCACTTGCCCCCTGCCACATGGGCCAGTCGGCCCCTGATCAAGATAGACGATGTTTTTGCTGGTACTGCAGGTTTTTTGTTTGCACAGTAGAAAACACTTGTCTATCTCGACTCACTTTTGGGTGAGAATGAAGGATTAAGTGATATCAATAAGGATAATGTTGAGTGTAATTTAAAAAATCCTTTATATTACCCGAAAAAAATCTAGAGTGGCGGCACTTGTTTTTCAAACACTAATAGAGCGGGAATTAAGGGAGCTAGAATCTAAGGGTCGCTTTACACACACCAACTTCTGTGACCAACTTCTGAACAGATCTCTGGTTGCAGTGAAATCATGGACACATTGTTCCATTTGTACACAGCCACAAAATGGAGCAATGTGTCCTTGATTTAACTGCAACCAGAGATCTGTTCAGAAGTTGGTCACAGAAGTTGGTGTGTGTAAAGTGGCCCTAAGGCTAAAAGCACACCACTGCACAGCAACCTGTCAGGTTTATAGAAAAAGCTATCGTAGAATTGCAAAACAATTCTAATCTTGTGATTAGAAAATCAGAAAAAGGTGCCTGTGTAGTGGTGATGGATGCAGATCTCTATGAAAAACAAACATTGTCTATCCTGAGTGATAAACAAACATATAGGAAAGTCCCATCAATTCCTACTGAGGCATGTAAAGATAAACTTCAGCAACGTGTACAAAGGGGTGTAAGTAGTCTTCTTTATTTACAACTGCACTTTAAATTTTTTGGTTAATGAAAACTGTTTCAATGGCTATCTTCCACGGTCTACCTAAATTACACAAGGAGATTTTTCCTCCACCCCTCCATCCCATAATTTCAGAGATCGGGTCAATTTGTGAGAATTTAAGTATTTGGTGGACCGTCACCTACAGCAGCTGATGTTGTGGTTACCAGGCTATTTGAAAGATAGCACCTCCATTCTGCAAGCTTTTGAAAAGCTGTAATGAAGAGTACATACAGTTATTCATGCGATATTGTAGACCTTCTCCTCTGTTCCCCACGATCTTGGTTTACAGGTGCTTTCTTTTCAAACCTATAGTGGTTATGAATTGGAGTGGGTCTTCTCCTCCTAGCAACCGCACCTTTAACTCAATTCCTCCTCCTCCCTCCTTCCCTTATTCTCTCATCTTTTGAAATGCACTCTGTCCGTATCTACTTCCATCAAACTTCCAAGTGGTCATCATATATCGACCACCAGGCTCTACCACTGCGTTCTTTGACCAATTCTCCATCTGGCTTCTTCAATTCTCTCTGTTGACATTCCCACCATCATCATGGGTGACTTCAACATCCCCATTGATACCAACCAGTCAATAGCCTCCAAACTCTTGTCACTTGCTTCATCCTTTGGCCTCTCTCTATGGTCCTCCACAGTCCACACACAGACGGACATACACTAGACCTCATCTCTACCTGCCTCTGCCACCTAACTAACCCCACAACCTCCTCTCTCCCCAGTCTGACCACCATCTACTTGCCTTCTCATCCATGTCCTCCTCACCTGCCACCCATGTCCATCAACTTGCACACCCTTGCAGAAACTTCACACATATTGACACTCATATACTCTCTGACACTATTCTACCACTATCCTCCATGTCCTCATTCCATGACACAGATAATGCCACAGCTTTCTACAACTCTAAACTCACATCAGCGATTGATGCAGTTGCCCCTCTCATTCACGGCAGAACATGATGAATCAACAGACAACCCTGGCACAGACACCACTAAAATGCTGTGGCGAGAGTCTAGGGTTGCTGAGCAGCGCTGAAATAAAACACATTTGCAAGAAGTCTACACAGCATTCCAACAAGCACTTCTCAAATTAAGTCAGCACTCACCACCACTAAACAGAATTACTTAATTACTCTCACATCCTCTTTATCCCACAACCCCAGGCAGTTATTCAACACATTTAACTCTCTCCTTTGCCCCCCACTGCCCCCCACCTCTCGTATCTCTGCAGAAGACTTCGCAACACACTTCACCAACAAAATTGATCAGATCAGTTAAGTCTTTGCTATCCAACTGTGGACCACCTTTGGCGGGATGCCACAGGGAGGTACTGCACCCCAAACAGAAGGTGTGTGTCTCCGTAGTCGTGGATGAGGAGGAAACCCAGAGTCTGCACACAAGCACGCTCATAAAATACATTAGTACAGGGACTGTAATTCAGTAGGTCCTGGGGGTGGAGCGTAGAAGAGCAGGAGACATAAGTGACAGTTACATACAAGTCATTGAGACGTTGACTGAAGAAGAGCAAGGACGGATGCAAGGAACCCTGCAGCCATGAAAGGAGGGCACTTCTAAGGAGAGAAGTGACCCAGACAAAGAAGAGGGACACTGCAGGTCTGGTTGGAGCCGTTGGAAGTGCCCAGGTTAACACCGGTATTCTGGAGCCGGGGCAGTTTGATAGGTTTATCCCAAACTGCAGACCAGCATGTTGAGAGCCCTCAATAGGGAGCCACGACACCCATAAAGGAGCCTGACCTCTGTCCCAAAGCTAGGTCCAAGACACTGAGAGATAACAAGGACTCAAGGCAATAGACCGGACGACCAGTAACCAGACTCTAGTGTAGGAGGTAAGCAACCGAGAAAGTAACCGGAGGGAAATCACTGACAGACTCTGCAAAAGCCTCCAAAAATCCACGACTACAACCCTCAGTGAACCCGACTGTACCATGTACCCCTTATCATCAGGTACCAGTAAAAATCTGTTTAAGCTAATCTGGTTTCTGGCATCAATTATTTGTCACCCAAAAGGTCTCTACAGCACCAAAGAGCCATGGACTACGACTCCTCTCATCCTCCCCGTTGCCCTAAGGTAAAGCTCCGCATGTGGGGAGCTGTACTACCAAAGCTACTTCAGCGGCCGGCTGCAGCACTGGTAACCACATTACCAAGTACCACAGGTGCCGTCACGTTTCCCTATCCTCAAGTTCCCCCTCATCCCCATCAGCCAATAAAGTGCCCAGGGCACAGAACCGGGAACCGACCAGCTGTGATTCCCTTCCCTGTCATCCCGATTCCGAGTAACCCCTTTCCTGCAGGCCCGACTCAATTTTGGCATCACAAACAGGATCCCCTACCCGGTAAAACCGGGTACTGTGCGCCTTAAATTGGATTTTTATTAGCTGAACTTTATTTCACTGCATAGGCCCAAAATGGCAGGCCTGGGGATGTGACTGAAATGTGCTGTCCTAGGGGTGTGCCTCGGCCCCTCATCCAAGGAGGGCCATGCAAGAGGCGCCAAACTGTCTCCCCACCCCCCTTGCCATCAAAGAACCAAGGGGGTGGGTTGGGAACTGGACCGCACCAGCTCGGGACTATAAAAAGTAAACAGGGTGCGGCCGGAGGGCAGAACGAGAGACAGTGGCCACTACCAGACCTGCAACCCGAACACGGCCCGGATACAATGGCAACCACAAGACTGAGAGACCTGGTCCGTGAGGTCGAAGAGGACCTGAGGACAGACAACGGAGTCCCAGGGATACTGGCACTTGAAGAGGAGGGTGACGATGCGGCCCTCTGGAGTGCAGCCCTCGACGACTTACGGGTCCAGGTGATGGAGGTCATAGAATGGACGATCCGGAGGTGGAGCTCTAACATGCAGCTGGAGCTGAGTCGGTGTGCGAGGCTACAACGGAGGCAGCAGCTAGACCCGTAACCAGGGGTGTCGGTAGAACCAGAGACCGAGCACCCAGTAGCCAGTGAAGTCTACGCCCCCACAGAGCCAGACTCAACCAACGCTTAGGATACCGAACCACCCGAGACCAGCAACCCACTACCTAGCCAGGAGAACCGCGAGCCCGAGACTAACGCTGACCCGTGCCTGTTGAACTGGAAAACCTGATCTGGTTCTCCAAGGAGCCTGACCTGATTGTGGAGGAATTTGAAGAAGAAAGCTCTAACAACCAGGCGAGTTCCGGGGAGAAGGACCAAGAGGGCTAAGGCATCGGCGGCGCAGATGCGTCCGGGACCCACGAGTTATGGTGGGCCATCGACAGGGCTGAAAGGAAGAACCAGTCGGCGGCACAGAGGCGTCCAGGCCCCGCGAGCTATAGTGGGCAGATCTCCTGGAGCAACCAACCTGCCAGGTCAAAATGGAGATGAGGTGATTCAGAGGCCAATCTTCAGCCTCGGCCCCGCATTACTGGCAATCCGTCGGGAGGCCACAGTTTCAGGATCATGAGGCAGAGCAGCAGAGGCGGTGAGAAGCATGGGTGGGCTAACAAAATGGAGACCCTCCAGGCCCGCGCCTTTGCCCACACCCAACCACCATTGCCTGTGGACCAAAGGAAGAGACAATTACAGCCTTCAACCTGGTTACCGGGTACGGCTTTGCCCCGGAAATATGCCTCTATGTACAGGTCTTCGTGGGGAGAAGAGACATCAAGCTCCACCTCCCGCAAAGCCACCGGAACCGGAATTTGTACCGGGGTGACGTGATCACATACGAGCGCCATGCAGAACCACGAGGTTGGTACGCGATCAGTATGTGGTGAATAGTTAAGATGATCCCAGTTTCATGTTAAATGTACAGTAGATAGTTAAATGTGTAATTCCTTGATAAAACGTAAAAAGATTCACATGGACTTGAATGTGAACTTTTGGTGTCAGGGCCTGATTGAACTTAAATCAGAGACTCAATACCCGACCCCCGTTGGGCCGATGTGGACTAGAATTGTTACTGTTTGAATGCAACGTTTAAGAGATGGTACCTTCTGCAAAGAAATCATATCGTTTTTTGGTATGCTTAGTCGTAACCTGGTTAATATGTTAATAAAAAGTTAACCTCAGACTCGGTTTGGTTGTGACACTCGCGGACGAGTGTGGTTCACCAAGGGGGTATGTGGCGCCCCTCTGGCGGGATGCCACAGGGAGGTACTGCACCCCAAACAGAAGGTGTGGTGTCTCCATAGTCGTGGATGAGGAGGAAACCCAGAGTCTGCACACAAGCACGCTCATAAGACACTTTAGTACAGGGGACTGTAATTCAGTAGATCCCAGGGGAATTGAGTTTAGAAGAGCGGGAGACGTAAGTGACAGTTACACACAAGTCAGTGAGACGGTGATTGAAGAAGAGTAAGAACGGACGCAGGGGACCCTGCAGCCATGACAGGAGGGCACTTCTAAGGAGAGAGGACAGTCCAAAGAAGGAGGACAGTCCAAGTCTGGTTGGAGAAGTCTGGAGTGCCCAGGTCAACACCGGTATTCTGGAGCTAAGGTGGTTTCATAGGTTTATCCCAAACTGCAGACCAGCATGTTGTGGGCCCTCAATAGGGAGCCACAACACTCATCAAGGAGCCTGACCTCTGTCCCAAAGCTAAGTCCAAGACACCAAGAGGTAACAAGGACTCAAGGCAACAGACCTGACGACCAGTAACCAGACTCTAGTGTAGGAGGGAAGCGACCGAGAAAGTAACTGGAGGGATATCACTGACAAACTCTGCAAAAGCCTCCAAAAATCCACGACTACAACCCTCAGTGAACCTGACTGTACCATGTACCCTTTATTATCTGGTACCAGTAAAGATCTGTTTGAGCTAATCCGGTCTCTGGCACCTAAAGGTCTCTACGGCACCAAAGAGCCAAGGACAATGACTCCTCTCATCCTCCCCGCTGCCCTGAGGGAAAGCTCCGCCTGTGGGGAGCTGTACTACCAAAGCTGCTTCATCATCACCTCAGCGGTCGGCTGCAGCTCTGCTACCCACATTACCAGGTAGTATAGGTGGCGTCACGTTTCCCTATCCCCAAGTTGCCCCTCATCCACATACACCAATACACCTGTCTTGAAGAACCCATCTCTCGATCCAACCTTCACATCCAGCTATCGCTGCTCCTGTTTGCCTTCAAACTTCTTGAAAAGCATATTCACACTGTACTCTCATCCCACCTCTCATCCAACTCTTTCTTTGACAACTTTCAATCTTGCTTCTGCCCCCACCACTCCACTTAAACCACCTTAACAAAAAATTACTAATGACCTATTCACTGCTGAAGCTAACAGACACTTCTCCATCCTCCTCCTTCTAAACCTGTCCTCTGAATTCTACACAGTCAACCACTGCTTCCTATTACAGATCCTCTTTTCCAATGGTATCACTGACCTTGCTCTCTCCTGGATCTCCTCCTACCTTTCCAACTGCACATTTAGTGTCTCCCACTCCAACACTACCTCCTCACCCCATCCCTTCTCTGTTGGGGTCCCTTAAGGCTCTGTTCTGCAAGAGGTGCCAAACGGTCTCCCGCCCCCTTGTGCCATCAAACAAAGAACCAAGGGGGTGGGTTGGGAACTGGACCGCACAGCTCGGGACTGATAAAAGTAAACAGGTGACGGCGGAGGCAGAACGAGAGACAGGTGGCCACTACCAGACCTGCAACCGAACCGGCGGAATACAATGGCAAACACAAGGGACTGAGAGACTTGGTCGTGAGGTCAAGGAGGACCTGAGGGGGGACCCTTAACGCAGCTGGAGTGATGGGTGTGCGAGGCTAAAACGGAGGGCAGCAGCTAGACCCGTAACCAGGGGTTGGTAAAACCCAAAGGGGGCCCCGAGCACCCAGTAGCCAGTGAAGTCTGCCCCACAAGGCCAGATAACCAACCTTAGGAAACCGAACCACCCGAGACCAGAAACCCATCCCTAGCCAGAGAACCGCGGCCCGAGACTAACGCTGCCCGTGCCGTTGAACGGAAAAAACCTGACGGTTCTCCAAGGAGCCGCCCTATTGGGAGGAATTTGAAAAAGAAAGCTCTAACAACCAGGCGGAAGTTCCCGGGGGAGAAGGACCAAGAGGGCTAAGGCTTGGGCCCGGGCAGTGCTCCCGGGACCCAGGGTTATGGTGGGCCATCGAAGGGTGAAAGGAAGACAGTGGCGGCACAGAGGGTCCAGGCCCCGAGCTATAGTGGCAGATCCCCTGGAGCAACCAACCTCCCAGGTCAAAATGGAGATGAGGTGATTCAGAGGCCAATCTTCAGCCTCGGCCCCGCATTACTGGCAATCCGTCGGGAGGCCACAGTTTCAGGATCATGAGGCAGAGCAGCAGAGGCGGTGAGAAGCATGGTGGGCTAACAAAATGGAGACCCTCCAGGCCCGCGCCTTTGCCCACACCCAACCACCATTGCCTGTGGACCAAAGGAAGAGACAATTACACTTCAACCTGGTTACCGGGTACGGCTTTGCCCCGGAAATATGCCTCTATGTACAGGTCTTCGTGGGGAGAAGAGACATCAAGCTCCACCTCCCGCAAAGCCACCGGAACCGGAATTTGTACCGGGGTGACGTGATCACATACGACGCGCCATGCAGAACCACGAGGTTGGTACTGCGATCAGTATGTGGTGAATAGTTAGATGATCCCAGTTTTCATGTTTAAATGTACAGTAGATAGTTAAATGTGTAATTCCTTGATAAAACGTAAAAAAGATTCACATGGACTTGAATGTGAACTTTTGGTGTCAGGGCCTGATTGAACTTAAATCAGAGACTCAATACCCGACCCCCGTTGGGCCGATGTGGACTAGAATTGTTACTGTTTGAATGCAACGTTTAAGAGATGGTACCTTCTGCAAAGAAATCATATCGATTTTTTTGGTATGCTTAGTCGTAACCTGGTTAATATGTTAATAAAAAGTTAACCTCAGACTCGGTTTGGTTGTGACACTCGCGGACGAGTGTGGTTCACCAAGGGGGTATGTGGCGCCCCTACTGGCGGGATGCCACAGGGAGGTACTGCACCCCAAACAGAAGGTGTGGTGTCTCCATAGTCGTGGATGAGGGGAAACCCAGAGTCTGCACACAAGCACGCTCATAAGACACTTTAGTACAGGGGACTGTAATTCAGTAGATCCCAGGGGAATTGAGTTTAGAAGAGCGGGAGACGTAAGTGACAGTTACACACAAGTCAGTGAGACGGTGATTGAAGAAGAGTAAGAACGGACGCAGGGGACCCTGCAGCCATGACAGGAGGGCACTTCTAAGGAGAGAGGACAGTCCAAAGAAGGAGGACAGTCCAAGTCTGGTTGGAGAAGTCTGGAGTGCCCAGGTCAACACGCGTTATTCTGGAGCTAAGGTGGTTTCATAGTTTATCCCAAACTGCAGACCAGCATGTTGTGGGCCCTCAATAGGGAGCCACAACACTCATCAAGGAGCCTGACCTCTGTCCCAAAGCTAAGTCCAAGACACCAAGAGGTAACAAGGACTCAAGGCAACAGACCTGACGACCAGTAACCAGACTCTAGTGTAGGAGGAAGCGACCGAGAAGTAACTGGAGGGATATCACTGACAAACTCTGCAAAAGCCTCCAAAAATCCACGACTACAACCCTCAGTGAACCTGACTGTACCATGTACCCTTTATTATCTGGTACCAGTAAAGATCTGTTTGAGCTAATCCGGTCTCTGGCACCTAAAGGTCTCTACGGCACCAAAGAGCCAAGGACAATGACTCCTCTCATCCTCCCCGCTGCCCTGAGGGAAGCTCCGCCTGTGGGAGCTGTACTACCAAAGCTGCTTCATCATCACCTCAGCGGTCGGCTGCAGCTCTGCTACCCACATTACCAGGTAGTATAGGTGGCGTCACGTTTCCCTATCCCCAAGTTGCCCCTCATCCACATACACCAATACACCTGTCTTGAAGAACCCATCTCTCGATCCAACCTTCACATCCAGCTATCGCTGCTCCTGTTTGCCTTCAAACTTCTTGAAAAGCATATTCACACTGTACTCTCATCCCACCTCTCATCCAACTCTTTCTTTGACAACTTTCAATCTTGCTTCTGCCCCCACCACTCCACTTAAACCACCTTAACAAAAAATTACTAATGACCTATTCACTGCTGAAGCTAACAGACACTTCTCCATCCTCCTCCTTCTAAACCTGTCCTCTGAATTCTACACAGTCAACCACTGCTTCCTATTACAGATCCTCTTTTCCAATGGTATCACTGACCTTGCTCTCTCCTGGATCTCCTCCTACCTTTCCAACTGCACATTTAGTGTCTCCCACTCCAACACTACCTCCTCACCCCATCCCTTCTCTGTTGGGGTCCCTTAAGGCTCTGTTCTGGGACCCCTTCTTTTTTCCATCTATACCCTTGGCCTAGGACAACTCATAAAGTACCATGGATTCCAGTACCACCTGTACACTGATGACACTCAGATCTACCTCTCTGGCCCAGACATCACCTCTTTGCTGTCCAAAATCCCAGAGTGTTTATCAGCCATATCCTCCTTCTTCTCCTCTTTCTTTCTTAAACTAAACTTACACAAAACTGAACTCGTCATCTTTCACCCATCTTGCACACCTCATTCATCTATCACAAGAAATGAAAAAATGAAGGACAACCAGGCACTGACCTGTAGTAAATCATGATGCTTGTTCACAAAGGTGGCATCATCATCTAGTGGTGCTCAGCTGAAAACTTGACAGTCCATGTAAGAGCAATGAGTAGGCAGAAAGCAGCACTCACTCAGACTTGGTTGCAGTTGAGGCTGTTTCATTGTAAATCCATGGGGTTACAGTGCAGGGAGGGGGGCGGCAGGATGACGGTCACCGTTTCGTGCTTAGTAGCGAAGTTTTTTGCTGCATTGTTCTCTGTATCCCTTTGCTTATTCCTCTATCTACTATTGTTCTGTTCCCGATATTCCCTTGCCTTCCTATTCCCTTGTTTTTTTACTCATCCTCCTTGTTCATTTATTCCTCTGCTCCTTAGAGGTTAATGTGGAAAAGTAAGAGCTGAGGTTTTCAGATCAGTATTGCTATTAGTCTAGTCTGTGATTCTTAGACGGGTTTGCGATTGCTTTGGTCTGGCTATAATGATCTATGGCAGAGTTCAGCCTGCACACCGAGCTTCATCTCTGCATACTCTAGAAAATCTCATAGTAAGTGCACTTTAACAACATAATGATGGCTGTAACTAAATTGAGCAGTCAGATTATTTACATTCATGTAACTGTACGCCAATTTTACTGTTTTTAATTCACCAGTATGTATACAGTATGTAAGTGGGTGACGTCAGAGGTCCCGCCTATTTGAAGTTGGAACTGACGCCTCACACCCGTTTTCAGGAGCCGTGGAAGTGCTACTAAGCGCGAAACGGTGCCCGTCATCTTGCCGTCCCCTTCCCTGCACTGTAACCCCATGGATTTACAATAAAACAGCCTTAACTGCAACCACATCTGAGTGAGAGCCACTTTCTGCCTTCTCATTGCTATTACAATAAATGATATCACGCTTTGCCCTGTACCTGAAGTCTGCTGCCTCTGAGTGATCTTTGTCTCTGCCTTATCCTTCAGACCACACATTTAGGCTCTCGCCACTTAATGCCACCTCCAACTCAAACATATTTCCAGAATCAGTCCCTTCTGCAATCCTCAATCTACTAAACTACTAGTGCATGCCCTCATCATCTCCCATCTCGACTACTGCAACCTCCTCCTCTGGCCTCCCTGCTAACACTCTTGCACCTCTCCAATCTGTCCTTAACTCTGCTGCCCGACTAATCCTCCTCTCTCCTCACTGCTCCCCTCCACTTTTACCCTCTGCAAATCCTTCCACTCGCTCCCAATTCCCCAGCGTATACCATTCAAACTCCTAACATTGACTTACAAAGCCATCCACAATCTATCCCCCCATATATCTCTGAACTTATCTCCCAATATCATCCAACTTGTAATCTTCAATTTTCCCAAGACCTCCTCCTCTCCTCTACGCTTGTACGTTCCTCATCTAACCACCTGCAAGACTTCGCCCGAGCATCCACCATCCTCTGAGATTCTGCACCTTAAAACGTCCGACTGTCCCCTACACTCTGAACTTTCAAGCAGAACCTGAAAAATCATCTTTTCAGAACAGACTACAATCACCACGGTGCCACCTCACCACCATTGGACCTGGCGCTCTACCAGCATTGGACCTGGTGCTCCACCACCTCCCGAGCAGACCCAACGTACTGTTTCCCTTCCCATTGCCCTGTAGAATGTAAGCTAGCAAGGGCAGGGTCCTCTCTCCCCTCTGTACCAGTCTGTCACTGTAGTTTGTTCATTGTATTTTTTAACTTGTTTGTTTGTAACCCTTCTCTTGTACAGCACCATGGATTCAATGGTGCTCTATGAATAATAATAATAATAATAATAATAATAATAATAATAATGATATTAATAAGTTAAATGAACTTATATTACAATCTGTGGAATTCCTGCTGAAAAATAATTTGTTTATGTTTAACAGCAGGTACTATTTGCAGATAAAAGGTCCCTCTATGGGGTTATGTTTCTTGCCAACCCTAGCAATGTTATAAATAGGATGTTGGGAACACTTTAATATCTTCTTTTCTGGCAATCCTTGGGCAGCATGCATTGGATGGTACAGCCACTATGTGGACGATATGATGATTGTATGGTCTGGAGACACGGCAGCCATCCCATCCTTTGTGGATTATCTAAATTTAAATGTATGTAACCTCCATTTTACATTTAATGGGCCTGAAAAACAAAAGGAATTTCTCAATATTTATTTAAAGAGGGATGACAGCAAAGGAACTGTGGATACAACAGTGTACAGAAAGGCAGTTAACAGTAACGCTACTTTGCGCGCCGACAGCTGTCACCCAGTTTACACTATAGCGGCTATACCGTATGGAGAGTTCTCCAGGGCAAGGCGGATTTGCTCTGGTGAACAATCCTTTCAAAAAGAAAGCACACATATTGCAAATTGCCTCAGGGAAAGGGGGTATAAAAAAGATCTCATTCATAGGGCTTTCCTTAAGGGTGGAGGCACACTGTCATGCATCAAAAACGGAGCAGTTTTGATGCATGACAGTGATGCGAGTGTTGTGCAAGTGTGTTGCAAGTGTGGTGCGAGTGTGGTCCGAGTGTGCTGCGAGTATGGTGCCAGAGTGATGAATGTGGTGTGACTGTGGTGTGAGTGTGGTCAGTGTGCAATGCGTTTTTAACATGGCGTTTCTCAGGCTGTATCTGCTACAATAGCTAAATCATGTTTAATAGGCTCCCGCTGTTACTTCCGGGGCCGCCTATTAAGCTCATTACATATTCACTGCACTGTCAAACTAACAGCCAATCAAAGGAGCTCACACTCAATGGGAGCCTCTGTGATTGGCTGTTGTAATCAGACTGGATTTTTATAGGGCTCCCCCACGCTAAAGAATAGCAGCCCACAGCCGCCCCTGAAAACGGCGCATTAATAATAAGCGCCATTTCCAGGCGCCTTACCGGGCTCTTCCAGCGGCCCTGGTGGCGGTGGCACGCTGGGTAATAAAGGGGTTAATACCAGCTTTGTTATACAAGCTGGTATTAAGCCCGAGATTCTTAATGTCAGGCCAAGTTTGACCCGGCCACTAAGAATCTCCAATAAAGGGTTAAAAAAAACACCACACAGAGAAAAATTCTTATTAAAAATAAAGACACAGACACCATTAGGGACTACATCTGTATTACCACCACATATCCCCCCAAAGATCCAGGTCTTCTCTCTTCTTTCTTCTTTCTTCTCTCTTCTGTCTTCCTTCTTCTTGTTGAACTCATTCAACTCTGCTACATCACACAGCAGGGGGCGGACATGCGCTCCCCTGCTGTGTGATGAGTCAGTGAGGCTGTGAGCATTAAGCGGTGACGTCACCGCCGTCCCCGTTGCTATAGTAACCAAACTATAGGTTACTATAGCAACGCTTAAGCAGTGCCGACATCACTGCGCCTCGACTCATTCATAAGCTGCTGGGTTTAACTCCCTGCTTACCGATCACTGCAGCGCCGGTAAGCAGAGAGTTAACTCTGCTGTGACCGCGGCTGCAGTATGAGCGGCACATATACTGCAGCCGCGGTCACAGCACAGTTAACCCTCTGCTTACCGGCGCTGCAGTGATCGGTAAGCAGGGAGTTAAACCCAGCAGCTTATGATTGAGTCGAGGCGCTGTGATGTCGGCACTGCTTAAGCGTTGCTATAGTAACCTATAGTTTGGTTACTATAGCAACGGGGACAGCGGTGACGTCACCGCTTAATGCTCACAGCCTCACTGACTCATCACACAGCAGAGGAGCGCATTTCCGCCCCCTGCTATGTGATCTAGCAGAGCTGAATGAGTTCAACAAGAAGGAAGACAGAAGAGAGAAGAAAGAAGAGAGTAGACCTGGATCTTTGGAGGGATATGTGGTGGTAATACAGATGGAGTCCCAAATGGTGTCTGTGTCTTTATTTTTAATAAAGAATTTTTCTCTGTGTGGTGTTTTTTTTAACCCTTTATTGAAGATTCTTAGTGACCGGGTCAAACTTGGCCTGACATTAAGAATCTCGGGCTTAATACCAGCTTGTATAACAAAGCTGGTATTAACCCCTTTATTACCCAGCGTGCCACCGCCACCAGGGCCGCTGGAAGAGCCCGGTAAGGCGCCTGGAAATGGCGCTTATTATTAATGCGCTATTTTCAGGGGCGGCTGCGGGCTGCTATTCTTTAGCGTGGGGGGGCCCTATAAAAATGGGCCCTCACCCCGCTGAGAATACCAGCCCTCAGCTGCCTAGTTTTACCTTGGCTGGCATGGAAAATAGGGCGGAGCCCACACATTTTCTTTTGCCAGCCAAGGGGAAATTAAGCAGTTGAGGGTGGCAGCTCGCAGTTTGCCTGCTTTCATCGGGCTAGACTTAAAAATGCTGCGAAGCTCCGCGCGTTTTTTTTTTAAAATAATTATTTATTTTACACCCTATAACGCCAGGTTGATTGCCATACACTAATGTGTATGGCAACCAAGCAGAATCACTGTCCAGATTGAGAAAATGCAGTCTGATTACAACAGCCAATCACAGAGGCTCCCATTGAGTGATTGGCTGTTAGTTTGACAGTGCAGTGAATATGTAATGAGCTTAATAGGCGGCCCCGGAAGTAACAGCGGGAGTCTATGAAACTTGATTTAGCTATTGTAGCATGGTGCTACAAACTTGCACCATGTGCTGTATGGGGGCGAGATTTTCTTGCCCTCATACACTTGCATTGCGCTCACGCGCGTCAGAATCGCGTGCAGTCGCAGCATGCTGCGACTGCACTCGCTTCTGACTCGCAATGCGAGTTAGGTGCCTGAGACAAGCACCAGTGTGCCCTACCTGATAGGGCAACACTGGTCCCAGTGCAATGCGTTTTTTTCACGCATTGCACTCGCGCGAGTCTCACGCCAGTGTGCCTCCTGCATAAAAGTAAAACTCTAGTTAGAAAAGAAATGTTGGAAAAAGCAGTGAAAGTAAGATCAATAATTGTGCAAATTCTACTGCTGAAAACTCTAAAAACAAACCTAATATGTTTACTTTCAGCACAGCATATAGTTTGCAGTTTAATAAAATTAAAGGGATCATTAAAAGGTTTGTTGCTGTATTATACCAGGATGCATATCTTCGTCAAATTTTACAGGAGGGTTATCGATGTGTTGCAAAACGATGGAGATCCTTGGGCAATTCACTTTCCCCAAGTCTATTTGATACATCACATACAAAGGAAACCTGGGTGAAAACATGGGGCTTTTTAAGTGTGGGAGGAGGAAATGTAATCCCTGTCAATATGCAAAAAAGACACATTCCATTGGTGACACCTATGAGTCCAGGTGTTTTATTAACTGTGTCACAAATCACATTATTTATTGTGTTGAATATGTGGAATGCAATTTGAAGCATATAGGTTGCACCTGTAGAAAAATAAAATAACGCATTGCTGAGCACACATACAGCATCAATAATAATAACATCAATTACTCAGGGATCACTAGACATTTCATTGAGAAACATGGGGGTTCTGTAAGTAACCTGAGGTTTTTGGAGTTGAGAAGGTTGATGCACCTAAGGCTGGAAACACACTATCCTGCTTACATGCGAGTCTCTTGGACGAGACTCAGATCAGTGACCCTGAACGGCCTCTCCCTCTATGGACGGGAGTGTCAGCTGCTTGTGTTTTTGTGCCGCATTACACTCCCATCCAGAGAGGGAGAGGCCGTTCAGGGTCACTGATTCCAGTCTCGTCCGAGAGATTCGCATGTAAGTAGAATAGTTTGTTTCCAGCCTTAGGGCTCAGACACACATCAGTGAAACTCGTCCGAGTTTACTGTGCGGAAAAATCGCATTGTTCTCGGACCAATGTTAACTAATATCCGAGAGCACATTTCTGAGTCTCATACGCTTTTTCCGCATCCGATTCTCAGATTGGGAGTCAATCGCAACATGTTACGATTCTATGTGAGTCAGGGACGAGACTCGCCAATGCAAGTCTATGGGTCCGACAAAAATCACGGATTGCACGCGGACCACACTCACACCATCCGAGTCTGATGCGAGTTTTAATTGATACATTACCATTCTGTAGCTCAGACAACTGTACAAAATGCACCTGTAAATGATTATACAGTAACTAGCTGCTGAGGAAAAAAACGGATTGTACTCGGACAGCACTCGCAAGCCACACTTAACCAAAAGTCAAATGACACTCATCCAACTCTCGGATCCGAGAATCGGAGCATTTTTAAACTCGGATGTGTGTCCATACCCTAAAAGTGATAATTGCTGGCAGACAAATCTCGTTTTTTGGATTGTCAGATTACGGTAAATACCAAACACCCTTATGGTATGAACAACAGGAGGGATACAATGTTCATTTAATAACGTGTATCTTATTTTTCCTTTCTGTATTTGTTCTGCTAATATAAGGGCATTGTTTGATATGCAGGTAAAATTAACTCTGTATGGCAGGAGGTTTTCACATGTTAATTAATCAATGAAATTTGCATCACCTGTATTGTCTAAGTAACCATGTCTATAAATTTGTTCTTCTATGTATTCTGCTTTATCTGCGATTAAGGACGTTTCTAAGTTGTCCAAAATGGCGTAGACCTGTGTGTTCCCCATGGGGTCTATTCTTTTAAAACATTTATTTTAAAACAATCCATGCTCTACCGCATGTGAATTTTTTCCTCTTCTTTTTTGCTGCATTTCCCTGTTGGCAGTGGCATAACTTGAACCTCATGGGCCCCGATGCGAAGACTCCAACGGGGCCCCCAATTATTACAAATCTTTAACAGCAATAGTCTTTTTCTATAGGCCAAAGGGACTTTTGGGGCCCCCTAGGCTCCGGGGCCCGGGTGCGATCGCAACCCTGCACCTGTTGTAGTTACGCCACTGCCTGTTGGTCAAGCAGGTGAGGTGGGTGTAAGTGCAGCTAATATCCACAGAGGCCTGTTATTTATACAGTTATGGTGAGAAACTGACTTTGCATTACTAAGATTACACATGCATTATTTACCTGTGGAGTATCCTAATCTCACTCAAGCCTATCAAATCTATAAGTAAAGTGCATATTTCAGGTTCAGTTTATGCTGATCTTGATCCACTTTGCTGGAATTGTATATGCTACATTCAATAAAAATATCCAGTTTCAAAAACTCATTCGGAAATCTTAGCTTGAAAGTATGTATATTTCTATTCATGGTTGTTATAATGGATGCCTTCTACCTAGAAATACAGTATAAATGCAGTTGAGTCTCATTTAGTTATACTGTCCCTAATCGAAACTGTGTTTCCCACAGAAGTCAGCCTTCAGTTTTTTCAAGCGATTTTAATAAAATAAAAGCTGCATTGTAAGAATCATAGAATAATAGAATAGTACAGTTGGAATGGACCTCCTGAGTCATTTGGCCTAACTCCCACTCAAAATAGGATTCACTAAATCATCCCAGATAGATGTCTGTCCAGCCTCTTTTTGAAGATTTCCATTAAAGGGGAACTCACCCCCTCTGATAGCAGCCTGTTACACTCCTTGATCACCCTCACTGTCAAAAAGTTTTTTCTAATATCTAATCTCTATCTTCTCCCATTCAGTGTTTCTTGTCTTTCCTCATGCAAATGTGAATTAAGCTGATCCCTCCACAGTGTGACAGCCCTTGAGATATTTATAGACAGCTATTAAGTCTCCTCTTAGTCATATTTTTTTTGCAAGCTAAACATTTCCAAATCCTTTAAGCATTTCTCATAGGACATGGTTTGCAGACTGGTACACAATTTGGTTGCTCTTCCCTGAACTTGCTCCAGTTTGTTAATATCATTTTTCAAATGTGGTGCTTAGAACTGGACACAGTATTCCAGGTGAGGTGTGACCAAAGTAGAGGACAGTAATGACTTCACGTTATCTAGACTGTATGCTTCTGTTAATTCATCCAAGAATTGTGTTTGTCTTTTTTACTGCTGCGTCACACTGTTGACTCATGTTCAGTCTATGATCTATTAGTATACTCAAGTATTTTTCATATATGCTGTAGCGTAGCCCTACTCCTCCCATTCTGTATATGCTCTTTTTATTTTTACAATGTTTTTGTGTCCGGGAAAAAAATCTGAATTCTCCAGGATCCTCCCGGACAGATGGAAACTGGATGGCAAATAGCTGCTATCCGGCTCCATCCGGACCCTTGGAATACTATGGGGCTGAAATCAGATCCAGGGCTATCCGGCTCACAATGGACAGCCCCGGATCAGATAAACTGTGGTGTGAAACAAAAAGGAAAAGGGGTGCAAATGTGTAGGATCTCCTTATTAAAAACGTCTAAGTGGCGTGGGTAGGTGGCCACTCACCTTATCGGGTTGTGCACGTCCTGCACAACCTGGTTTAACAGCCTCCCGCCGGTGGTATGTGCACTGCCTCTCCGCTCTCCTCTCTCCTGTTCAAGGCAGATCGTTTGTGCTGTTCCTGAGCTGCTCCAGCCGCCAGTCCCTCAAAAGGGAGTAGTTTTCATGCAAAAAATTGTAATGGCGGTCTGATTAGGAGCGCTCTAAGGAACAAGCAGACATGTAAGATGTTTTCTTAAATGGCAAACCTTTTATTAATTTCTTAGCTCCCCTCACAGCTCCACTACGCCTTTCAACTGCATACAAACAGTCTTCACAAACAGTTTGTATGCAGTTGAAACGCGTAGTGGATCTGTGAGGGGAGCTAAGAAGTTAATAAAAGGTATGCCATTTATGAAAACATCTTACATGTCTGCTTGTTCCTTAGAGCGCTCCTAATCAGACCGCCATTACTATTTTTTTTGCATGAAAACTGTGGTGTGAAACTGGCCTAAGCAGTATGTTTGGAGAAAAACAGGCACTGCTTAACACCTGCCCTATACAATACCAACAGTGAAACATGGTGGTGGCCGCATCATGGTATGGGGGGGGGGATTCAGCTGCATAGACAGAACAACTGAATGCAGTTGAAGGAAACATGAAAGCGACCAAGAACAGAGATATCCTGGATGAAAATCTTTTACAGAGTGCTCTGGATCTCAGACTTGGCAGAAGGTTCACCTTCCAACATGACAATAACCCTAAGCACAAAGCTAAAATAACAAAGGAGTGGCTTTAGAACAAATCTGTTACCATTCTTGACTGGTCCAGCCAGAGCCCTGACCAAAACCCTATTGAAAGGGTTAACAGAAAGTGCTGGGTTTCATAGATCCACCGCGCCATCATGTCTGATGAAGTGATAACTGAAATCACAAAACCGGTAGGCAAATTACCCATTAAACAGAGTTTTATATATCACTCTGTTTGTCTTCACTGGAGGTCAGCGCGGTGGATCTATGAAACCAGCACTTTCTGTTAACCCTTTGGATCCTTACTCTTGCTGGACACCTGCTGCGACCATAAGAGAGAGCGGAGTTAGTTGGTTGTGACTTGCACAACCAAATCAGGTGAGTCCTTCCACTAAAGGGGGGCACTGAGGTTATTTGTACAAAGGAAATTACTCTATGTGCGCTCCATTTCCCTTTTTATTGCAAAACCCTATTGAGCAACTCTGGAGAGACCTGAAAATGGCTGTCCACCAACGTTCACCTTTTAACCTGATGGAACTGGAGAGGATCTGCAAGGAAGAATGGCAGTGGATCCCTTAATTCAGGTGTAAAAAGCTTATTGCATCATTCCCAAGAAGACTCATGGTTGTACTAGCTCAAAAGGGTGCTCCTACTCAATACTGACCAAAGGGTCTGAACACTTATGACCATGTGATATTTCAATTTTTTTTTAATAAATTTGCAAAAATTTCTACATTTCTGTTTTTTTTAAGTCAAGATGGGGTGCAGAGTTTACATTAATGAAAAATGACCTTTTTTGAATTTACCAAATGGCTGCAATGAAACAACGAGTGAAAAATTAAAAGGAGTCTGACTACTTTCCATACCCACTGTATAAGGATATCGAGCAGCACTCTTTTTCTTGGATTGATACTTTTCCCAGCCGATGGATGATGGTATATCCGGACCAGAACACAGAGTTGTTGATTATTGCAAATTAAGAATAAACTAGTTTTTCCTGCTACAATTACTCCTTTTGTTATATTAGACACAATGTTTCTTGTTAGCCTGTATTATTAATGTGATTTACATGTTCCAAGAGAGGTTTTAGTGTAGTTAGGATCCCATCAGATTTATAATCACCTTGCTGTGGTTGATGGGCAGGCATCTATTGGCCAATTTATGCACTAAGAGCCTTGTAAGTGTTTATTAAAAAAAGAAAAAACTTGAAAAAAATGGTAAGTTTTCATTTTTTTCTCAAATGAAAAAAACTTTTTTACTTCTATCTAAACACTTTTTATTTGCATATGTTTGGTCTTAACAGGGTGCTGCTGTAGTTTTTCAATTTAATATTACTTAGTGTTATAGCTTTACACCTGTGTTACAATCCTGTAGAAAGTGCTGTTTGGTTTTTCTCTTTTCTCTAGTATATATGGAGTCACTTGCTTCATGGCTGGTCTCTGCACTCCTCCCTTCCCATCAAGCCACAGGAGCCATCTGATGTGTGTGTATCCTAATACTTCCCATGTAATAGTGACCTCAAGGGGTCCAAAACAGATTTTAGTGTAGTTAGGGTCCCATCAGATTTAAGGTCATTTTGCCACGGTTGATGTGCAGGCATCTATTGGCCAATATATGCGCTAGGAACCTTATAAGTGTATACACTAGCATTCAAACGTTTGGGGTCACCCAGACAATTTTGTTTTTTCATGAAAACTCATACTTTTATTTATCAAATGAGTTGCAAAATGAATAGGAAATATAGTCCAGGCATTGACAAGGTTAGAAATAATCATTTTTATTTGAAATATTAATTTTCTCTTTAAAACTTTGCTTTCGTCAAAGAATGCTCCATTTGCAGCAATGACAGCATTGCAGACAGTTCGCGGGTACTATTTATCGAAGCTACTAGATGAGGAGATGTGAGGCGTCGATTTCTCAAACTAGAGCCTCTAATGTACTTGTCTTGTTGCTCAGTTGTGCAGCAGGGCCTCCCACTTCTCTTTCTACTCTGGTTAGAGCCTGTTTATGCTCTCCTCTGACGGGAGTAGTACACACCGTTGTAGGAAATCTTCAGTTTCTTAATTTCTCACATGGAATAGCCTTTATTTCTAAGAACAAGAATAGACTGTCGAGTTTTACATGAAAGTTCTCTTTTTCTGGCAATTTTAAGAATGTCATAGAACAAACAAACGTAATGCTCCAGATTCCAAACCTCCTTCTCAAAGGAAGGTCAATTTTATAACTTCTCTAATCAGCCAAACCATTTTCAGATGTGCTAACTAGAGATGAGTGATGTTCGATTAGAATTGTTCGCCAATTTCAAATTCAACAGGGTGATGATAAGGTTGGAGATCCAACTTACTGTCAACCCACAGACAGGCAGTTGATGAGCTCATCAGAGGAGGATAAGGATTATGCTAGTGACGAGGTTAGGTTGCGGCTTCCTGGAGAGAGAGGGAGTCCTGGAAGCACATCAACAACTGCATCCTCAGCCACAACTCTATGCAGAAGTCGTGGTGGCTCTGCACGTGGCATGGAAGCTAAGCCTTGTCTAGCCTGGGCCTTTTTTCAGATTACAAAGGATGACCCAACTCATGTTATCTGCCAAATTTGTAAACAAAAACTGAGTAGAGGTCAAAAGATCAATAGTTTGAGTATTTCATGCATGAACTGTTACATGGACATGAAGCGTAAGTTACAGTGGGAAGCTCACTGTGCTACAATGCGGCCTAGCGGGCCTGGTCAACTACTATCTGCCCCATCAAGTGCATCTGTGGCTTCTTCATCCTCTGTGACTGTGGAGACAGCTGTCAGACAGGCTTTCGGACACAGAACTTCCACCTCTTTCCCCGCAACAGCCAGTGTGATTGACAGGTCGTCAGCTGTTTTGGCAGTGGAAACACCTGGTAGTGTTGAGTGCTGTCAAACATCGAGAGCACCACGTTTTTATAATTGCGACATAATAAGTCCGCCTGCACCTCCCTCACAGACCAGCAGTTTGTCTGGGACACGCTACTCAACCCTGTCTCAGCACAGCAGCCAGCCCTCGGTCCCTCAGATGTGGACAAGTAAAAGACCATTCCTTCCTACCCATGCCAAAGCTAAAAGGTTTAATTTCACCATCTGCAAGCTGTTGGCTACGGAAATGCTGCCATTCCGGCTGGTGGATACAGAGGATTTTTTAGACCTTATGGCCATCGCAGTGCCCCAGTACCAGATGCCCAGTCGCCACTACTATTGAAGAAAGCTGTGCCTGTGCTACACCAGCATGTTGCACACAACATCACCACTTCTTTGAGAAACTCTATGTGTGACAGGTGCATTTCACCACAGACACTTGGACGAGTAAGCATGGACAGGGGCGTTACATGTCGATGACTGGGCACTGGGTGACTGTGGTGACAATAGAAGGGGCTGCTGTATAAGTCTTGCCATCCCCACGGGTTTTGCGTCAAACTTCTGTATCTAGAAGTTCCTCCACTGCTTCTGCCTCCTTTACCTGCGCCCAAAGCCTGTCTGGTGATGTGACCCGCATTAAACCTGTGCAGAAGGAATCCAGCACACCTCCTTACTATGCTGGCAGCAGGGCTCAACGCCATCAGGCAGTGTTTACATTAAAATGTCTGGGAAATGCGAGTCACACAGCTGAGGCGTTGTCAGCTCTGGAGACAGCATTTAATCAATGGTTGTCTCCACTTACCTTGCAGCCAGGGAAGGCCATGTGCGACAGTGCTGTAAACCAGGGCGCGGCCCTTCGCTGGGGCAAGGTGACACACGTGCCTTGTATGGCTCACGTCTTGAACCTGGTCATCCAGCAATTTCTAGCCCACTATCCCGGCCTAGATGTACTTTTGCAGAGGGAACGGTTGCTGTGTACTCACTTTCGCCATTCGCATCCTGCAGCTCAATGACTTGCATCACTACAGAAGTCATTCGGCCTGCCGGTTCACTGACTGAAATGTGTTGTGCTGACACGATGGAATTTCACCCTGCACATGTTGCATCGACTGTGGCAGCAGCGACGAGCCATGGTGCAGTATGTTATGACGTATAGCCTGGGCCAATGCGATCCAGAGGTGGGGCAAATTATGCTGCTGGAGTGGTCTAAGATTAAGGACCTCTGCATCCTTCTGCAGAGTTTTGAAATTGCTACTAAGATGTTTAGCGCTGATGATGCCATTGTCAGCATGACAATTCTGGTCATCTACATGCTGGAGCACACCTTAATCGGTATTCGGAGTCAAGTGGTGGGCCAAGAGGAAGGGGAGGAAGCACAGGAGGAGGCGTATACCGAAGGGATAACAAGATCTCAAAGGTCCAGATGGTTGGCAGCACCAAGGAGGTTGGCATGGGAGGGTGGGGGAGAGGGATTAATGAGGGCGCACGGTAACAGCCAAATTGTTGATGAAGGTGCAGGAGCCGAGAAAGAAATGGAGGATGAAGAGGTGATGGATATATAAGACTCAGCAGATGAGGGAGATCTTGATCAGATTTCTGTTGTGCGTGGTTAGGAGAAGAGGGCAGAGCAAGGAAACGTGAATGTTACCTCGCCGCCACCAACACAACAAGGACTTGGTCCTCCTGGATGCGCAAGACACGTGAGTGCCTTCTTACTGCACTACCTGCAACATGATCCTCGGATTGTTAGAATTCGAAGTAATGCCGACTACTGGGTTGCCACACGGTTAGATCCCCGGTACAAGAGTAAATTTGGCCAAATGATTCCTGCCCTGCAAAGGGACATATGCATGCAGGAGTATAAATAGAAACTTTTACACAAGTGGAGCACATAGTGAATATCGCAGTTCTAACTTTCCCACCCTGGGAACATCGAGTCGTCATCACTCAAACGTTAACAGTAACAGTCAATATGGTAACAGCAATTTTGTGGAATTGTTTCACCAATTTTTTAGACCATCCTTTACATCACCAGAAGAGAGAACAAATCTGACACATAGTGAATGCCTACAGAGGATGGTACAGGAGTATCTACAGCTGAATATCAATGCCATGAGTGGGCAACTGAACCCTTGTTCATTTTGGGCTTCAAAACTGGAAAAATGGCATGAGCTTGCCTTTCATGCCTTGGATATTTTGTCGTGCCACACAGCCGGCATTCTCTCTGAACACGTCTTCAGCGCTGCTGGTAGTGTGCTGACGGATAAGCGCACGCTTCTGTCCAATGACAGTGTAGACAAATTAACGTTTATCAAAATGAACAAGTCATGAATCCGCAAGGACTTTGCCATCCCTGTGTCAGCCTGGGGAGACTGAATGGTTGTGTACTTTACAATGTGCTGCATTAAACTGCACATTTCAATATTTCAACTCTGGGACAATTGATGCCACTAAGGTGGTGGCTGTGCCTAATTTAAAAAAAAAAAAATGGAGACTGTTGTTGGGGTTTCCTTGCTGTTTGTTGCTTGACTTGAGTAGGACCCTCTGAGCTCAATATCTATCCTTGACAATCCTGCCCCTATTTCTGAATATTCAACCTTTTTGTCCATTGAACCAGTGATAAACTAATTTGCTGTATTCACATCCACCATTTTTGGGTGCTTAAAAGCATTGTTTGGTCAATCTCCCTTGTCCACTAGGCCTAATCAGATCATTGACCTACCTCACTAGTTCTTCCTGTAATGCTCCACGACACTGATAGTGGTCCCACCTGTGTGTGGTGGGGCATAGCATTGATGGGAGCGCTTGCATGAGCTTTGAGTTTATCTGGCCCAGTAGGCCCAAACAGGTCACTGACCTAGCTTTCTATTATTTAATGTAATACTACATGACACCGATAATGGTCCCACCTGTGTGTGACGGGGCATAACATTGATTGAAACACTTGCATGAGCTCTGAGTTTTTCTGGCCCACTAGGCCCAAAGAGGTCTCTGACATACCTATCTATTATTTACTGTAATACTCCATAAAACTGATGGTGGTCTGACCTGTGTGTGGCAGGGCACATTATTGATGGGAGCGCTTGCATGAGCTTTGAGTTTATCTTGCCCAGTAGGCCCAAACAGGTTACCTACCTTTCTATTATATACTGTAATACTCCACGACACTGATAGTGGCCCACCTGCATGTGGCGGAGCATAACATTGATGAGAACGCTTGCATGAGCTTTGAGTTTATTTGGCCCACTAGGCCCAAACAGGTCTCTGACCTACCTTGCTATTATTTCCTGTAATACTACACGACACCGATAGTGGTCCCACCTGTGTGTAACGGGGCATAGCATTGATGGGAACGCTTGCATGAGCTTTGAGTTTATCTGGCCCACTATGCCCAAAGAGGTCTCTGACATACCTATCTATTATTTACTGTAATATTCCATGACACTGATAGTAGACCCACCTGTGTGTGGCAGGGCATAACATTGATGAGAACGCTTGCATGAGCTTTGAGTTTGTTTGGCCCACTAGGCCCAAACAGGTCTCTGACCTACCTCGCTATTATTTCCTGTAATACTCCACGAAATTGAGGGTGGTCCCACCTTTGTGTGCGCGGGGCATATCATTGATGGGTGCACTTGCATGAGCTTTGAGTTTATCTGGCCCAGTAGGCCCAAACAGGTCACTGACTTACCATTCTATTAGTTAATGTAATACTACACGACACCGATAGTGGTCCCACCTGTGTGTGACGGGGCATAGCATTGATGGGAACGCTTGCATGAGCTTTGAGTTTATCTGGCCCACTATGCCCAAAGAGGTCTCTGACATAGCTATCTATTATTTACTGTAATATTCCATGAAACTGATAGTAGACCCACCTGTGTGTGGCAGGAAATAACATTGATGAGAACGCTTGCATGAGCTTTGAGTTTGTTTGGCCCACTAGGCCCAAACAGGTCTCTGACTTACCTCGCTATTATTTCCTGTAATACTCCACGAAATTGATGGTGGTCCCACCTTTGTGTGACAGGGCATATCATTGATGGGAGCGCTTGCATGAACTTTGAGTTTATCCGGCCTACTAGACCTAAACAGGCCACTGACCTACCTGACTAGTTTTTCCTGTAATACTCCACAAAACCTATAGTTGCTGAGCAATGCTTAAACTTCAAATTCTAGGTCAGGTCCTGTTCCAGACCCTGTGCCATGCATGCAGGCTGGACCATTCAGCAATTTTTGGTCAGGGACAATAGATGCTATTTTACTGTGGTCTGCCCCTTTGGGAAGAGTGAGGACTCTTGTTGGGGTCCCCTTGCTGTGTTTTACATTATTTGAGAAGGGTGTGACATGCTCATACCTGTGTCTCATCCTCCTTTTACTCCTCCTCCTCTTTTTACTTAATGTAGAAAACTAATGCCATTTTACCCCTGACTATTTGTAATGTGGTTAGATTGTTGTCACTTTTCCTGGTGTTTGTTGTCTATTCTGAGTAGTTTGGCAGCTTTTGGACACCTTTGAAGGTGTTGTCTATGTGTTTGCTCTAGCCTGTCATTGATTTCAATGGGGTTTCCAGTGTTCAACGAACATTCGACGAATAAATCACCAATTCGACGAATCAAATTCGAACATTGAGGCGGTGGCTCATTACTAGTGCTAACACACTTGTGCAAGGGTTTTCTAGGGTTCTCTAAACATCCATTAGCCTTCCAATGCTGGTTTCACACCACGGTTTTCTGGTTTTATGTCCTGTCCAGTTTGAAGTGGACAGAACCTGATCCGGGTTTTGGCCTCATGTGTCTCTATGGTGCCAGATTGGCCTTATTTGGCCTCCGGTTTTGTGCTTTTCTGGCTGGATCCAGTTGTGTTCGTTTTTTGCACCGAACACAAAATCAGAGTCTACATCATTTTTTGTATCCTTCTGGATCTAGGGCGATCCAGCACTCATAATATGGGAGTCTTTGGGCACCGGAATGCCCCGGATCTGGCAAACAAACCGTCACTCTGATCCTGTTTTTGTCCTTGACAATCCTGCCCCTATTTCTGAATATTCAACATTTTTGTCCATTGAACCAGTGATAAACTAATTTGCTGTATTCACATCCACCATTTTTGGGTGCTTTAAAGCATTGTTTGGTCAATCTCCCTTGTCCACTAGGCCTTATCAGATCATTGACCTACCTCACTAGTTCTTCCTGTAATGCTCCACGACACTGATAGTGGTCCCACCTGTGTGTGGTGGGGCATAGCATTGATGGGAGCGCTTGCATGAGCTTTGAGTTTATCTGGCCCAGTAGGCCCAAACAGGTCACTGACCTAGCTTTCTATTATTTAATGTAATACTACATGACACCGATAATGGTCCAACCAGTGTGTGACGGGGCATAACATTGATTGAAACGCTTACATGAGCTTTGAGTTTTTCTGGCCCACTAGGCCCAAAGAGGTCTCTGACCTCCCTATCTATTATTTACTGTAATACTCCATTACACTGATAGTAGTCTCACCAGTGTGTGGCAGGGCATAATATTGATGGGAGCGCTTGCATGAGCTTTGAGTTTATCCGGCCCAGTAGGCCCAAACAGGTCACTGACCGAGCATTCTATTATTTAATGTAATACTACATGACACCGATAGTGGTCCCACCTGTGTGTGACGGGGCATAACATTGATTGAAACGCTTGCATGAGCTCTGAGTTTTTCTGGCCCACTAGGCCCAAAGAGGTCTCTGACATACCTATCTATTATTTACTGGAATACTCCATGAAACTGATGGTGGTCTGACCTGTGTGTGGCAGGGCACATTATTGATGGGAGAACTTGCATGAGCTTTGAGTTTATCTTGCCCAGTAGGCCCAAACAGGTCACTTACCTACCTTTCTATTATATACTGTAATACTCCACGACACTGATAGTGGTCCCACCTGCATGTGGCGGAGCATAACATTGATGAGAACGCTTGCATGAGCTTTGAGTTTATTTGGCCCACTAGGCCCAAACAGGTCTCTGACCTACCTTGCTATTATTTTCTGTAATACTACACGACACCGATAGTGGTCCCACCTGTGTTGTAACGGGGCATACCATTGATGGGAACGCTTGCATGAGCTTTGAGTTTATCTGGCCCACTATGCCCAAAGAGGTCTCTGACATACCTATCTATTATTTACTGTAATATTCCATGACACTGATAGTAGACCCACCTGTGTGTGGCAGGGCATAACATTGATGAGAACGCTTGCATGAGCTGTGAGTTTGTTTGGCCCACTAGGCCCAAACAGGTCTCTGACCTACCTTGCTATTATTTCCTGTAATACTCCACGAAATTGAGGGTGGTCCCACCTTTGTGTGCGCGGGGCATATCATTGATGGGTGCACTTGCATGAGCTTTGAGTTTATCTGGCCCAGTAGGCCCAAACAGGTCACTGACCTACCATTCTATAATTTAATATAATACTACACGACACCGATAGTGGTCCCACCTGTGTGTGGCAGGAAATAACATTGATGAGAACGCTTGCATGAGCTTTGAGTTTGTTTGGCCCACTAGG
This sequence comes from Allobates femoralis, assembly GCA_033576535.1. Lineage (NCBI taxonomy): Eukaryota > Metazoa > Chordata > Amphibia > Anura > Aromobatidae > Allobates > Allobates femoralis. Next base: position 553,813,258 of record JARQOC010000002.1, on the reverse strand, counting down.
CCCAAACAGGTCTCTGACTTACCTCGCTATTATTTCCTGTAATACTCCACAAAATTGATGGTGGTCCCACCTTTGTGTGGCGGGGCATATCATTGATGGGCGCGCTTGCATGAGCTTTGAGTTTATCCGCCTACTAGGCCTAAACAGGCCACTGACCTACCTGACTAGTTTTTCCTGTAATACTCCACAAAACTTATAGTTGCTGAGCAATGTTTAAATTTCAAATTCTAGGCCAGGTCCTGTTCCAGACCCTGTGCCATGCATGCAGGCTGGGCCATTCAGCAATTTTTGGTCAGGGACAATAGATGCTATTTTACAGTGGTCTGCCCCTTTGGGAAGAGTGAGGACTCTTGTTGGGGTCCCCTTGCTGTGTTTTACATGATTTGAGAAGGGTGTGACATGCTCATACCTGTGTCTCATCCTCCTTTTACTCCTCCTCCTCTTTTTACTTAATGTAGAAAACTAATGCCATTTTACCCCTGACTATTTGTACTGTGGTTAGATTGTTATCACTTTTCCTGGTGTTTGTTGTCTATTCTGAGTAGTTTGGCAGCTTTTGGACACCTTTGAAGGTGTTGTCTATGTGTTTGCTCTAGCCTGTCATTGATTTCAATGGGTTTTACAGTGTTCAACGAACATTCGACGAATAAATCACCAATTGACAAGTCAAATTCGAACATTGAGGCGGTGGCTCATTACTAGTGCTAACACACTTGTGCAAGGGTTTTCTAGGGTTTTCTAAACATCCATTAGCCTTCCAATGCTGGTTTCACACCACGGTTTTCTGGTTTTATGTCCTGTCCGGTTTGAAGTGGACAGAACCTGGTCCGGGTTTTGGCCCAATGTGTCTCTATGGTGCCAGATTGGCCTTATTTGGCCTCCGGTTTTGTGCTTTTCTGGCTGGATCCGGTTGTGTTCGTTTTTTGCACCGGACACAAAATCAGAGTCTACATCATTTTTTGTATCCTTCTGGATCTGGGTGATCCAGCACCCATAATATGGGAGTCTTTGGGCGCCGGAATCCCCCGGATCTGGCAAACAAACAGTCACTCTGATCCTGTTTTTTGCAGGATTCATTTATTTAATTTCTTCATTGAAAACCATTGTGAATTATGTCTTTAAAAGCTATAATGGGTGGAGCCACTGTCTATTGTGCTGAAGGAGCATTCTGTGAATGTTCAGTTCTAAAAACCAGATCGGGGAAACAAATCAGGTTTTTTACTGGATCCAGCACCAAAGACTCCCATTATATGGAAACCGGATTGTGCCGGATCTGATTCTGTCTGGTTTTGTTCAATTTTTGTACCGCAGGTCAGATTTTGTACTGCAGGCTCCGATTTTGGGGACGGTGAAAAACCTGACAAAACTGGATCAGGCACAGAATACGCAAAACCTGATTGCCAAATAGGACCAATGTGGCACCATAGGAATACATGGGAGGCAAAACCAGATCAGGTTGTGTCTGGTTCAAACTGGACACAACCTGATGGTGAAAACCGTGGTGTGAAGCCGGACTTAGCAAACACAATGTGCCATTAAAACACTGGAGTGGTGGCTGTTGGAAATGGGTCTCTGTGCACATATGTACTGTAGATATTGCATTAAAAAACAGACGTTTGCCGCTAGAATATTCTTATTTACCACATTAGCAATATGTAGAGTGTATTTCTGATTCATTTAATATTAGCTAAATTGAAAAAAAAAGTGCTTTTTTTTTCAAAAATAAGGAATTTTTTTAAAAAAACTGTTGTTTTAATTTTATTTTCAAATAAAAAAACTTTTTTAATTCAATCCAGACACTTTCTATTTGCATATGTTTAGTCTTAACATTGTGCGGCTTTAGTTTTTCTATTTTATATCAGCCATTGTTACAATCCTCCAGGAAGTGCTGTCTGTTCTTTTAGTCTTTGCTCTCTCTCTCACTAATATAAACAGTTGTGGCCAAAAGTATTGACACCCCTGTCACTTCAGTTTCTCCCTGAAAATGATTGCAATCACAAATTCTTTGGTATTATTATCTTCATTTAATTTGTCTTCAATAAAAAAACACAAAAAGAATTGTCCTAAAGCCAAATTGGATATAATTCCACACCAAACATAAAAAGGGGGTGGACAAAAGCATTGGCACCCTTAGAAAAATCATGTGATGCTTCTCTAATTTGTGTAATTAACAGCACCTTTAACCGTGCGCAGTGTCATCAAGAAGTTTAAAGCCCATGGCACTGTGGCTAACCTCCCTAGATGTGGACGGAAAAGAAAAATTGACAAGAGATTCAACGCAAGATTGTGCGGATGGTGGATAAAGAACCTCGACTAACATCCAAACAAGTTCAAGCTGCCCTGCAGTCCGAGGGTACAACAGTGTCAACCCGTACTATCCGTCGTCGTCTGAATGAAAAGGGACTGTATGGTAGGAGATCCAGGAAGACCCACTTCTTACCCTGAGACATAAAAAAGCCAGGCTGGAGTTTGCCAAAACTTACCTGAGAAAGCCTAAAACGTTTTGGAAGAATGTTCTCTCTTTTTGGGCAAAGGCATCAACATAGAGTTTACAGGAGAAAAAAAGAGGCATTCAAAGAAAAGAACACGGTCCCTACAGTCAAACATGGTGGAGGTTCCCTGATGTTTTGGGGTTGCTTTGCTGCCTCTGGCACTGGACTGCTTGACCGTGTGCATGGCTTATGAAGTCTGAAGACTACCAACAAATTTTGCAGCATAATGTAGGGCCCAGTGTGAGAAAGCTGGGTCTCCCTCAGAGGTCATGGGTCTTCCAGCAGGACAATGACCCAAAACACACTTTAAAGAGCACTAGAAAATGGTTTGAGAGAAAGCACTGTAGACTTCTAAGGTGGCCAGCAATGAGTCCAGACCTGAATCCCATAGAACACCTGTGGAGAGATCTAAAAATGGCAGTTTGTAGAAGGCACACTTCAAATATCAGGGACCTGGAGCAGTTTGCCAAAGAAGAATAGAAAAATGGTCTAAAATTCCAGCAGAGCATTGTAAGAAACTCATTGATGGTTACCGGAAGCAGTTGATCGCAGTTATTTTGGCTAAAGGTTGTGCTATTAGGCTGAGGGTGCCAATACTTTTGTCCGACCCATTTTTGGAGTTTTACGTGAAATGGATCAATGCTTTGCTTTTTGTTTCATTCTCTTTTGTGTTTTTTCATTGAAGACAAATTAAATGAAGATCGTATATACTGTGATAAGCCGACCGTGATAAGCCAACCCCTACTTTTGCCCAAATCTGGGAAAACTATTGACTCGTGTATAAGCGAGGTGGACTCCAGCACAGTAACGCCTCAGCAGTGTGTATACAGGCCCACAATGTAGTATACAGCGCTCCCAGTGGCATATACAGGCCCAGTGTATATCAGCAACCCAGTGGTATACAGCAGCCTCCCCAGTAGTATATACAGACCACCAGTATATACAGCAGCCCAGTGGTATATACAGCAGCCAGTGGTATATACAGCAGCCTCAGTGGTATATACAGAGCCCGTGGTATACAGCCCCAGCAGTATATACAGCAGCCCTGGGGTTACAGAAGCCCCAGGTTATACAGCACCCCCATGGTTATCAGCTGCCCTCAGGGGGTACCACAGCCCTGGGGTACCAGCAGCCCCAGGAGGTATCCAGCAGCCCCTGGGGTACCCAGCAGCTCCAGGGGTCAGCAGCCCTGGGGGTACCACGCCCCAGGGGGTATCCAGAGCCCCTGGGGTATCAGCAGCCCTGGGGTACCAGCAGCCCCATGGGTACCAGCAGCCCTGGGGTACCCAGCACCCCAGGAGGTACCCAACAGCCCAAATGCTGGCACTCACCCCCTCCTGCTTATCTTACATCCGGTTTCTGCTCAGCGCGTCCTCGTGCTCAGTTCTTCATGCTCCGTCCTCGCCGCATCGGGATCTCCGGCCGTCGCACGTGACGTCATATGCCTGCGAGGCCGGGGATCCCGGATGTAGCTGGACGGAGGATGAAGAAGGAGCACGAGGAGCGGCGCTGAGCAGAGACCGGATGGTAATATAAGCAGCGGGGGGGGGCCTTACAGGAGGGGTGAAGTGCCGCATTTGGGGCATATGAATGTTCCCTGCTGTGATGACAGGGAAGCGTGCATATTAATGAGGGCCCCACTTGACGGCCGCTCATACAGCAGCCTCCCCGCCTCTCCAGCTCACAGCCCCCACAACCGTAGTGACTCGTGTATAAGCCGAGGGGAGACTTTTCAGCCAAATTTGGCTAAAAACTCGGCTTATACACGAGTATATACGATAATAATACAAAGAATTTGTGATTGCAATCATTTTCAGGAGAAACTGAGTATTATCTGCAAATTGCAGGGGTGTCAATATTTGGCCACTGTAACATTATATATTAATCATCATTTATACATAGTGGTTCTATATATAATAAAGTGCATTTAGTGACTACTAAAACGTTTTATCATCATGATTTACAGTTCTTTAGTGCCCATATACATTAATTAGTTAGTGAATTTGATCATTAAAATCAGGTGTCCGCTATTAGTAATTTGACAATCACTCACATGTAATGGTGCATAATTCTATAATTCTGTTACCAGATTCTCTTTATCCCACTGAGCATGTCAGGAACTGGAAATGACACAATACTCATGATGCACTGCTTTGCACAGCCTCAGTATGTTGTTATGAAGCCAGTGACTCCATTTCCATTATGGGTCACTGCACTTCCCGATCTCCAGGCAGGATATGACATCATGCCCACAATGCACTGCAGCTATGTCTATATTAAAAAGTGCACTGAGGCTAGTTCCACTATATATATTGTAAGGTAGCGAGCCGGGGGACTCGCTTGCTGCGTAATGACACCAACACGTGTGTATAATTTTGTAAATGACTACCCGTTTATTTCTCACAAGCATCAATAACTCGGGTGGTACATTAAACATTTACACAATACATTACATAAAATATTGCACATATACAATCAAAGTAACCCGGGGCCTGTAACCACAAATCTTTCCCCATTGGAGCTCTAAGAACCGCTCCCATGGTTGCTATAGCCTCCGGCCTATCTACACGTTTTACACACATTATACAGTACATAAGTTACCTATCAACGATGACTCCTCTGGGTTCAGAACAGGGATTGAGCAACCTGAGTCACGGGTATGCCATGCCTCACCAAGGGCTCCTTCCTGAACGTATCTCAACCACACGTCCAGGTCAACGCCCACCTGGTTCAACCACGGTTTCCCCACTCTAGGAGCCCTTCTAACCCCTACTCCTGACTTTCGCTATATACCCTTCAACAGGCCCTGTGGGTCCCAATGGCGGTACCAGCCACCCGGCTATAGTTACCCAGCACGATGATTCCATTTCACCCCGTAGTCAGGACTCCAGCCTGACCGGGACCCTCCAAACCACATGTGATCGATCCTACAATATTCATGGACCACATGCCTCTTCACCCCGCTCACAGTCCATCATAATCCATCCATGGACTGTGGCTCCTCCATGACCATAACAGGGACCTGGTCAATCGTAGAACCCGGGCTAACCACGCGTCACCATAGCCTACTCACCGCGGAACGGGCCACCAGCGGCCACCAAATCCCCATCTCTTGGCAGGTCTCCAGGTCAACGATTGTACCTTGCGTCTGAGTAGCACCCTCCCGGATCAGCCATGGTTACCCTTTCTAGTTTCTAGGAGCCTTGGTGACCCCTGTGTCTGGCCACAGGTACATACATACTAATGAAGGACGGGTGCCTCCTGCATGTGGCAAGCAAGCCTCCCTCTCGTCCACCAGGGACGGTTCACCTTCAATTCATCATCCATACTGGCTGGGTCACTCTCCCCACAACATTATACATGGCTCTTACACATAGGCCATCGTCTCTCATTCAGGGCAATTTCACCTAAGCCCTCACATACGTCTACGGGTCCTTTACGACTGCCTAGTCGGACCCAACGGCGGTTATGCCCGCCTGGCATGATTCACACACAGCTCACTCCATCACATGGAGTTCAGCGTCCATCTGGTCAGCCACGGCTTCCCCACTCCAGGTGCTGTAACGACCTCGGTCCTGGCTACTGGCATGAAGCTAGCATGCTCCCTTCACCATCTCACATCATGGCGGTCTGGACTATCATTCTCAGTCCCTCATACAGACTGGATCTGCATCTCTCTCTGGACCCAGGCTGAATGATTCAGAAGTCTGAACTCTCTCAATCACTCAGCTGGCAGGTCTTATCGTGCCTGCCAAGCCCACATGGACACATCCACTTTGCCGTTAGTAATCAGCCTCCTCTAGTTCCTATCCAGCTGCTCATCTATGTGCCTGATCTCTACAGCTTTCACACAGCTTGTTTTAACTCCCTGTGTTCCGGGTTGGTTCATCAGTACACTCAATGCTCTCAGCCACTCATTTGGTCTCATGAATCCTTTATACATTGATACACTAGGTGCCGGACATGATTATACAACACACCTACGGTTCAACCCCACAGGATCCTATACCGATCCTGCATGTGATGCATCCCGGCCATGGGGACATGCCGGCGGTGCCTCACAATATATATATATATACACAGTATATGTGTATGCTGACATAGTACTGCTGTGTCCCTTATACCACTCCATAACTTCCTTGTTGTGTTGTGGATCACACCTGTATACCTGTGAAAGCATCACTATTTCTTCTACCTTGATATGTGTACATGTTTTTTTTACCCATAAGTGTCATGGTTTCTGTATTCACCTTCCATTTTTCTGCAGTTTTTTTGAACAATAACATATTTTTGGATAATATTGCATGGATGTTTATGGATGTTTTAATTATTTTTTCTTCCGTTTTTAAAATTAACACACAGAAAGAGGTACCGAAAAGTCCCACATGAAACAGTGTCAATGTCTTCTGATCCACCAAAAAAAGGAACAATACACCCGGCATTATTGAGAATATTTCACCCCTACACAAGTGGCCAGATGCTGAGTTTTCACTTTCCTCCTCCTTCCTCATTTGCCCTGGAAACTGCTACATTCAGGCGCGGATTGCTGTTGACAGTGCTGCCAGACATGATAGGCCTCTGTTCATCATTTTCCTCTTATCAGGACAGATTGTTGGCATGATCTTTGCCCTTTTTATATGAGAATGAAAAATTATAAGCCTGTAAGACTAGTCTCCACCTGAGTACACATCTGTTGTCTGCAGCAGTCCAATTTAGCCATTGCAAGGTATTCACAAATATTAATAAATTAATATTACTTTAACAGAAAGACACCAACTGTTTTGTCCAATATTATATTGTTATTGCTATTATTATTATGATTATTTATTATTATTACTATTATATAGGGTGAAATTAGTAGTAAGCAGTAGTATATTTCTAAAAGTGTTATTGGCATGAATTTCTCGCTAGATATTGGCACCTTGGAAATAAGATACCTTTTTATAGGCCATCAGTTGAATCAGCTGATGTTATTTTTTCACTAAGTGGCAGGATTGCATTTTAAGGGTAGGGACACACTTCAGTTCCTGATCAGTTTTCCTGATCAGTGTTCATCAGTTTGTGTGCCAAAACCAGGAGTGAACCTTGCAGAGAAAAAGTATAATTGACAAGATTGACACCTGTGGTGGGTTTTGGAGTCACTCCTCGTTTTGGCACCCAAACTGATGAACACTGATCAGGAAAACTGATCAGGAAAACTGATCAAGAAATAAAGTGTGTCCCTACCCTAAGTATTGATTACTGATAGATTTCAGCTCATGTCATTACTTTCCATGACTTCTTGCTCCTCTCTTTCTTCATGTGTTTAATACTTTTAATCTGGGTTATTTCTCATTATTAGAAATAACTTAATTTCTAGACATGTATGGTTTGATTTCTTCACATGTCAGAAATGGATCAACAGTTACGTATATCTGGTGAGAAAATCTTGCCAGTAGAAGTATACTTATGTATAAAATTGGTGTCATGTTCAATACTTATTTAACCTGCTGTACACTGTGTGCAGAATTATTAGGCAAATGAGTATTTTGATCACATGATACTTTTTATACATGTTGTCCTACTCCAAGCTGTATACGCTTGAGAGCCAACTACCAATTAAGTAATTCAGGTCATGTGCATCTCTGTAATGAGGAGAGGTGTGGTCTAATGACATCAACACCCTATATAAGGTGTGCTTAATTATTAGGCAACTTCCTTTCCTCTGGAAAAATGGATCAGATGAGAGATTTGACGGCCTCTGAAAAGTCCAAAATTGTGAGATGTCTTGCAAAGGGATGCAGCAATCTTGAAATTGCCAAACTTTTAAAGCGTGATCACCGAACAATCAAGCGTTTCATGGCAAATAGCCAACAGGGTCGCAAGAAGGTGTTGGGCAAAAAGGTCGCTAAATAACATACCCATGAATTGAAGAAAATCTAGCGTGAAGCTGCCATGATGCCATTTGCCACCAGTTTTTGCCATATTTCAGAGCTGCAACGTTACTGGAGTATCAAAAAGCACAAGTTGTGCTATACTCAGGGACATGGCCAAGATAAGAAGGCTGAAAAATGACCACCTTTGAACAAGAAACATAAGATAAAATGTTAAGACTGGGCCAAGAAATATTTCAGACTGATTTTTCAAAGGTTTTATGGACTGATGAAATGAGAGTGACTCTTGATGGGCCAGATAGATGGGCCAGAGGCTGGACTAATAAAGGGCAGAGCGCTCCACTCCGACTCCAACGCCAGCAAGGGGGAGGTGGGGTCTGGTATGGGCTGGTATCATCAAATATGAACTTGTGGGACCTTTTCGGTTGAGGATGGTGTGAAGCTCAACTCCAGGACCTACTGCCAGTTTCTGGAAGACAACTTCTTCAAGCAATGGTACAGGAAGAAGTCAGTATCGTTCAAGAAAACATGATTTTCATGCAGGACAATGCTCCATCACATGCATCCAACTACACCACAGCGTGGCTGGCCATAAAAGGTCTAAAGAAGAAAAAATAATGACATGGCCCCTTGTTCACCTGATCTGAACCCCATAGAGAACTGTGGTCCCTCCTAAAATGTGAGATCTACAGGGAGGGAAAATAGTACACCTCTCGAAACAGTGTCTGGGAGGCTGTGGTGGCTGCTGCATGCAATGTTGATCGTAAACAGATCCAGCAGCTGACAGAATCTATGGATGGAAGGCTGTTGAGTGTCATCATAAAGAAAGGTGGCTATATTGGTCACTATTTTTTTGGGTTTTGTTTTTGCATGTCAGAAATGTTTTTTTCTAAATTTTGTGAAGTTATATTCGTTTACCTGATGAAAATAAACAAGTGAGATAGGAATATATTTGGTTTTTATTAAGTTGCCTAATAATTCTGCACAGTAATAGTTACCTGCATAAACAGATATCCTCTTAAGATAGCCAAATCTAAAAAACACCAATTCCAAATTCCAAAAATATTAAGCTTTGATATTTATGAGTCTTTTGGGTTGATTGAGAACATATTTGTTGATTAATAATAAAATTAATCATCTAAAATACATCTTGCCTAATAATTCTGCACACAGTGTATATACACATGGACAGAATTGTTGGTACCTTTCTATTAAAGTAATAAAAATTCACCATGGTCATTGAAATAACTTGAAAGTGACTTACGGAATATTATCTAATGAAAATCAAATATTGCTTTTCCATAGTGGTTAAACAGAAAAAAAACCCGAAAATGTCATGGACAAAAATGATTGTACTCTTAGAAAAATGAAAATAATTTGATTATGTGGACTTTTTAAACTGTGCTATACAGTAATTAGTATCACAGATGTCTTCAAATTTGTAATCAGTCAATTTGCCTGTTTGGATGGTAAAAATATTCACTGCGCTCTATGGTAACATAGTAACATAGTTTTACATAGTAACATAGTTTTTTAAGTTTGAAGGAAGTCTTTAAGTCCATCTAGTTCAACCCATAGCCTAACATGTTGATCCAGAGGAAGGCAAAAAAAAAACCATGTGGCAACACTAAGCTCCACATTGGGGAAAAAAATTCCTTCCTGACTCCAGATATGGCAATCAGACTAGTTCACTGGATCTACGCCCTATCAAAGAATCTAGTATATATAACTGGTAATATTATAGTTTTCAAGAAAGGCATCCAGGCCCCTCTTAAATGTTAGTGAGTCACTCATTACAACATCATGTGGCAGAGAGTTCAATAGTCTCACTGCTCTTACAGTAAAGAATCCACGTCTGTGATTCTGATTAAACCTTCTTTCCTCCAGACGTAGAGGATGCCTCCTTGTCCCCATCTCAGGCCTAGGAGTAAAGAGATCATTAGAAAGTTCTCTGTACTGTCCCCTCATATATCTATACATTATTATAAGATCACCCCTAAGCCTTCGTTTTTCCAAGCTAAATAACCCCAAGTTTAATAACCTGTCTTGGTATTGCAGACCCCTTAGTCCTCTAATGACTTTTGTTGCTCTTCTCTGGACCCGCTCTAGTTGAGCTATGTCTTTCTTATACACCGGAGACCAGAATTGTACACAGTATTCTAAGTGTGGTCGCACTAGTGACTTGTATAGAGGTAAAATTATGTTCTCCTCATGAGCATCTATGCCTCTTTTAATGCATCCCATTATTTTATTTGCCTTTGCAGCAGCTGCCTGACACTGGCCACTAAATGTGAGTTTGTCATCTACCCATACACCTAGGTCTTTTTCAGTGACAGTTTTGCCAGTGTTTTACAATTAAGCACATAATTATACCTTTTGTTTCCTCTGCCCAAGTGCATGACTTTACATTTATCCCCATTAAAGCTCATTTGCCATTTAGCAGCCCAAGCTTCTAGTTTACATAAATCCTCCTGTAATATAAAATTGTCCTTCTCTGTATTGATTACCCTGCAGAGTTTAGTGTCATCTGCAAATATTGAGATTCTACTCTGTATGCCCCGTACAAGGTCATTAATAAATATATTAAATAGAAGCGGGCCCAACACTGACCCCTGTGGTACCCCACTGTTAACTGTGACCCATTCTGAGTGTGTTCCATTAATAACCACCCTTTGTTTCCTATCACTAAGCCAGTTCTTAACCCACTTACACATATTTTCCCCTATCCCCATTGCCCTCATTTTATGTATCAACCTTTTGTGTGGCACCGTATCAAAAGCTTTTGAAAAGTCCATATACACCACATCCACTGCATTTCCTTGGTCCAGTCCAGAACTTACTTCTTCATAGAAGCTTATCAGATTAGTTTGACAGGAACGGTCCCTCGTAAAACCATGTTGATAATGGGTCATGAGGTTATTTTTCTTCAGATACTCCAGTATAGCATCTCTTAGAAAACCCTCTAGGATTTTACCCACAGTAGAGGTTAAGCTTACTGACTAATTTCCAAGTTCAGTTTTTGTCCCCTTTTTGAATATTGGCACCACATATGCTATGCGCCAGTCCTGTGGTACAGACCCTGTTATTATGGAATCTTTAAATATTAAAAATAATGGTCTATCTATGATAGTACTTAATTCCTGCAGCACTCTTGGGTGTATCCCATCCGGGCCCGGGGATTTGTCAATTTTAGTGATTTTTAGACGATGCCGTACTTCCTCTTGGGTTAAGCAGGTGACATTTAATTGAGAATTTTTGTTATCACTGGTCATATTATCTGTCATGGGATTTTCTTGTGTATCATACTGTGAGCCACACTGAACATAAACCAAAGAAAGCTAAAAAGAGAGTTGATGCAATAGATTAGAAAGAAAATTCTAGACAAATTTATCAAAGGTGAAGGTTATAAGTCTATCTCCAAACAGTTAGATGTTCCTGGTATATGAGACTCATCATCCTGGATATGGCCAATGAAAATTGAATACAAACTGAAGAGAAGAATAACATGAATGTTAACCAGAGAGTCCTGAACAACTTTCAAAGAGATTACAGCTGAACTCCATGGTCCAATTGCGTCTTGGTCAAAGTAGACTTCATGGAAGATGACCATGGTGCTTACCAGTTTTGAAAGCAAATCATAAAAAGGACACCTAAAATTTTCAGATATTTATATTGAGAAGTCATAAAGCTTCCATTACAATGTCTTTGTTAGAATTGCGTAACCAATCACACAGGGAATAGGTCTAACACTAAAAATTGCAACTGGCCCAGCCAGTTCCTGTACAGTCTAAAGTTCCTGATCCTGTCATCCATTTTTGTGAGCTGAAATAGCCCTAACTACAGATTAAATGGAGGCTACTTGATCCTAGGCTGCTAAAAGGGTGTTGAGCATTTCTCTTAACTCATAAGTAACCATGAAGTGCAGAGTGCAATATACCTAAACATGAAGGAATGCTGAGATAGAAAAAGATCCCAAAGTGAGTTAAAGCAAACTACAAATACAAAGTGGAAAGAAAAAGTGCTTACTACCAGAAGGGAATGTCACCTACCTCCTAACTACGAGTAGGAGAAAGGAGTAGGGTGGAGAACAGTGACAGCAGAGAAAATAACTCTAGCTGGTTGCTCACTGCCTGGCATTAGCAAACTTCAAAGCAAGATCCACTTCAGAACATCACCAGCAGGAAAGAACAGAAGGCGAAGATATTAATAGCTGTACCCGAAAGGTAATTGGACAAATTAACAAAGAGAAAAACATGCTAGCCTACCAAGACTAAAACAAAGGTAAAAAGCAAATAAAAGCTGGACAAAGAGTCATAAGGATGCCAAATACAAAACACAAGATCGAATCCCGAGATATGACAATATCCCTCTTTTACGAGGGTCCACTGCACCCACTAAGATCCCGTTTGTCTGAACGAGCTGACAGAACTCTCTCACAAGGAGAGCTACATGTAAATCTTCTGCATTGACCCAGGAATTTTCCTCTGCATACTACCTAATACCTCTTATTCCTTATCCTCCTCCAAATCCACTTTAATTATATCACTAGGACCTGGCATCCCCTCAAAACCTTTAAGAAGAGAGAAATGGGAAGAATTATTGATCTTCCGTTCTATCAGGAGATGGATCTTGACTGTAAAGGTACCGTTACACACAGATATATATTGCTTGCATCTCACTGGTTGCAGTGAAATCATGGACACATTGTTACATTTTGTTGCCGTGTACAAATGGAACAATGTCTCCATGATTTCACTGCAACCAGTGAGTTGCAAGCAATGTCTGCACAGATATCTCTGTGTGTAACAGTACCTTAACAGGATTAATGAATCTAAATACCTTAAGTGAACAAAGAAATTTGGGAGCAAATTTCCTAATGGCACTATGAGATAAAAGATTTTTTTAAGATAGTCACACAACTCTCCTACCCTAAAAACAGGAGCCGAACAGAGTAAGAAAGGTTCCTACCAGGCCTCTCTAGTGTTTAAGCATTATGCAGCATCAACATACAGTACATTTTTGTGATTGTTAAAGACTGTTACTTTATACCTTGCCCCCTCAAACCAATGCTTCCACTTCTCAAAAGCTCTCAAGAGTTCCTGGTCACTTATAGCCTTTTTGCATTCTGGTTGTGAGAATTTCTGAGATAAAAAGCATAAATCACATAAAGAATGAAAGTAACCATCTTTTCTTGTGAAAATACAACAACCATCCCTTCAAGATATAAATCAACATTGAGTTGACTGAAACCAGGAGCCTTAGTAAACGGCTGTCTTGAGAGCAACAAAAGCATTAACAGCTTCAGTAGACCAGTAGGAAAACTCAGTACCCTTCTAATAATAACAATAATAAATCGTTATTTATATAGCGCCAACATATTCCGCAGCACTTTACAATGCAGTGGTTCATAAACGAAAAATATACAATACAATACAGTAAGTAATTACAGTAGAGAAAGAATACAGCACAATAATTGGATACAATACAATAAGCATAGAATCAACGTAAAGAATGCAATACAATAAATAGAGCAAAAAATAAAGGTGACCCTGCTCAAAAGAGGTTACAATCTACAATGGGTAGGGGTTACACAAAGTACAGGGTGTTATGACACTGATAGTGCAGGCATCTTGAAGAAATGGAGGATAGAAATAAAGATGCATGAATGGTCATCAGACAATCTGTGTAGAGCTTTTGGGTTTTGTGAAGTTTGAAGAAGAGTTATGTCCAGGGAGATTGTGAATGGGCTATATACAGTACAAAGGAATTTTATTAGGGAGCATGATAGGCCGCCTTAAAAAGATGTGTTTTATGAAGCGTCTGAAGCCATGCAAGTTGTTGGATAGTCCTGATTTCTTGGGGTAGAGCATTCCAGAGAATTGATGCAGCTCAGAGAAGTCTTAGAGGCGGGAATGGGAGGATCGGATTAGTGCAGATGTTAATCGAAGGTCGTTTGTAGAATGTAGAGAATGGGTGGGGTGATAGACAGAGAGGAGTGAGGAGATGTAGGGAGGTGCTGCACTGTGAAGAGCTTTTTGGGTGAGAAAAAGCAATTTGATTTTGATCCTGTAGTGTACAGGCAGCCAGTGCAATGACTGGCACAGAGCGGAGGCATCTGAGTAACGGTTGGCCCGATGGGTGATCCTGACTGCTGCATTAAGGATACACTGAAGACTTGAAATTTTAGAGAGGGGGAGGCCAATTAATAAATAATTGCAGTAGTAAAGGAGGGAGTAGATTAGGGCCACGGTGAGGGTTTTTGTTGTTTCCATTGTGAGAGAGGGCGGACTCTAGAGATGTTCTTCAGGTGTAAGCAACAAGAGCGAATGAGAGATTGTGTATGGGAGGTGAAGGAGAGAACAGTGTCAAACATAACACCCAGACAGCGAGCCTGCTGCCTAGACGTTATCATGGTGCCACACACTGTAAGGGTACCTTTACACGCGGCTACATTTCTAGGGTGGCTACAGGTAACTTACTGGTTGCAGTGAAATCATGGAGACAAGGTTCTATCTTGTTGCTGTGTACAAATGGAATAATCTCTCCATGATTTCACTGCAACCAGTAAGTTACCTGTAGCCACCCTAGAAATGTAGCCGTGTGTAAAGTGGCCATGAGAGATGTCAGATTTAGGGAGGTTAGGGGAGGGTGGGACCAAAAGAAGTTCAGTTTTGGAAAGGTTGAGTTTCAAATAGAGAGCAGACATGATGTTGGAAACTGCAGCCAGACAGTCATTGGTGTTCTTTAAACCTGCAAGGGTAAGGTCAGATGCTGAATTGTAAATTTGTGTTTCATCAGCATAGAGATGGTACCGGAAGCCAAATCTGCTGATGGTCTTTCCAATCAGGGCTGTGTAGAGAAAAAAAAGAAGAGGTCCGAGGACTGAACCCTGAGGGACCCCAGTAGTGAGAGGAAGAGGGGAGGAAGTGGAGCCAATGAATGATACACTGAAAGAACGGTCAGAAAGATAGGAAGAGAGCCAGGAGAGAGCGGTGTCCTTTATGTCAATGGAGTGCAGCATAGAGAGTAGGAGATATTGGTCAGCAGTGTCAAAATTTACAAAGAGGTCAAGAAGAATAAGCAGAGAGTGGTCATCATTACGTTTTGCTGTCAGAAGGTCATTGGTTACTTTGATGAGGGCATATCAGTAAGAGGTTTGACTATGATTAAGAAATTCTTAATGAACTTTTGATAGTAATTTGCAAAACCTAAGAATCTCTGCTAAGTCTTAAGATTAGAAGGTTGTACCCAATCAAGCATGACCTTTAACTTAAAGGCAGGACTTGCTCCAGGCTTTTGTGGGCCCCGAGCTAAAACGTCTCAGTGGGCCCCTTTAATACATATCATGATTCACGAATATAATATAGAGGCTTCTAGTTGGGCTAAATATATAATATTGAGGCCCATCAGCAGCCTCCATAGCCCACAGCAGCCTCAATATAGTCCATCAGCAGCCTCTAAAGCCCAGAACAGCCTCCATAGCCCAGCAGCAGCCTCTATAACCAAAAACAGCCTTCATAGCCCGCAGCAGCTTCCATATAGTCCAGCAGCAGACTCCACAGCCTAGCAGCAGCTTCTATAGTCCAGAACAGCCTCCATAGCCCAGCAGCAGCCTCTATAGCCAAGGACACCCTCCATAGCTCAGTAGCAACCTGCAGATAATAAATAATGAGGTTCTCCTACTGCTATAAATGTCCCCTGGTCTTATCTTGCTACATATAATTCCTTATTATGCTACACACAGTTAATGAAAAATAAGTGATCAAACTTACTTTCTCTCCACTCCCCCAATGCTCTGTCTTCCTTAGATGTTTTGTGAAATTTAGACCTAGCCCCTAAATCCTATAAATCCTACAAATTGTCCCCTATTCTCCTTCATTGTGAATTCATTGTGTATTAATGTCCCTCATCCTGCTATATATGGTCATCATACTGGAGCTTATCTTTGTATATATGTCTCCCATCCTGGTATTTGCCGACCTCCTCCTGCCACCATAGCCCTCCAATATAGTATATTAAAGCCTCATTGCCCCCTCCATGTAGTGCAGCCTCATAGCCTCTCCACATAGTATAATACAGCCTCATAGCCACTCCATATATTATAACACAAACTCATAGCTCCTCCATATAGTATAATACAGCCTCATAAGCCCCTCCTTATAGTATTATACAGCCTCATAGCTTCTCCATATCACATAATACAGCCTCATAGCCGCTCCATATAGTATAACACAGTCTCATTGCCCCTATATATAGTATAATACAGCTTCATAGCCTCTCCATATAGTGCAGCCTCATAGCTCCTCAATTTAGTATAATACAGCCTCATAGCCTCTCCATATAGTTTAATACAGCCTCATAGCCTCTCCATATAGTATAATACAGCCTCACAGCTCCTCTATATAGGATAATAAAAACCTCATAGCCCCTCCATATAGTATTATACAGCCTCATAGCCCCTTCATATAGTATAACACAGCCTCATAGCCCCTCCATATAGTGCAGCCTCATAGTACCTCCATATAGTATAATACAGCCTCATAACCCCTCAATATAGTACAGCCTTATAGCCTCTCCATATAGTATAGTACAGCCTCAAAGCCTCATAGTATTTCCATAGTATTTCCATATAATGCAGCCTCATAACTCTCCATTTACTATAATGCATCCCCCTCCTCCCCCATAGTCCTCTGGCCATAGTGTTCCCATTTAGTAAAAAAAAAAATCTGCACTTACCTCTTGCGATTCCCTCACTGCTGCAGTCTCCTTGCAAAGACTGAAACTCAGGAGGAGGCGGTGCTAGTATGCATTCTACTGTGTAATGCATACACTGCTTATCCTTGTTATGTAAATAAAAGCTTATAACCTGATAGTTAAATTCATCCATTGGTTGTATAAATTACTCTTTTGAAAGCTGAAACCCTCCGAAAAGTGGTTTAGGTAAAAAAAAATAGATTGGCATCAATGCTGAAATATTGATCATTTAATGAACACAGAATAGTCAGATTTTCGTAAGCCAAAAGTTTTGTCGCCCACAGAAAGTAATGTGATTTTCAAACAAAAAATGTACCGTATATACTCGTGTATAAGCCGACCCGTGTATAAGCCGACCCCCCTACTTTTGCCCCCAAAATCTGGAAAAACCTATTGACTCGTGTATAAGCCGAGGGTGGACCCCAGCACAGGTATACAGACCCCAGCAGTGTGGTATACAGGCCTCCCCAGTGGTAGTATACAGCAGCCCCAGTGGTAGTATACAGATTCCCCAGCAGCCCCAGTGGTAGTATACAGATTCCCCAGCAGCCCCAGTGGTAGTATACAGGAGCCCCATCAGCCCCAGTGGTAGTATACAGGAGCCCCAGCAGCCCCAGTGGTAGTATACAGGAGCCCCAGCAGCCCCAGTGGTAGTATACAGGAGCCCCAGCAGCCCCAGTGGTAGTATACAGGAGCCCCAGCAGCCCAGTGGTAGTATACAGGAGCCCCAGCAGCCCCAGTGGTAGTATACAGGAGCCCCAGCAGCCCCAGTGGTAGTATACAGCAGCCCCAGTGGTATACAGCAGGCCCCCAGGGGTACATATAGCAGCCCCCAGGGGGTACCCAGCAGCCGCTTGGGGGTACCAACAGCCCCCAGGGGGTACCAACAGCCCCCTGGGGGTACCAACAGCCCCCAGGGGGTACCAGCAGTCCCCAGGGGGTACCAACAGCCCCCAGGGGGTACCAACAGCCCCCAGGGGGTACCAGCAGCCCCCAGGGGGTACCAACAGCCCCCAGGGGGTACCAACAGCCCCCTGAGGGTGCCAACAGCCCCCAGGGGGTACCAACAGCCCCCAGGGGGTACCAATAGCCCCCAGGGGGTACCAACAGCCCCCTGGGGGTACCAACAGCCCCCAGGGGGTCCCCAGCAGGTACCCCAGCAGCCCCCAGGGGGTACCCAGCAGCCCCCTGGGGGTCCCCAGCAGCCCCTGGGGGTACACAGCGGCCCCCAGGGGGTCCCCAGCAGCCCCCTGGGGGTCCGCAGCAGCCCCCAAATGCTGTCACTCGCCCCCCCTTGCAAGCACCCCCCCCCCGCTTCTCTTACCATTCCGGACTTCTGATCCGCGCCGCTCCTCGCTGCTCCTCGCTGCTCCATCCGTCCGTCTTCTACATCCGGGATCCCCGGCCGCGCGATGACGTCACATGCCTGCGACGGCCGGAGATCCGGATGTAGAAGACAGACGGAGCAGCGAGGATGAAGCACCGAGGAGCGGCGCGGATCAGAAGTCCGGAATGGTAATATAACCATCGGGGGGGGGGGCCCTTACAAGGGGGGGCAGGTGCCAGCACTTGGGGGGGATTTATTTAGTTATGCACTGCTTCCCCCTGCCGCTGATTGACAGGGGAAAGCAGTGCATATTTAATGAGCGGCCCCACGTGACGGGGCCGCTCATACAGCAGCCTCCCCCCCCCCGCCTCCTGAAGCCTCCACAGCCCCGGACACAGCCCCCCCGTATTGACTCGTGTATAAGCCGAGGGGGAGACTTTTCAGCCCAAATTTTGGGCTGAAAAACTCGGCTTATACACGAGTATATACGGTACTTAAAATACAAATATATGTTGCATAACATTGGTGAATGAAGTTGTGGTGCTATTAGAGTCATATTTAATATTTTGTGTGACTTCCATGAGCTTGAAGTGAACAATGATTCATACAATTTATTAATGAAGTCATCAGAAATAGCAAAGAATGCAGTCTTACATGCTTCCCAGAGTTTATCTAGATTCTTTTTGTCTTCTAAGCTTCTTCTTTCATCCTACCCCAAACATGCTCAATGATGTGCATGTCTGGTGACTGGGCTGGCCAGTCCTTGAGCACCTTGATACCTTGATCTTTTTTGCCTGGAGGAACTTTGTTGAAGAGATGGATGCATGAGATGAAGCACCATCCTGCTGCAGAATTTGACCCATTTTATGATTTGGAATAAAAGTCAAATGTTTTGCACACCCCCATACTGAATGTAACCCCAGACCATGATCTTTCCACCACCAAATTCAACTGTGTGCTTGGTGTATTTTAGATCCATATGGGCTCCAGTAGGTCTCCAGCAGTATTTGCGGCGGCTGCTGTGTAATTGTACTAAAGATTAATCAGAGAAATCCACCTTCTGCCACTCTTCCAGCGTCCATCTGTTTAGCAGGCTGTGGGACTTTGCAAATGCCACATGGTTTTTTCTTTGCCTTTTGTTTAGTGCTGGCTTCTGGGCATTGATTCGACCATGGAGGCCATTTTGAGACAGAATCCTACAAACTGTTCTAGTTGACACAGGGACTTGAGGTGACAAGGCCTGTTGGAGCTCTGCTGAAGTGGAAGAGGGGCATTCTTTGGATTTTCTAACCAACAAACGTTCCTACTGAGCAGTTGTCTTGCGGGTTCTGCCGGACCTGGGCTTGTCAAACACATCTCCAGTCTCTTCAAATCTTTTTTTAATTCTTTGTACTTGACGTTGAGACACATTAAAGGTGCCAGCCACTTCTGCAGTGGATCTGGTCTTCAGCCTCTTGATAATCAAGGCTTTGGTCGTAGGGTGAATTTTTGGTATGTTGTCAGAGCTCAAGTTGCAGTTCAAGTGAAGGTTGGGGTGCTGGATTTCTTTTTAGATACACCCACTAATGAACCGATCATTTACTGAGCACAAATAAGGATGTAAACTAGGATTGGGTGCATTATCTGACCAGGTGACAAAACTTTTGTCTTGCTAAATCTGCATTTATCAATATTTCACCATTGATGCCAATTTATTTTCTTAACCTAAACCAAATTTCAGAGGGTTTCAGCTTTCAAAAGAGTATTTTATACAACCTATCATGAATGTATGAATATTGTTCATTATTTTAAGATGCTTGAAGAGTCAGCCAAACCTAGCTCCTCCTGCTCCAATCCGCTCTTCCTGCCCCCCTCGATCCCTGTGGCCCCCCTCCCTCGGCCCCCCTCCCTCCCCGTGGCCCCCCCCTCCCTCTGCCCCACCGTTCCCCCCGGTCCCCACTTCCCCAGCCCCCCCCCGCTTCTCAATGGTGATAAAAATAAAAAAAGCCCATAAGGATACTTACTCTCCGCAGCCGCGCTCCACCTGTCTTCTATCTCCCAGGACAGGACCTGTCGTTGCCTGGGAAACCGGTCATGTGGTACAGGTGGAGCGCGCCTTATGGGCTTATTTTACTTTTATCACCATTGAGTAACGAAGGGGGGGCAGGGGAGTGGGGGCCGTGGGGAGTGGGGGCAGAGGGAGGGGGGCTGCGGAAGAGAGTGGGGCAGGATGGAGGTGCTCCCCCCATTCTTCTCCTCCGGGCTCCATCTTGCCCCTCCGGCTCCATCCTGCCCCCCCGGCTCCATCCTGCCCCCCCCCAGCTCCATCCTGCTAACCCGGCTCCATTCTGCCCCTTCCGCATCCATCCTGCCCCCCGCATTCATCCTGACCCCCCGCATCCATCCTGCCCCCCTGCATACATCTGCCCCCCCGCATCCATCCTGTCCCCCGGCTCCATCCTGCCCCCCCCACTCCATCCTGCCCCCCCGCATCCATCATGCCCCCCGCATCCATCCTGCCTCGCCGGCTCCATCCTGCCTCCCCACATCCATCCTGCCCTCCCCCGCATCCATCCTGCCCCCCACATCCATCCTGCCCCCCCCGTATCCATCCTGCTCCGCTGGCTCCATCCTGCACCCCCACCACCATCCTGCCCCTCCCCACCATCCTGCTCCCCCGCCATCAGCCTGCCCAGCCGGTCCATTCTGCCCCCCCCCCACCATCCTGCTTCGCTGACTCCATCCTGCCCCACCGGCTCCATCCTGCCCCCGCCACTCTGCCCACCACGCTGCTGCGCTGACCACTCTGCCCACCACACAGCTGCGCTGACCACTCTGCCCTTTGCGCTGCTGCGCTGACCACTCTGCCCACTGCGCTGCTGCGCTGACCACTCTGACCACTGCGCTGCTGTGCTGACCACTGCCCACCGCGCTGCTGCGCTGACCACTCTGTACACCACGCTGCTACACTGACCACTCTGCCCACCATACTGCTGCGCTGACCACTCTGCCCACCGTGCTGCTGCGCTGGCCACTCTGCCCACCGTGCTGCTGCACTGACCACTCTGCCCACTGCGCTGCTGCGCTGACCACTCTGCCCACCGCGCTGCTGCGCTGACCACTCTGCCCACCGCGCTGCTGCACTGCCCACTCTGCCCACCGTACTACTGTGCTGACCACTCTGCCCACCGCGCTGCTGCGCTGACCACTCTGCCCACCACGCTGCTGCGCTGACCACTCTGCCCACCACGCTGCTGCACTGACCACTCTGCCCACTACACTGTTGTGCTGACCACTCTGCCCACCACACTCACTGCTAACCACTGAGCCACCGTACAGTGCTAAACACTGAGCCACAGTACAGTGCTAAACACTGAGCGACCATACTTTGCTAACCACTGAGCCACCGCGCAGTGCTAACCACTGAGCCACCATGCAGTGCTAACCACTGAGCCACCGCACACTGCTAACCACTGCGCAGTGCTAACCACTGAGCCACTGCGCATTGCTAACCACTGAGCCACCGCGCAATGCTAACCACTGAGCAACCGTGCAGTGCTAACCACTGAGCTACCGCGTAGTGCTAACCACTGAGCCACCGTGCAGTGCTAACCACTGAGTGACCATACTTTGCTAACCACTGAGCCACCGCGCAGTGCTAACCATTGAGCCACCGTGCAGTGCTAACCACTGAGCCACTGTGCACTGCTAACCACTGCACAGTGCAAACCACTGAGCCACCGCGCACTGCTAACCACTGAGCCACCGCGCAGTGCTAACCACTGAGCCACCGCGCAGTGCTAACCACTGAGCAACCGCGCAGTGCTAACCACAGCCACCGCGCAGTGCTAACCACTGAGCCACCGCACAGTGCTAACCACTGAGCCACCGTGCAGTGCTAACCACTCAGCCACCGTATACTCTGCTAACCACTGAGCCCCTGTATACTCTGCTAAGCACTCTTCTGCGGGCAGGAGTGGACCGTGGAACAGCGGCCGGGTGTGGGCAGGAGAGGTCCCCTCTTGCCCTCACCCTGCCGCTGTTCCCTGACCCCCTCCTGCCCACACCCATCTGCTGTCCCCGAGCCCACTTCTGCCCGCACCCGTCCGCTCTTCCCCGGCCCCCTCCTACCTGCACCCGCCCGCTCTTCCCTGGCCTCCTACTGCCTGCACCCGGCCCACTCCTGCCCGCTGTGCCCTGGCCCTCTCCTGACCGCACCCGCCCACTGTCCCGTCCTGGACTCCGGCACCACTGCTCACTGGCACCGTTGCACACCGGTACTGCTGTAGGTATCTACTATATATTTGTCTACTTTTGTCTGTTTGTCTGTAACGCAAATCCTGCATCGCTGGTCGCGGGCGGCTGGCCTGACCAATCAATCAGCAACAGGGACAGTTTGCCCGCAAATTGGGCGGCTTTTCAACCACGCTTTGCTGAATCGTTGCGCCCGGCCAGTTCCCTTGATAGCAATCAGCGATATTGGCGCAGGATTTAAACCCAGATTCCCTTTACATTGTTCTTAAATCTTCATAAGTAAACTACATACATAGTCTAGAATACCCGATGCGTTAGAATCTGGCCAACAACTTGAATATATATATATATATATATATATATTATAGATATCAAACGTCCAGAACTAGGAAACACTGGGCACTATACGTATGTAGTTAGGGCTGGCTGTCACAGCTGTGACATATCTGCAGCTATACCAGACTGTGCTGGCTCTTGGTAGCGTATATTCAACAGTCCAAAAAAGAGAATAATGTCCGCACTCACCGGTAGTAGATCTTGTCAGTTTATTAATTCCTGTTCACATTCATGAACATGTTATTCAGCAAGGGAGGGGGTGCAGGGGCGTAGGACGACGGCTCGCCGTTTTGCCGTGTTATACCGCTTCCACGGGTCCTCTATGGCGTCTGTCGTCATGTCCGTAGGTTTATTCAGCCGGCACATGACGTCACTACCGCCATAGCTAAACAAAATGTGCTACAAACATAAAAACATTAGAAAACCACTATATATAGTGAAATGGATTGCAAAACAAGCTGAATCAGATATAACCATTATAAAACTTGATTTTACAGAGCATCCTAAGAAAACCAGTAACTGTTTACTTAAACATCGCGTTACCTAGGGGATTACCGTATTCTACCTAAATAGTTGACCGTAATATCCCTAATACATGTAACCTCTTATTGCAGAGTCGCTATTGGACTATATCATTATCACTTACTCCCTTGATTATCCAGCATACCTTAGAACAGTGATGGCGAACTCCAGGCCTCAAGTGCCGCACACAGTCCAGGTTTTCAGGATTTCCATTGCATTTGACAGTTGGCAATCAAATTACCAACTGTCAAACTCTAAGGAAATCCTGAAAACCTGCACTGTGTGCGGCACTCAAGGCCTGGAGTTCGCCATCACTGCCTTAGAACATCCACAGCTACTCTTTCATCACTCCCTACTAGGCACCCTGCAGGTTTAGACTCATAATGAGTCATTGCGAGCAGGAATACCCACAGAAGCAATTTGATCATAGTGTGGATATATTCTTTCTATAAGAATGCGGCTAGATCATTTTTTTCATTTAACCATAAGGGGCCACATGCTTTAGTCTCAATTATCCACCTACTTTCTCGTTGAAGAAGAAGTTTATGTGTATTACCACCTCTAATAGATGGTTCAATGTGCTCAAGTCCTGCAAAAGTTAATACATTTGCATCACCCTCATGCATCTCATTGATATGTTGAATCAGCCTCGGACTTCCAATACCAGTTCTTACTGATTTCTGATGCTCTTTAAATCTTTTGCACAATTCCCTTATCGTTTTGTCGACATGGGCAGAAGATGACATAGACTACCCATGTAGTCTTACAGCCAATAAAAGACGTTACTCTGTGTAGCCTGTTCGGCGCTGTAAAGCGCACTCCAAGCAGCTGCCTGTATGACAGGTTGTTAAGGTAAACATAGGGTAACTAGGGACTGCGTTTTCCAGCATCGCATAGCGGTAACGCTATGCGGTGCTGGAAAAAGTTCTAAGTTAAAACCGGATTGTTGTAGGCTAGGGTCAAAACGGAAATGTGACCCTAGCCTTTGACTTTGCTGTGATTTCACCCATCTTTCTGTGCTATTGAAATGGTATATAATATTTCATCTCATCCCATTCATTCATCTGAAGTGATTTTGCTGTGATTCAACTATTTTTCTGTGCTATTGTAATGGTATATAATTCATCTCATCCCATTCATCTGATGTGACTTTGCTGTGATTTCACCCGTCTTTCTGTGCTATTGTATTGGTATATAATATTTCATCTCATCCCATTCATTCATCTGATGTGACTTTGCTGTGATGTCACTCATCTTTCTGTGCTATTGTAATGGTATAGAATCATTTTAATCTTAGATTGTTCAGGAATGCAGTAATAAGGTCATCTGTATGTAAGGCTTTATAGCCCACTTTGGCCTGGAACCCTATTTATCTGGTTTGCATGTTTCCATGCTGTCTTAATTTAGTGTGATTGATTGTTTAATGAGTTAAATTGACCCTGATCTAAGCACAAGCTCCCCTATAAATTTACACATAGCCTAGGGGTAGCATGTGATCCTGGGGTTGCATATGATGTGCAAATTTAAATAAGTGCAGATTTTATGAAGTGCAATATGCAGTTATACCGGGCAGTTAAACGGGGCAGGAATCGGGTAAGTCATGCCAGACAAACAAGCACACATATAACAAGCTTCCTGCATTGAGAGTAGAAAGATCATGGATATTTCTCACCTGCATGTTGAACTTTGCATGGTTCCACAATGGCAACTGCACCTTTTTTTTTTTGCTTTTTTCCCCCCCTGGATTATCCATCCACCGTTGGCAAATTATATATATTTATCATATCATCTGTCTCTGAGTGACTCCTCTGCCGCATTGACATCCCCCCTGGCTACATCTGACCCCTAGCTGCATCGTATCCTGACTGCACCTTAGCATCTCGCCCCCAGCAGCACCTGATCGCATCCACAGCTGTATCAGCATCTCATCCACGGTTGCATCTCATCCCCACTATTGTACCTACATCTGATCTCTGACTGCACCGCATCACCCTGCTTCACCTGCTGGACTCTGTACGCCTCCATTTGCTTTGCGATTGCCTTGACTTGATTGGCACTCATCCGCTTTGCACACCCTTCCTGCTGCACCAGTCCCCTGTCGCTCCAGACCCCTGCCTCTATCTCACCTGTCCTACTGCTCCTATCCACCTGTCCCCTGCCTCCATCCCAACCCTGGCTGCACCTCCTCCTCTCAGCTGCTGTTGCCCGCCGCCACCTCTCACTCCCACTGAATCCTATACCCCCATGCAATGTTTTCCCTTCTCTTCACACTCACTCCTATCCTACTCCACTTCCTACAACCCCACTCTGTCCCTCCTTCCGACAACACAATAACACTCTCCCCCTCCATCCTTCCTAGCCATCTCACCCACTGCTCTGAACTCTTCCTCCACACCCAAGTCTTTATCTCCAAACATGCCCGCCCACCACACAAGCTCTCATGCCCCACCTCCTGACCCTCTCCCAACTCCTCCTACTTGCTGGCGACATCTCCCCTAACCCCGGTCCCCCCAACACATCCCCACAATCACCCCTAGCCCACGCCCACTCCCCACCTTTAACATCCGCAACCCTTTGCAACCTTACACCTATCCCCCAAGCCGCCGCTCCCCCAATCCCACTTTCTGGCGCACTCTGGAATGCCCACTCAGTATGCAATAAATTCACCTTCATCCACGACCTCTTCATCACCAAAAAACTCTCTTTCCTTGGCATCACCGAAACATGGCTCACCCCCTCCAACACAACCTCTCCTGCCACCCTCTCCTATGGCGGACTCACCCTATCCCACACCCCTGCCCCAGCAACTCCCGCAATGGAGGTGTTGGCCTACTCCTGGCCAACAGCTGCTCCTTCACCCCAATTACACCCCCCCTCTACCTCCCTCCCCTCCTTCGAGGCACACTCCATGCATATCTTCTCCCCCTGCAACCTCCAACTTGCTGTCGTCTACCGCCCTCCAGGATCCTCGTCCACCTTCTTTGACCACTTCACAACCTGGCTTCTCCACCTCCTCTCCTCCGACATCCCCACCATCATCATGGGCGACTTCAACATCCCCATTGATAAACCCCACACTGCTGCCTCAAGACTCCTCTCTCTAACCTCCTCCTTCGGCCTCTCCCAATGGTCCTCCTCAGCCACACACAATAACGGTCACACACTAGACCTCGTCTTCACCCGCCTCTGCTCCCTCACCGACCTCACAAACTCAACCCCTATGCTATCCGACCACAACCTGCTGACCTTCTCTGCCCTCTCCCCCCCCCGCCATGCTCCCCCCTCTCCGGAAACTCCCCCACCCCCAAAGAAACCTCAAACTCATTAACTTCCACTCACTCGCCGAGTCCCTCCTCCCTCTCTCTGACTTAGCCTCCTCTCATGATGCTTACGCTGCTGCCACCTTTTACAACACCACTCTGGCCACAGCCCTTGACCAGGCCACCCCTCTGTCATACAACAAAACCCTTGCACACAGACAACCCTAGCTCACTGCCAGCACCAAAAAATTTCGATGGATGTCCAGGGTAGCTGAACGGAGATGGAAGAAATCCAACTCCGCAACGCACCTCGCTTTGTACAAATAGTCCCTCATCGACTTCAAGACAGCACTGATCACTGCAAAACAAGCTTTCTTCTAGTCTCTCATTAGCTCCCTCTCCCACAATCCCAAGCAACTTTTCATAACCTTTAACGCCCTACTCCACCCCCCTGCAACCCCTCCCTCTCCCCTCATCACCGCTGACGACTTTGCCAGCTTCTTTAAACAGAAGATCGACAAAATCAGAGAAAGCTTCGATTCCCAATCCACTCGGCCCTCCCTCTCTATCACCCAACTCCCCTCGACCAAAAGTAACTTCCCCTCCATGACTGAAATGTGTCTCTCCTCCCTTCTAGCACGATCACACCTCACCTTCAACCCTTTCCCCCTCCATCTCATCCCTAACCTCACTACTGTCCTTATTCCCGCCCTAACCCATCTATTCAACATATCACTTACCGCCGGCGTCTTCCCCTCATCCTTCAAACATAACCTCATCACAACCATCCTCAAAAAACCCTCCCTTGACCCCGCAACAGTCTCCAACTATTGTCCCATATTGGTCTAGGCCAACTCATCGAGTCCCACGTCCTCCAATACCACCTCTTCACTGATGACACCCAGCTCTACCTCTCCGGGCCTGACATCACCTCCCTGCTATCCAAAATCCCACACTGCCTGTCCACCATCTCATCCTTTTTCTCCGCTCATTTCCTCAAACTCAACATGGATAAAACAGAGTTCATCGTCTTTCCCCAAGTCGCTCTTCCCCCCTACCTGACCCAACCATCACTGTCAACGACTGCCCACTCTCACCCATCCCTCACGCCAAGTGCCTCGGTGTAATCCTTAGAAATTAGACAAATGCGCAATAGGGTCTTATCTCTATTATATAGAGGTATATGTATGGTGACAAGGGCCTGCTCACCTGATCTGGTTGTGTAACCCACAACCAGTATGAACGCTTAGTCACTAGCTGCTGCTGGATACACACATCCACGGGTCACCGCGGTCAGAAATCAGCATATAAGGACAAAGTGTCATACGATCCGCGCTGCTACCAAAGGAAGACCAGGACAATGGATCATCTGGTTGAAGCAGTTCTTTAAACCGACGCATTTCGGAGCTATTTCCCAGCTCCTTCCTCAGGGTCATGTCGGTGTAATCCTTGACTCTGCCCTCTCCTTCAAGCCACCCATCCAAGCCC
Source organism: Allobates femoralis (assembly GCA_033576535.1). NCBI lineage: Eukaryota > Metazoa > Chordata > Amphibia > Anura > Aromobatidae > Allobates > Allobates femoralis. Next base: position 553,784,973 of record JARQOC010000002.1, on the reverse strand, counting down.
TCGCCACCTCCTGCTACCTCCAGCTTAAAAACATCTCACGGATCCGCTCCTTCCTTGACCATGACACTGCCAAAACGCTTGTCCATGCCCTCATTATCTTCCGCCTCGACTACTACAACCTCCTGTTTACCGTCCTCCCCGCTTCCTCCCTGGCACCGCTCCGAACCATCCTCAATTCCGCTACCCGACTCATCCACCTGTTGCCCCGTTACTCCCCGTCTTCCCCCTCTGCCAAGCCCTCCACCGGCTCCCTACTTCCAGAGATCCAAGTTCAAAACCCTAACCCTGACATACAAGGCCATCCACAACCTGTCCCCTCCATACATCTCCGACTTGGTCTCCCGTTACCACCCTCAGGCAATCTGCACTCCTCTCAAGAACTCCTACTCTTCTCCCCATGCATCTCCACCTCCCACAACCGCATACAAGACTTCTCTCGTGCATCCGCCATACTCTGGAACTCTCTTCCACATCACATCAGACAATCCCCTACCCTGAGAACCTTCAAGAAAAACCTGAAGACCCACCTCTTCCTACAGGCCTATAACCCACACTGAGACCTAATCCGCTGCACCATCTCACCTCCCCCTTCCTACTGTCTCCGACCCGTCCCCTATAGACTGTAAGCCCTTGTGGACAGGATCTCTGCCCTAATGTACCTGTATGATTTAATCGTCGTTATTTATGTTCTCGTCCTTGTTCTGCTCTTACACATGTAAAGCGCCATGGAACCAATGGCACAATATAAATAAATAAATAATAATAATTAATAAAATATATAGAGAAACAGACATGTGTGCACCTGTGTGATATCTAGGGTTTTTAAGTATATACCGTATTTTTTGTATTATAAGATGCACTTTTGTTCCCCCAAATTTTGGGGGAAAGTGGGGGGTATGTTTTATAATCCGAATATACAGATTATATATTGCAGGGCCCAGGGGACGTGGGGGCAGCTCTGGAGTGGTGCTGCAGACTGGGGCGGGCTGGCTGCGGGCTTCTGAGCCAGCGTGCGGTATCCTGCACCCGTTCATATAATATGTACTGCCGCTTTCCCTCACTGTGGTGCTGAAACCACACCACGGTGATGGGCTGGGGGTGATGGCACATGCCCCCCATGTGTTCAATATGGCCCCCATGCTGCTGCCCATAGTAAAATAAAAAACTCTTTATTTACCTCCTCCAGCGCTGATCTCCCAGTGCTCCCCGGTCTTCCTGCTTCCCACTGTGATTGGGCACGCAGAGATGATGTCACTTTCCTGTGCCGATCACATGATCAACACCAAAAAGCAGGAAGTGGAGGAGCTCAGCAGCACAGAGGTTTTTATTTTACTATGGGCAGCAGCATGGGGTCCATATCCAGGACAGGGGGGGCAGCAGCATGGGGGCCATAGCAAGGACAGGGGGACAGCAGCATGGTGGCCATAGCCAGGAGAGGGGGACCATGCGCCATCCATAGGGGGCCATAGCCGGGACAGGAGGACCGTGTGCCATCCATAGGTGGCCATAGCCAGCACAGGGTGACCATGTGCCATCCATAGGGGACCATAGCAAGGACAGGAGGCCGTGTGCCTTCCATTGGAGACCTGTGCCAGCTGTAGGAGATGTATTCCAGCTGTAGGGGATGTGTGTCAGCTATAGGGGACATGTGCCAGCTATAGGAGACGTGTTCCATCCAAAGGAGATGTGTGCCAGCTATAGGGGACGTGTTCCAGCAATAGGTGACGTGTGCCATCAATAGGAGACGTGTTCCATCAATGGGAGATGTGTGCCAGCAATAGGGAATGTGTGCCAGCACAGGGGGACATGTGCCATCAATGGGGGATGTGTGCCAGCACAAGGGGGCTGTATCCAATATAAGGGGGCCATATCCAGATTAAGGGGGATAATTTTTAAATGGGGGGCTATGAGAGACATATACCATATATGATTTGTTACAATGACACTGGCATTATAAAACTGGTCTGTTTTATAATGCCAGTGTCCTTTTAACAAATCATATAGGGTATATGTCTCTCATAGCCCCCATCCTAAAATTAGCCCCCTTAATCTGGATATGGCCCCCTTATATTTAACATTTAACATGAAAAAAAGTTTTTTCACTTTTCCTTCACCAAGTTTGGGGGTGCATCTTATAATCAGGTGCATCTTATAAAGCGAAAAATATTATACATACACCGTACAACCCACATAACTTGAACTGGAGGAAGTGCTGCCTTTCATTTTTCATCTCTTTACTATTGCCAGAGATTGTGGTAGGAGGGATCTGCACCCGACCAAAAGAAGTTGTGCTGTTTTGTTTTTCTGGTTTTATATATATATATACGGTATATACAGTTTAAACAATTTCACTGCAGCACTCCATTCAAATGTAATCTCTGCAGTCTTTATTCAGAAATCAGATGAACAGGAGATGGCCACATATCGGGACACACGCCCTTTGTCAAGCAATCACAAGCTCTATAGTCCAGCCTGATGTGCAGTCTACCTTATTACAATAATTATTGTGCTTATCTTACAATTATGTGCTATATGAATAAAACTGTGATCCATATTTAATTATAACTTAGTACATCTTATATAGTGATCATAGTTATGTGTCTTATTTACTTTTTCCTCCTCTTTCTATCTCTTTTAGTTATAATATAGCTTAAAAAGTGCTATTCAAAGGAACCTCTGCACACCTGTTGTGCATAATTAACAAAATGACTGCATAAAAGCAGTTATCATACTCATAGTGCTTTGCCATTGCTCCCACCTCGCCACATGTAATAGACTGCGTTGCGGAAGTTTGTACTGTGCCTGTGTCAGGTCTGTGTTTACAGATTACCTTGGTTACAGGCCGCAGTGAGGTCTCGTGGCCTTAGCAGTGTTCCCGCGCATGCGCGTTCACCTCTCTTCCTCTGCTGTCTGCTGCGCCAGGCTCCATCGTATATGGTTGCCTTGGCTGCAGGTTACAGCACATCACGCGTTTCACACAGTGTTCTTGCGCATGCGCGGTTACTGTTTTCTCACTCACAGCTCGCCAATCTTTCTCCTTATTGTATTCTCACATCTATCCAATATTGAATTATTGATACTATACATATATATACCTATTTAGGTGTATATTTAAAAGCAGGGGATTATGCTTAATAGATTTTATCGTACTCTGCATCATTCTCAGACAATCTTTCAACCCCTCACCAGTCCTTAAACCCTTTTTAGGGGGAACGGACTTAGTGAATACCTTAGATGAGATTTCCCAGCTGCCAATTGAGAATCTCCTCATGGCTTTTAAGGGTTAAGCCATTCATACTGCGGTGCACATTTAATAATCAAATCTTAAAGCAATATTACTGCTTGTAAATTTTATTATTATTTAAACATACAATAAATTAATAGCATTAATGCCATGTTAGTGTTTAAATAAGGCGCTATAATCATGGTTCAATATAGGGGCAATAGCTTTACATTGTGAGAACTGAAATATTATTTATTGTGCATAATTAACAAAAAAATCTCTAAAAAAAAATTTTTTATGAAAAAATTACAGAATAATTATTTATAAAACTGTGCTTGAAGTCCCCTGTATAAGCATTCAATTATATTTCATTTTTTCTTATATATTTCCTGTATTTGGAAACAGAAAGGAGAGGAGAATTACATTAGTGCATTGTATTACTGTGGAAATTTGTGCATTTCTTTTTTAAAGTGAAAGAATGTGATTAAAATGTACATCACATTTAGATTTAGAACAACTATTTTAAGGAACCAGTACATCATCTCTGACTTAGTACAACAATACACTTAGTTTATAATCAGCGTTTAAACCTGAAGGCTTTAGGGTATGTGCCCACATAGTGGTTTAGTGACGTTCAAATCGTCAGTAAACCGCTGGAAAATTCAAGGAGCCTAGACTCCTGAGCTCAGAAGTCTCCAGCAGTTTTCCAGCGGTTTCTCAGCGGTTTTCCAGCGGTTTTAAGAGCTGTTGAACAGCCTTTTACAGTCGGTTTTTCCGGCGGTTTTAAAAGCGGTTTTCTATGGAGGATTTTGTTCATGGAAGGGTAGAGTAGTGCCTCAGAAACGCTCAAAAACCGCTGAGAAGAATTGACATGTTGTATGCTGCTAAAACGCTAGGAAACCGCTCAACCTCTGGCAGATCCGCTCACATAAACCCACTAAGTGTGCACAGCGTTTTCTAAATTACATAGGGTTACTTGTAAGTCCTAACGCTGCTTAGGATTTACATAAATTTAAATAAAACCTATGCTAAACCGCCGGCGGTTTTTGCTGCTAAACCGACGTTAAACCACTATGTGGGCACGCACCCTTGTGTCTTTAGTTCTCTTATCCACTTTAATTCTTTTTCTTTCTATAACTTCTCTCTATCACCACCTCTTCGCATAACCGGTACTGTATCTATTATCCTCCACTTTAAATCATTTTCAGCATGTTTCGCCCCTGTCCAATGTTTAACTACTGGTAACCCTGTCATTTTTTGACGGATGCTATACCTATGTTGGCTGAGTCGCACTTTCAATTCTAAAGTTGTTTCTCCTACATAATAAAGCTTGTAGGGGCTTTCTAGTAAGTAGATTACGTGATTAGATGAGCATGTCACGAAATGTTTAATGTCATATTTTTCTCCTGTCCTGTGATGAATAAAGTGATCTCCTTTTAGGATTTGTTGACATGCAACGCATCCAACACATGGAAAACAGCCCACTCTTTTTTTACCTGTTATGATTGTTTGAAATGATTTTTTTGCACTCCCTATGTCTGCTTTAACCAATTGTTTTTTTAAGGTATTGCCTTTTCTATATGTAATGAGTGGGGGAAGATTACCGTATATACTCGCGTATAAGCCGAGTTTTTCAGCCCAAAAATTGGGCTGAAAAGTACCCCCCTCGGCTTATACTCGAGTCAGTGCAGGGGCTGCTGTATACAGCGGTATAAAGCAGCCCCCGCATCCCCAGTAATGCAGGGCCCCTCCCCTCATGCTCCGGTCACCTGTAAAGCAAGTTATACTTATCAGTGCCCGCTGCCGTCCGCGCCCGCATCTGCCGACATCGCGATCCTCCATCTTCATGCATCTTCTTCCTGCTTCCGTGCGCGTCGCAGGCAATGACGTCATTACCGGCGACGCGCACAGGAAACAGGAAGAAGTCGCATGAAGACGGAGGATCGGGATGTCGGCAGATGCGGGCGCGGACGGCAGCGAGCACTGATAAGTATAACTTGCTTTACAGGTGACCGGAGCATGAGGGGGGGGGCCCTGCATTACTGGGGCTGCCTGTATACTACCACTGGGGCTGCTGTATATAGGGGCCCTGCATTACTGGGCTGCAATACCACTGGGGCTGCTGTATATAGGGGTCCTGCATTACTGGGGCTGCAATACCACTGGGGCTGCTGTATATAGGGGCTGCAATACCACTGGGGCTGCAATACCACTGGGGCTGCTGTATATAGGGGTCCTGCATTACTGGGGCTGCAATACCACTGGGGCTGCTGTATATAGGGGCTGCAATACCACTGGGGCTGCAATACCACTGGGGCTGCTGTATATAGGGGCCCTGCATTACTGGGGCTGCAATACCACTGGGGATGCTGTATATAGGGGCTGCAATACCACTGGGGCTGCAATACCACTGGGGCTGCTGTATATAGGGGCTGCAATACCACTGGGGCTGCAATACCACTGGGGCTGCTGTATATAGGGGCCCTGCATTACTGGGGCTGCAATACCACTGGGGCTGCTGTATATAGGGGCTGCAATACCACTGGGGCTGCAATACCACTGGGGCTGCTGTATATAGGGGCCCTGCATTACTGGGGCTGCAATACCACTGGGGCTGCTGTATATAGGGGCTGCAATACCACTGGGGCTGCAATACCACTGAGGCTGCTGTATATTGGGGCTGCTGTATACACCACTGGGGCTGCAATACCACTGGGGCTGCTGTATATAGGGGCTGCAATACCACTGGGGCTGCTGTATATACCACTGGGGCCTGCTGTATATCATACTGCTGGGGCCTGTAAACCACTGCTGGGGGCTGTATACCTGTGCTGGGGTCCACCCTCGGCTTATACGCGAGTCAATAGATTTTCCCAGGTTTTGGGGGCAAAAGTAGGGGGTCGGCTTATACACGGGTCGGCTTATACACGAGTATATACGGTAAATTCTTTTACCTCTGGATGTGCATTTTTTAGTTTTCTGACTATCGTTTCAATTTCCTTGGATTCTTCGCCATACTCCATTACCAGTGTAACTCTATTCATCTCTCTTTCCTTTTTCACGTTTTGATCTTTTTCATTGGCCTTTTCCTTTGTTGTAGTAAAATATTTCTAAGATAGCCTATTTTTTCAAATTTTATAACTAATTGATAAATGGCCCTTTCTTTTTCTCTTTCTTCACTAACAATCCGTTGAACTCTGGTTATTTGACCTAACGGTATTGCTTTTTTTGTTTGGTATGGGTGACTACTTTTGAAGTGTAATAATTTATTGCTATCTGTCTCCTTAACATGTAAGTTGGTTTCTAGTTTATTCTCCTGTATTTTTATATTTACATCTAGGAACTGTATTTCTTTTTGAGAGTATAACATTGTGAATTTGATAGTGCGGTCAATTCTATTCAAATATGTATAGAAATCTTCTAGTTGTTTTTGGGAACAGCACCAAATAAAGAATATGTCGTCAATATAACGACTCCATTGTATTATGTTTTTATAGTGATCTGAATTGTAAATATACTCTTATTCCATTGTAACTGCCTTTTAGCTTCCTGTACATACTGGGACCGGTCCATGACCACTACTGCGCCCCCTTTGTCAGCGGGTTTTATGACGAGGTTGTTGTCATGGACCAGTTCCCGCAATGCTATATGTTCTTGAGTTGTAATATTTGAGTTTTTTAACAGTTTGGGTGTATTTGCTTTCAACTCTTCTATCTCTCTTTTTACTGATGTTATAAAGGTCTCTATAGCTGGACTAATTTCTTTTGGGGTAAACTCACTATTTTTAGTTAAATTTAGATCTCTTAGCAATATTTCACCCTCTCTATTTATTATACCACATGTTTTTTGACTGAACCAATTTTTAAATTTAACATTTCTGAAAAATCTAAACATGTCAACTTCAACATTGAACCAATTTACATGACTAGATACATTATAGTTCAACCCTTTATCAAGCAGTTCCATTGGCTACCTTCTCTTCATCCTCTATTGGATTGTTTTTGTCTGTTAAAAAAAATCAGATTTATATACAGGCATACTGTAAGTTTACATTTCAAAAGTCTACACTCATAGTGACCTTTTTTCTCCCATTTTGGCTGCTTATTACTTCTGCCCACTTCTGTCGCTTGGTTTTTTCCAGATCTTTTTTTATTTTTTCAAGTTTTGCATGCATTGTCTCTTAAAGTTTTATGAATTCATCTGGTTTAAATAGACCTTTAATTTCTGCCTCCATATCATTATTTTCCTGTGTTGTTTTTATCACCTCTTCCTGCAGATACTCCATGTTTACCAACATCACATCCATAGCATAATTGTTGGAACCAGTTTTAAATTTTTCACAATAATGACGATTTTCCATGAACAGTGTGGGTCTAATGGTGGATCTTAGTCCTCTAGGAATGCGCTTATTTTTGTAGTATTGTCCAAGCATTAATAAATGTAGTTCCATGGACACCACTTTCTTTCTACCTTTTTCATATTTATGCTTTAAATTATTTATAGATGGTATACTTAAAAAGTCCACTTCATCCTCTATGCCCTTTAATATTCGTTGCTCATCTTCTGTGGTGTACAAATTTGCCCCTGTCTCCATATTCAATTACTGGCTTGCAATTCCCAAATAGAATAAGATAAATAAGGTAACCTTTTGAGAAGCAATGCCTTCCGGGTGCAGGACAGTTTAGCTTTCCTCACAGCCTTCCAATACATAGGGTACCTTTACACGCGGCTACATTTCTAGGGTGGCTACAGGTAACTTACTGGTTGCAGTGAAATCATGGAGAGATTATTCCATTTGTACACAGCAACAAGATAGAACCTTGTCTCCATGATTTCACTGAAACCAGTAAGTTACCTGTAGCCACCCTAGAAATGTAGCCGCGTGTAAAGGTACCCATACAGTTTAAAGAATTTCACTGCAGCACTCCATTTAGATATAATCTCAGCAGTCTTTATTCAGGCATCAGATGAACAGGAGATGGCCACGTATCAGCACACACGCCCTTTGTCAAGCAATCACAAGCTCTATAGTCCAGCCTTTTATGCAGTCTACCTTATTACAATAATTTTTGTGCTTATCTTACAATTATGTGCTATATGAATAAAACTGTGATCCATATTTAATTATAACTGAGTACATCTTATATAGTGATCATAGTTATGTGTCTTATTTACTTTTTCCTCTTTCTGTCTCTTTTAGGTATAATATAGCTAAACAAGTGCTATACAAAGGAACCTCTGCACACCTGTTGTACATAATTAACATAATTACTGCATAAAAGCAGTTATCATACTCACAGTGCTTTGCCATTTCTCCCATCTCGCCACAATAGAGAACGAAGAGGAGGGTGCCACTGGAACTGAGCCAAAAAAGCAAAGAAACAAGCGCCAGAACCAGAAACAGCCCAAAAAGAAAGATTCAAGCCTAGTGGTGAATATTTCAAGTAAAAATCTCTCTGATTATCAAATTAAATTGCTTGATAAAGGGTTGAGCTATAATGTATCTAGTCATGTAAATTGGTTCAATGTTGAAGTTGACATATTTACATTTTTCAGAAATGTTAAATTAAAAAATTGGTTTAGTCAAAAAACATGTGGTATAAAAAATAGAGAGGGTGAAATAGTGCTAAGAGATCTAAATTTAACTAAAAAAAAGTGAGTCTACCCCAAAAGAAACAAGTCCAGCTATAGAGACTTTCATAACATCAGTGAAAAGAGAGATAGAAGAGTTGAAAGCAAATACACCCAAACTGTTAAAAATCCCAAATATTACAACTCAAGAACATAGAGCATTGCAGGAACTGGTCCATGACAACAACCTCGTCATAAAACCCATTGACAAAGTGGGTGCGGTCGTTGTCATCGACCGGTCCCAATATGTACAGGTAGCTAAAAGGCAGTTACAAGACACAGAGGTGTACAAAAAATTAGACAGGGATCCAAAATTTGAAATTCAAAGCATGTTTAAAAGTATATTGAGTGAGGCAGTGCGAGGTGGGCTCATTGATGAGGATACATTTGATTATTTAATTGTTAAACATCCAAAAACTCCCATTCTTTATCTTGTCCCAAAATTGCATAAATCAATTACACAACCTCCTGGGCGACCGATTGTCACTGGACTAGATTCCATTTTCAATAATGTGGGAATTTTTTGGAACGGATTTTAGCACCATTAGCAAAGAGTGCTCAATCATATGTAAGAAACACCGGCCATTTCCTTGAAAAAATTGCAAACCTATCACCACAGAAAAATTATATACTTGTGTTGTTTGATGTCACGGCCCTATATACGTCGATCCAACACGGTATGGGCATTGCGACAGTAAAGAAAAAATTAAATACAACAAATTATACGACAGACTGTAATGAATTAATTATAAATTTATTAGAAATTTTCCTGAAGGAAAACTAGTTCCTGTTTGAAGATACCTATTACAAACAACAGGTCGGGACCGCCATGGGCGCACACATGACGTGTTCCTATGCTAATGTAACAATGACCGTTATGGAAGAAGAGTATTTTTACAATTCAGATCACTATAAAAACATAATACAATGGAGTCGTTATATTGACGACATATTCTTTATTTGGTGCTGTTCCCAAAAACAACTAGAAGATTTCTATACATATTTGAATAGAGTTGACCGCACTATCAAATTCACAATGTTATACTCTCAAAATGAAATACAGTTCCTAGATATAAATATAAAAATACAGGAGAATAAACTAGAAACCAACTTACATGTTAAGGAGACAGATCGCAATAAATTATTACACTTCAAAAGTAGTCACCATACCAAACAAAAAAAGCAATACCGTTAGGACAAATAACCAGAGTTCAACGGATTGTTAGTGAAGAAAGAGAAAAAGAAAGAGCCATTGATCAATTAGTTATAAAATTTGAACAAAGAGGCTATCCTAGAAATATTTTACTACAACAAAGGAAAAAGGCCAATGAAAAAGATCAAAACGTGAAAAAGGAAAGAGAGATGAATAGAGTTACACTGGTAATGGAGTATGGCGAGGAATCCAAGGAAATTGAAACGATAGTCAGAAAACATTGGACAGGACTAAAAAATGCACATCCAGAGGTAAAAGAATTTAATCTTCCCCCATTCATTACATATAGAAAAGGCAATACCTTAAAAAAACAATTGGTTAAAGCAGACATAGGGAGTGCAAAAAAATCATTTCAAGCAATCATAACAGGTAAAAATAGAGTGGGCTGTTTTCCATGTGTTGGATGCGTTGCATGTCAACAAATCCTAAAAGGAGATCACTTTATTCATCACAGGACAGGAGAAAAATATGACATTAAACATTTCATGACATGCTCATCTAATCACGTAATCTACTTACTAGAATGCCCCTACAAGCTTTATTATGTAGGAGAAACAACTTTAGAATTGAAAGTGCGACTCAGCCAACATAGGTATAGCATCCTTCAAAAAATAACAGGGTTACTAGTAGCTAAACATTGGACAGAGGCGAAACATGCTGAAAATGATTTAAAGTGGAGGATAATAGATACAGTACCGGTTATGCAAAGAGGTGGTGATAGAAAGAAGTTATTGAAAGAAAAAGAATTAAAGTGGATAAGAGAACTAAAGACACTAAAGCCTTCAGGTTTAAACGCTGATTATAAACTAAGTGTATTGTTGTACTAAGTCAGAGATGATGTAATGGTTCCTTAAAATAGTTGTTCTACATCTAAATGTGATGTACATTTTAATCACACTCTTTCACTTTAAAAAGGAAATGCACAAATTTGCACAGTAATACAATGCACTAATGTAATTTTCCTCTCCTTTCTGTTTCCAAATACAGGAAATATATAAGAAAAAATGAAATATAATTGAATGCTTATACAGGGGACTTCAAGCACAGTTTTATAAAGGATTCTTCTGTAATTTTTCCATAAAAAAATTTTTATACAGAATTTTTTGTTAATTATGCACAATAAATAATATTTCAGTACTCACAATGTAAAGCTATTGCCCCTATATTGAACCATGATTATATAATAAGCGCCTTATTTAAACACTAACATGGCATTAATGCTATTAATTTATTGTTGTTTAAATAATAATAAAATGTACAAGCAGTATTATTGCTTTAAGATTTGATTATTAAATGTGCACCGCAGTATGAATGGCTTAACCTTTAAAAGCCATGAGGAGATTCTTAGTTGGCAGCTGGGAAATCTCATCTAAGGTATTCACTAAGTCCGTTCCCCCTAAAAAGGTTAAGGACTGGTGAGGGGTTGAAAGATTGTCTGAGAATGATGCAGAGTACGATAAAATCTGTTATGCATAATTCCCCACTTTTAAATATACAAATAAATGCGTATATATAAATGTATAATATCAATAATTCAATATTGGGTAGACGTGAGAATACAATAAGGAGAAAGATTGGCGAGCTGTGAGCGAGAAAAATAGTGACCGCGTATGCGCGAGAACACTGTGTGAAACACGGGATGTGCTGTAACCTGCTGCCATGGCAACCATATTCAATGAAGCCTTGCGCAGCAGACAGCAGAGGAAGAACCGTGACCGCGCACGCGCGGGATCACTGCTAAGGCCGCGAGACCTCACTGCGGCCTGTAGCCAAGGTAACTGTAAACACAGACCTGGCACAGGCGCAGTACAAACTTCCGCAACGCCAGTCTATTACATGTGGCGAGGTGGGGGCAATGGCAAAGCACTGTATGATAACTGCTTTTATGCAGTCATTTTGTTAATTATGCACAACAGGTGTGCAGAGGTTCCTTTGTATAGCACTATTTTAGCTATATTATAACTAAAAGAGACAAAAAGATGAGGAAAAAGTAAATAAAACACATAACTAAGATCACTATATAAGATCTACTAAGTTATAATTAAATATGGATCACAGTTTTATTCATATAGCACATAATTGTAAGGTAAGCACAATAATTATTGTAATAAGGTAGACTGCATAAAAGGCTGGACTATAGAGCTTGTGATTGCTTGACAAAGGGACTGTGTGCCCGATACGTGGTGTGAGGCATGCCAGCGCTATAGCACGTGGCTGGTATGACTCACATGGCCTGAAGCAATCTGGGTGATTGCTAGAGCTAGTGGTACACACAGGGTTAATGGCAGCTAAGTGTGTGCATGAGTGAGAAGTGCTGATTGCCACTGTGTTGCAGCTGTGGGTTTGTCAGGCGGAATGTTAGCCTGCCCAGTGCTGTGTGAGGCAGTCTTCAACAAGCCTGCAAAGAGAGCAGATATACTAGGCTGGCCTGGAGACTCGGCCTCTGTGAGGACACTGAGAGAGACTGGTGAGTGCAGTCTCCAGACAAGTCAGTCCAGGCTTTGAATCCTGACTGGACCAGCTGCTATAGTCAAGGGGCTGGAAGGACTCAGTTGTCTGCTGGCCTGCTGGACTGAGGAGCTGACAACGTAAGGAGACGTGTGCTTTGTTTGTTATTTAGGTTTATTTTGTAGATAGCATTCTAATGTTTAGTTAGTGGCCAGACGGTCTTAGACGTTTACTTTGATGTTTTCTGGTGTAACACTCAAGTGAGAAGTGTGCACAGTAAACCCTGCTGTGTGAAGCCTGACAGTCTTCGATTGTCTACTGTGAGTCCACAGCCACTCACTTGAACCAAAAGCAAAGATCCCAGCTGAGCTATCTCCTCTGTCTCACAGTGGCCATCTCATCTGATGCCTGAATAAAGACTGCTGAGATTACATCTAAATGGAGTGCTGCAGTGAAATTCTTTAAACTGTATGTATTGAAAGGCTGTGAAGAAAACTAAACTGTCCTGCACCCGGAAGGCATTGCTGCTCAAAAGGTTACCGTATATACTCGTGTATAAGCCGACCCGTGTATAAGCCGACCCCCCTACTTTTGCCCCCAAAACCTGGGAAAACCTATTGACTCGTGTATAAGCCGAGGGTGGACCCCAGAACAGGTATACAGCCCCCAGCAGTGTGGTATACAGCAGCCCCAGAGGTATATACAGCAGACCCAGTGGTAGTATACAGCAGCAGCCCCAGTGGTATATACAGCAGCAGCTCCAGTAGTTAGTATACAGCAGCCCCAGAGGTATATACAGCATCCCCAGAGGTAGTATATAGCATCCCCAGAGGTAGTATACAGCAGCCCCAGAGGTAGTATACAGCAGCCCCAGAGGTAGTATACAGCCCCAGTGGTAGTATACAGCAGCCCCAGAGGTAGTATACAGCCCCAGTGGTAGTATACAGCAGCCCCAGAGGTATATACAGCCCCAGTGGTAGTATCCAGCAGCCCCAGAGGTATATACTGCCCCAGTGGTAGTATCCAGCAGCCCCAGAGGTATATACAGCCCCAGTGGTAGTATCCAGCAGCCCCACAGGTATATACAGCCCCAGTGGTAGTTTCCAGCAGCCCCAGAGGTATATACAGCCCTAGTGGTAGTATCCAGCAGCCCCAGAGGTATATACAGCCCCAGTGGTAGTATACAGCAGCCCCAGAGGTATATACAGCCCCAGTGGTAGTATCCAGCAGCCCCAGAGGTATATACAGCCCCCGTGGTAGTATCCAGCAGCCCCAGAGGTATATACAGCCCCAGTGGTAGTAAACAGGCCCCCCAGTGGTGGTATACTGGCCCCCACCAGTAACACACAGCCCCCCCTCCTTAGTATGTCCCCCCCCAGGCTGCGGCAGCTGTCAAAATAACAAACACTTTATACATCACCTTCCAGCGCAGCTCCTCCGGTCCCGGCTTCTTCTTCCTGCTTGTGCCGGCTTCTGTGACCGCGCACAGGAAATGACGTCATCTCCTGCGCCCGGTCACATGACACCGGCACAAGCAGGAAGAAGAAGCCGGGACCGGAGGAGCTGCGCCGGAAGGTGATGTATAAAGTGTTTGTTATTTTGACAGCTGCCGCAGCCTGGGGGAGACATGATAAGGAGGGGGGGGGCTGTTTATTACTGCTGGGGGACCCATAATAAGGAGGGGTGGGCTGTGTAGTGCAATATGCACGGCATCCCCTCGCCGCTGATGGACAGGGGGATGCCGTGCATATTCATTGCACTAATGAGGCAGCCCCACGTGACCGCCTGCGGTCACCGCGGCCCCCTCCTACCTCCTCCAGCCACCGGTGCAGCCCCCCCCCACAGCATACCGTATGACCCATGTATAAGCCGAGGGGGGCACTTTTCAGTCCAATTTTTGGGCTGAAAAACTCAGCTTATACACGAGTATATACAGTACTTTTTATATAGAAATTATTTGTGTATACACATTTATATATAAAAATAGATGTAGATATACGGTGCTCAACATAAATATATTTAACTATTAGGTAAGGCTTTAATTAATGACTCACTGCACCTGAGGACAACTTCAAACATAATGACAAGATTGAGCTTCATAGCACTCTCTTTAACCCATAACATGAAAATAAAGTTGATAGAAAAACTTTTATAATTGCTACTTTCAATAGATGGTACTAGAGAACGTCTACTTCCTTCCTGAGGTGACAATATTTGCATATTTCCCAGAGGAGCATTGCAGCTAAAAGTCTCCTCACTGCTTGTATGCAGGATTAGGGTATGTGCGCACGGTGGGCGGGTTTGTGTCGGCGGCGGCTGGGCGGGACCCGACAGGAAGCTCCGGAGCCGTCCACCGGCTTCCTGTCGGGTATGTGCGGCGGGAGACGGGCGGGTTAGCGCCGGCGGTGTTGCGGCGGCTGGAAGCAGTACATGATTCTGCTTGCAGCCGCTGCAGAACCGGCCGGATTATAGAACAAGCTCATTCTTTGCTAACCCGCTGGGAACCCAGCGGGTTAGCAACGGATGAGCATGTGTAAACCGCCGCTGTGTGCACAGCGGGTGTCAGTTTACATAGGTTTCTATGTTAATCCAAATGCCGGTTTGGATTAACATAAATTTACATGAAATTTATGTAAACCGACCGGCGGTTTACACTGCTAATCCGACCCTAACCTGGCCAGTGCGCACATACCCTTAATCTTCATCTATTTGCAAAAAAATGCACCAAAGCTTTCCCTGTCTGCATGGTGCATTTTAAATGCATTTGTGGTACGGATTTAATGCAGATTTGAAGGTGCATTATATCTATTTCAGTAAAGTTTGGATACTTTGTCCAAAAAAAAGAAAAAAAAATGATGTGAAATCCTGCTCCCCCTTTAACACTATCACTTTCTGTGGATTTTAATGTAAATTAGGCACAAAATAAGCAACACATACACATGTGAATACCGCTGGGTATCTGCTGCTTATTTTGAGACAACACAAGAGTCTATGGTTGAAAAACGCAGTAGAATCCAAAGTAAAGGGCAAGTTACACACACACAGATAATTGGGCAGACATTGTTCGCAGATCTCTGGTTGCAGTGAAATCATGGACACATTATTCCATTTTGTACACGGCCACAAAATGGAACAATGTGTCCATGATTTCACTGCAACCAGAGATCTGCGAACAATGTCTGCCCAATTATCTGTGTGTGTAACTGGACTTTCAAAATTGACATGCTGCAGATTTTACCACAATCAAATATGGCTAGGGTCACACTTTTACGATTCTAAGTTTCCTGCATTGTTTGCAGAAAACTTAGAATTTTTTCCTCACTCACTACGCAGTCTGCACGCATAGCGGCGAACGTGGCCCCTAGCACCCCGCTGTGTTCCCTGGATACCAGCTACACAGCGGGCTGTGGGGAGTGCGATTTGCAATACGCACTCACCGCGCACAGGGAAATGCAGCATGATGCATTTCCCTGTGCGTGGTGCAAATCGCACTCCTAGCAGCCCGCTGAGTAGCTGGTATCCAGGGAACACAGCGGGTTGCTAGGGGCTGTGTCAGGCTGCGTCTCGGGAAATTATTCTAAGTTTTCAGTGGACACCGCAGGAAACTTAGAGTACACCAAAGTGTGACCCTAGCCTATGCAGCAGATCCGCTGTGGAAAAAAACGCACCATTCGGACAGGACTTCTCAAATCCAATAGAATTTGTTGGGAAAACACGCTGCTGCGTATTTAGTGTGGATCTGCTGTGGATCCGCACCCAATACGCATGAAATATGTGTCAAAATGTGCATCGTGCGAATGGTCCCTAAGGAGAGTAGCTATTCCCCGAAACCAAGACTAAAGTAGAAATTCTATTAGTTAACTTTAGTATTTTATCAACATTTTTTTTAACCTGAAATATAATAAACAATACAATAATACTTCTTGGAAGTAAATAATATATTTATGAAAAATTCTTTGTTACGTTTTGACAATTTTTTTTTATTTTTTAATGCAAAACAATAACTGTGGTGTGCCTATCTTGAGTTTCGTTGTATTTCATTGATTTACTCTTTTTACAGATGGTTTTAATTTAATCGAAACCTGTACATCTTTTTGGGAAATCAAGTTGAACTTTGCACATGTATTGTGCACATATGCTCTTTACTTTCAACAAAAAGCCAGGGGATATGGCTGGAATATGCATTTATTCCTCAACACTTTCTAAATTCTAATAATGAACCCATCTGGAATAACAGTCCCTCGATATGTAGGCACTAAGCAGCCTTGAATTGTTCCTGTGCTATTGGCAGTGCTATTGACCTCAAATAACTTATTGAACAGCTGTGGAAGGTTATAAAATTTATTATGCAATCCATCTTACGCACTGCACTTTTAGAAACTTTTCACAGAGAAAGCTTATTATTTTTATACAAATCCTAACAGACTAGTCCAGATGTATCAAAAAACTTTAGCTTAGTATTCATGTGCTTTCATGATTATAAATCTGTGAAGAAAATCAACAGACTGCTGGGCAGAAATATAAAAATATCCTCTAATATCTAGAAAATAAAAACAAAAACCTAGAATGTGAATGCACCAGTTGACTACAAATGATCACAGAGTAATCCGAGGAAGTCTTTTCCCTTCATATGCAGAATAATTGGCATAGTGGTTATTTTTTAAGTTTCTGTCAATACGTATTTCCATAAAATTTGTTTTCCTTTTTTTAGTTTGCTTTCAAAGCAGAATACTGTGCCTTTACTCATTAATATAAATTAGGAAGATAATGTGTAAGCCAGAGAAAAGCTATTTTTGCTATACAGAGGTTTATCAGACTTAGTGGTGTATGTTTTGCAGTATTATATTATGGCAGCCGCACCAATGAATATTAATGAACACATTTAATCATAAAAATCAGAAGGCAAAATCAAAATGAGAGAAAATCAATATCAATAACTTTATTAAATTATACAAATATTAAATGGACAAGGATGTCATGAAAGTAGAAATATTCAATACAATTGAGGAATCAGGATAAAAGACTTTGATGAGGATGAGGATAAAGATACCTTGACATAATACCTCAAAGTACCCTTTATAGTAAATACATACCGTATATACTCGTGTATAAGCCGACCCGTGTATAAGCCGACCCCCCTACTTTTGCCCCCAAAACCTGGGAAAACCTATTGACTCGTGCATAAGCCGAGGGTAGACCCCAGCACAGGTATACAGCCCCCAGCAGTGTGGTATACAGGCCCCCCCAGTGGTAGTATACAGCAGCCTCCCCAGTGGTATGCAGGCCCCAGCAGTATATACAGCAGCCCCAGTGGTATACAGCAGCCTCCCCAGTGGTATATACAGACCCCAGCATTATTACAGCAGCCGCCCCAGAGGTATACACAGCAGCCCCAAGGGTATACACAGCAGCCCCAGGGGTATACACAGCAGCCCCAGGGGTATACAGCAGCCCCAGGGGTAGTATACAGCAGCCCTTAGGTAGCACACAACAGCCCCAGAGGTATATACAGCCCCAGTGGTATACAGCAGCCTCCCCAGTGGTATATACAGACCCCAGCATTATTACAGCAGCCGCCCCAGAGGTATACACAGCAGCCCCAGGGGTATACACAGCAGCCCCAGGGGTATACACAGCAGCCCCAGGGGTATACACAGCAGCCCCAGGGGTATACATAGCAGCCCCAGGGGTATACAGCAGCCCCAGGGGTAGTATACAGCAGCCCCAGGGGTATACAGCAGCCCCAGGGGTATACACAGCAGCCCCAGGGGTAGTATACAGCAGCCCTTAGGTAGTACACAACAGCCCCAGAGGTATATACAGCCCCAGAGGTATATACAGCCTCAGAGGTATATGCAGCCCCAGAGGTATTACACTGGCCCCCCTCGCTGTTTGGCGCCCCCACCTCACAGGATGGCCCCCCCCCGGCATGCAGCACTGCGCATATACATTACCAGGCTATCAGCTGTCACCCTCCGGTGGCGATTCGCGGCTCCCGGCTCCGGCTTCCATCTTCATCTCTGTCTTCCTGCTTTGTGGCCGGGGCTCATCGCGGTGACGTCATCGCGACGCCGGCCAGTCATGTGACATGCAGGAAGACAGAGATGAAGATGGAAGCCGGAGCCGGGAGCCGCGAATCGCCACCGGAGGGTGACAGCTGATAGCCTGGTAATGTATATGCGCAGCGCTGCATGTGGGGGGGGCATCCTGTGAGGTGGGGGCACCAAACAGTGAGGGGGTCCCGTATGACTCGCGTATAAGCCGAGGGGGGACTTTTCAGCCCAATTTTTGAGCTGAAAAACTCGGCTTATACGCGAGTATATACGGTACTTGATAAAACTACCAAATGTTCTGAATAAGTACCGTATATACTCGTGTATAAGCCGAGTTTTTCAGCCCAAAAAATGGGCTGAAAAGTCCCCCCCTCGGCTTATACACGGGTCAATACGGTAATCCTATGGTGGGAGGGGGTGGGGGGGCGCTGCGCAGTATTTCTTACCTTGTCCCCCATTCTGCAGTGCTTTCCGGTGTCCTCCGTGCTCCGTTCCCGGTCTGCTGGGCCTTGTGGTTCCTCCTGGTTCCTCATCCTTCGGTTCTATCATGGGGGCTGCCATCTTGGTGTCTTCTCTCCGCCCCCGGCCAGTGATGTCAGAGCAGGCCGCTCTGTGATTGGCTAGCACCCGTGACATGTGATCACGGGTGCTAGCCAATCACAGCGCGGCCTGCTCTGACATCACTGGCCGGGGGCGGAGAGAACAAGCAAGATGGCAGCCCCCATGATAGAACCGAAGGATGAGGAACCAGGAGGAACCACAAGGCCCAGCAGACCGGGAACGGAGCACGGAGGACACCGGAAAGCACTGCAGAACGGGGGACAAGGTAGGAAGCTGTGTATGTGTGTGTGTATGTGTATATATGTGTATGTGTGTGTGTGTGTGTGTGTGTGTGTGTGTATATATGTGTGTATGTATGGGTATGTGTATGTAAGTAGGCTGGCTGCCAATATAAGCCATACCTGTGGGGCTGCTGTATATACTTCTGGGGCTGCTGGATACTTCCACTGGGGCTGTATATACCTCTATGGCTACTGTATACTACCACTGGGGCTGTATATACCTCTGGGGCTACTGGATACTACCACTGGGGCTGTATATACCTGTGGGGCTGCTGGATACTACCACTGGGGCTGTATATACCTCTGGGGCTGCTGGATACTACCACTGGGGCTGTATATACCTCTGGGGCTACTGGATACTACCACTGGGGCTGTATATACCTCTATGGCTACTGTATACTACCACTGGGGCTGTATATACTTCTGGGGCTGCTGGATACTACCACTGGGGCTGTATATACCTCTATGGCTACTGTATACTACCAATGGGGCTGTATATACCTCTGGGGCTACTGGATACTACCACTGGGGCTGTATATACCTGTGGGGCTGCTGGATACTACCACTGGGGCTGTATATACCTCTGGGGCTGCTGGATACTACCACTGGGGCTGTATATACCTCTGGGGCTACTGGATACTACCACTGGGGCTGTATATACCTCTATGGCTACTGTATACTACCACTGGGGCTGTATATACCTCTGGGGCTACTGGATACTACCACTGGGGCTGTATATACTTCTGGGGCTGCTGGATACTGCCACTGGGGCTGGATACTACCACTGGGGCTGTATACCTGTGCTGGGGTCCACCCTCGGCTTATACACGAGTCAATAGGTTTTCCCAGATTTTGGGGGCAAAAGTAGGGGGGTCGGCTTATACACGGGTCGGCTTATACACGAGTATATACGGTAAAATCGGTAGATAGAGGTAAATACTTCTCAAAGAATATTACAGAGAGTCCGACAAGAATGGTTATTAGTATTAACATCAATAATATGGGAAGTGTAGTGATGCGTGGGTGCAATGGCTTACTGGTCTTCCTTGTGTTGAGATCTATATTGTGGACATCTTCATTACAGATGGGCGAACTATTTGGATTTGTGACCGGGGTTGCATCATTAAAGTTAGCCAATAGTTAATACTCTTAATAAACTTACCAGGTCTGCATTCTCTCTTCCTGGTATGACGCGTTGCTGCGTCACTTCGGGGCCGCCCCTTATCTTCTTGGTGTATGTGAATGGCTACTGGAGCAAGTCACAACTCTATTCCCCTTGGAAGCCTGGAAGTGTCACAGCACCGCGGCACAGCTAAATGGGATAACGCGGACCCAGTAAGTAATCTATGTTTATTAACCATTTACTTGCTTCAACAGAACAACCCCGGTCACGACCCCGGGTAAAACAGTGCAGTTCACCCATCCCTAATCTTCATATCTGGAAAACACTCAGTATACATGGCTGCTTTCATGATTTTCTTTGTGTGGATGGCATATTTAGTGTATGGATCAGATATCAGCAATGAATTCGAAGACAGATCTCCTATTTCATTTATAGTAATTACTATTTGTTGTCAGTTTTTCTGTGATCTTTTTGAAATGTATTTTATTTCTACTTATTGATTCTATTTATGCCAAACATGTGGCTGGTTTACTGGGTATATTTTTACTATGAAAGGTACTATAGTATAGTTTCTATTGTTTGTGTAGGGGTTAACACCACCACCCACCCACCCGTTGTTTGCCAGCCAAGGTAACACAGGTAGCTTGAGGCTGGAATTCTCAGTGTGGTGAGGCTCAAGTGTTCTGGTCAACCCACACACTGAAAATTGCAGCCAACAGCAACCCCAGAATTTGCACCTTCATGACAGAAGGTAAAACTGGTGGATTCCCCACTCTTCTAGCTGCCCTAATGCTGGTGGCAGGCTTGGTAATAAAGGGATTTATGTCAGCTTTTTTTGACAACTAATATCAAGCTCTGTTGCTAATTCAGCTGTCAGTATAATAGCTGGCCATTAGCAATACTTTCAGTAAGAGAAAAAAATACACAGAAAGAGAACTCCTTTATTGCATACAAAATAGATAAAGACACCTTGTTATCCACTTTATTAGCTCCCAAGTGCCCCTCTGATGTAATCCTATGATTACTGTAATCTTGTGGTGGAAGCGGTAAGGTACCGTTACACGCCGCAACCGCAGCTGGGAATCCTGACTATCTCACCCCGGAACTATCGCCGTCAAATTGCCTCCCAGTTGCGGCGTGTAATTGGGGTATTTGGCGACGATAAATCGCCTCGCGCTGGTCACCTGATTTCAGAGCACTGCTCGGGAATCAGGCGACAGACGATCGGCGAATTATCGCCACCAAATTCCCCAATTACACACCAGGGCGACATATCGCCTTCAGGATTCCCAGCCGCGGTTGCGGCGTGTAAAAGTACCTGTAGGGTGGTGTGATGCATCACATGGCCGCCATCTTTGTCTATCCAACTAACTATACTATAATCAAGGGGCCAACAGCGCTGTTTGTGTCCATCAAATATATCCTGTGGATAAATTCAGATTTTTTGTTTTAATAATGGAACTGAAAAACAGATTTTTTTTTTAACGCAGATGTTAAAGTAGCTTTACATGCATGTGGTATTGTAATCTCAACTGATGTTCTAGTGCATTTTAGATGCAAACCCCCAAGTCTGAGGAGTTTTCAGCACTTTTGCTTTATTTGCTGATTAAGTCTAGAAACATAGTTTGCTCAGCAAATTTTTTAGCATGTTAAGAATATAAGCACTGAGGAAAAAAATTATATTTTAGTTATTCTGCCAGTTTTTAAAATGATAGCTACAAAGTGTAGTAACCTAAGTAGGAAAGAAAAAAAAAATCCATTTGAGATATTCTTGTGCAAGGTTGATGGAGAGGAAAAAAGACTTGAGACCGAAGTAAATTGCCCTAGTTTTGGTGGGAAAAAAATTCTGTGCTCCAAAACGCCCTAATCCTGAAAATCAGAATATATAATTTATTTAATTTATAATCTCCATAAATCTTGTACATTTAGTGTAGTGCTTCTGTGATGGTATTACATGATTGTATATTTACCTGTATTTCTCAGCATTGAGGACTTCAAGAAATGGACAATGTAAAAGATAACGAAAGCACAATGTAGAAGCACGAAAGGCAAAGGAAATATTGTAGACAAAAACAATCATTATTCCTTGCCTTTGAAATCAGATGTCCAGCAGTGCTTTCAGTCCAGAACTTGGAGCAACCAGCAGGATCCAGCTAAAGCTGGTGCCAGGAGATTTGACACTGACACAAATTTGTTTTTGTGTTTTTAGAACTTAGTCTGATGTTCTATATACGGTACTGGAGAAATAATAATAAGTATTTCAAACATTTTTTAAATTATTTGAAAAATACATAAAATGGATGCAAAAGACATTTAAAGTGTTAACCCTTAGTTTTCATTCTCAAGACTTCTGCAATTTTTCCTGGCATGTTGGATATCAGCAGCATATCCTGATTTTTGATAACCTATTCTTGCCTAATCAGCTTAATGCATCTAACAATTTATGTGTTTTTCTTTATCAATTCACTGGTTGGACATTAACCACAGGTTCTCAATGGAATTGAGATCTAGGGGGGTCTCCTGGCCATACAAAAATTTTAATGTTTAGTTTACTAAGCCATTTATAACTTTTGGCTTGTGACATGGTTTTCCATCATGCCAAAATAAAACAATTTTTCAACAACTAATGGTAATGTTCATCTTTTTCTTCTCTAATACTAACTGTAGATGTCTGAAACAGTCTACAGTGCCTTCATCAGAGAAAGTAACTTTTCAGAAAAGGATTGGATGCAGACAACCCGGGTAAAGTTATTTGCTTTAATGAAGCCCCTTTTAGAAGGTGTGGGACATTTGGAAGAATTGTCTGAAGAAAAAAAGATGATCGCTATTTTTATGGTTGTATAGCAACTCACTCGAGAAATAGGTAACATGCTAAAAAACTACAACTGACCCTGCTGGTTCCTGTAAAGACTAGAGATCCCAATTCCTGTGTGAGCTGGGATAGTTCTGACCAAAGGCTAAATTATTGAAACTTGGACCTATTCTGCCTGATCCACCATCAAGTTTTTCGACATGCCTAAAGTACCTGAGGGCAGAGCAGAGTACAATTAACCTACAGAAAGGAATGTGTGCTAAGTTTGAAGATGGTCCCAGAATGAGTAAAACAAACAACAAAATATAAAAGACAAGTGAAGGTACAGTGGGGGAAATAAGCATTTGATCACTTGCTGATTTTGCAAGCTTTCTCACTGACTGTCACGCTGGGTGTAGGGAGACACCCAGCACGGGACGACGGCGGAGGGGGGGTGAGGGAAAGGAGTCCCTGATGCTAAGGGCAAAAAGGGGAGATGGTGACCCCTAGATAAACTAGTGCTGGTACCTGGCTCCCCTAACATCCCTATGCAGTTTCCCGCAACTGTTGCTGGCAGGATACCTATTCCCTGACTGACCCTGAATTACTAATAAATAAGATCAGAGCGGGTGAACACTGGTCAGCTCAGCTATCAACTAAAGATATACACATGGGAAACAAACAAGGAGGGGAGGAAAGAAACGCTTAGCTTGAGACAATTCAGCAATTCAACAGAACTCCAGGATAAACTGCAAGAGCTGAGAAGCTTCCTCCAAACACCGGACAAGCTATCACCAGCAGTGCATCCTGGGAGTCAAGGGGAATATATACACAGCTCAAGGTAAAGAATCAGTTGGGTCCTAGTGACCTCCAGCTTTCATGAACAGGAAAATGCCTCTTAAAGCACAGAGACTTTTTATTAGGATTTTGACTGTTTGGCCAAATGCTGGGACCGTCTGCGAGTGGTCTCTACAGTCTAAGCCATACTTCCTGACTCACCTGTGACACAAAGACAATAAACAGTCTATAATTTTAAGGGTAGGTTCATTTTAACAGTGAGAGATAGAATATCAAAAATAAAATCCAGAAAATCACATTGTCTAAATTATAAAAAAGAAGCATATTAAGGTAATGGAGGGGCCTAGCCACTCTCCAGACCTTAATCCCATAGAAAACGTATGGAGGCAGCTGAAGTTCCAAGTTACCTAGCGACAGCCTCAAAATCTTAATGATTAAGGCTAAGTGCCCACTGTGCATATTTATTTGGGCTGCTTTTTTCCAGCCTCAAAAACACAGCTGTTTCAAAAAAGTATGCATGCTTTTCAGTTATGTGTTCACTGTGCTTTTCTGCTGTGTTTTTGTAAGAGCTGCGATTTTCAGCTCATTAGAATGGCTGGCAACTGGAATATGTAACCCAAACAAAAGCACAAGATAATTGATAGGGACTTTAAAAACGCATGTGTTTTTGGTACCACTGAAAAACACACATAGTGGGCACAACTTTCTAAAAATCCCATTAACTTTCATTGGAAAACTGTGGATCATGCATTTTTGGTTGCAGAAAATACAGCACAAAAATGCAGCAGAAAAGCACAGTGGTCTTAGAGATGATCTGCAAAGAGGAATGAACCAAAATTCCTCCTCACATGAGGGCAAAACCCATCATTAACTACAATAAACCTCTGATGGCTGTGCTAGCCAGCAAGGGTTTTGCAACCAAGTATTAATTTTTGTTTGCCAGAGGGATTAAATACTTATTTCTCTCTGCAAAATGTAAATACATTTATATAATTTTGACAAGTGATTTTCTGGATTTTTTTTTTATATTCTATCTCTCACTGTTAAAATTAATATATCCTTAAAATTATAGGCAGTTCATGTTTTGTCAGTTAGCAAACTTACAAAATCAGTAAGTGATCAAATACTTATTTCCCTTACAATATGTGCTGCTTAGAATATATTGCCTACTTCCTAACAGCAAACAGAAGTTAGTTGCAGAGTAAAGAGCATAAACAGCAACGAGATAAATTCTATCTGGTCTTCCTCTGACTGGCATAAACAAACAACAGTGTGGCCGGACATCCAAATGAGAATGCACTGTGTGCAAATTATTAGGCAAATGAGTATTTTGATCACATGATACTTTTTATACATGTTGTCCTACTCCAAGCTGTATAGGCTTGAGAGCCAACTACCTAATTAAGCATTGTGCATCTCTGTAATGAGGAGGGGTGTGGTGTAATGACATCAACACCCTATATAAGGTGTGCTTAATTATTAGGCAACTTCCTTTCCTTTGGCAAAATGGGTCAGAAGAGAGTTTTGACGGGCTCTGAAAAGTCCAAAGTTGTGAGATGTCTTGCAGAGGGATGCATGCAGTCTTGAAATTGCCAAACCTTTGAAGCATGATCACCAAACAATCAAGCATTTCATGGCAAATAGCCAACAGGGACGCAAGAAGTGTGTTGGGCAAAAAAGCGCAAAATAACTGCCCATGAATTGAGGAAAATCAAGCGTGAAGCTGCCAAGATGCCGTTTGCCACCAGTTTTGCAATATTTCAGACCTACAACGTTACTGGAGTATCAAAAACCACAAGGTGTGACATACTCAGGGACATGGCCAAGGTAAGAAAAGCTGAAAAACGACCACCTTTCAACAAAAAACATAAGATAAAACGTCAAGACTGGGCCAAGAGATATCTTAAGAATGACTTTTCAAAGTTGTATAGACTGATGAAATGAGTGACTCTTGATGGGCTAGATAGATGGGCCAGAGGCTGGATCAGTAAAGGGCAAGAGCTCCACTCTGACTCAGGCGCCAACATGGTGGAGGAGGGATACTGGTACTATTATTATTTATTTATATAGTGCCATTATATTCCATGGCGCTTTACATGCTAAAAGGGGCAGACTAAGGACAAGTAATATAGTAACAATACAAGTAACAATAAATGTGGACAATTTGGTCGTACAGATACAAGAGGGGAGAAATCCTGTCCACGAGGGCTCACAGTCTACGAGGGGTGGGTGGAGATACAGTGGGAGGGGGAAGTTCCAGTCGTGAGGCGGTGTGGTGGACCGGGTCTCATTGCAGGTATGGGGTGGTATCATCAAAGATGAACTTGTGGGACCTTTTCAGGTTGAGGATGGAGTGAAGCTTAACTCCCAGATCTACTGCCAGTTTCTGGAAGACAACTTCTTCAAGCAGTGGTACAGGAAGAAGTGGTATCGTTCAAGAAAAACATGATTTTCATGCAGGATAATGCTGCATCACATGCATCCAACTACTCCAGAGCGTGGCTGGCCTGTAAAGGTCTAAAAGAAAAAAAAATAATGACATGGCCCCTTGTTAACCTGATCTGAACCCCATAGAGAACCTGTGGTCCCTCCTAAAATGTGAGATCTACAGGGAGGGAAAACAGTACACCTCTTGGAACAGTGTCTGGGAGGCTGTGGTGGCTGCTCCCCACAATGTTGATTGTAAACAGATCAAGCAACTGACAGAATCTATGGATGAAAGGCTGTTGAGTGTCATCATAAAGAAAAGTGGCTGTATTGGTCACTAATTTTTTGGGGTTTTGTTTTTGCATGTCAGAAATGTTTATTTCTAAATTTTGTGCAGTTATACTGGTTTACCTGGTGAAAATAAACAAGTGAGATGGGAATATGTTTGGTTTTTATTAAGTTGCCTAATAATTCTTCACAGTAATAGTTATCTGCACAAACAAATATCCTTTCTAAGATAGCCAAATCTAAAAAAATAAACACTCCAACTTCCAAAAATATTAAGCTTTGATATTTATGAGTCTTTTGGGTTGATTGAGAACATAGTTGTTGATCAATAATAAAAATAATCCCCTACAATACAACTTGCCTAATAATTCTGCACACAGCGTATAGACAGCATGAAATACCAGCACTATTTAAAGCCGCAACAGAAAGGTTATTGGACAGGCAAATGAGTAAATAAATACACCTGTTACTCTAATAGAACTAAAGCAAGGATAAGAGAAATTAAACACTTATAGAAAAGATGAATCTGCTGTGGTTCGGAGGAAAGAAGTTGACTACAGAGCACAGAGTCAAGGGCTCAAGTCCAAATACATAACTTTCTCCCAGGATTGCGTTGCTTTAGCTCCATCCACTTTCCCATCTTTTTCAAGTTTATACTTGGTTTCTTCTTGTTGTACAAGCCAAAACATTTTAATTTTTTTCCATCAATAAAGCTGTCCAAGAGCATGTTTTTCTTTTTTGTTAAGTCTATTTTGAGGAAAAGTTGTGCTCAACAGTTTACATACCCCAGCAGAGTTTTTGCTTTCTCAGCCTTTTTTCAGAGAATAACATAAAAACTTTTTTTCCACCCATGATCAGTGGTTTGGTGAAGCCATTTATTGTCAAACTACTGTGTTTTCTCTTTTTAAATCATAATGACAAGCAAAAATATCCAAATGACCCTGATCAAATGTTCACATACCCTGTTGATTTTGGCCTGATAATATGCACAGAAGTTCACACAAATGGGTTTGAATGGCTAATAAAGGTAACATCCTCACCTGTGACCTGTTTGCTTGCAATCAGTGTGTATGAGTGTATATGAGTGTGAATGAGTGAGTTTCTGGGATTCAGACAGACTCTTGCTTCTTTCATCCAGCCACTGATGTTTCTGGATTGTGAGTCATGGTGAAAGCAAAAGGATTTTCAATGCATCTATGGTATAAAACAGGAAAGGGATACAAAACGATCTCCAAAGAATTGATAATGCCAGTCAGCAATGTTCAAACTCTGATTAACAAATGGAAAATCAGAGGCTTTGTAAAAACCAAACCACGATCAGGTAGACCAACAAAAATTTCAGCCACAACTGCGAGGAAAATTGATTGGGATGCAAAGAAAAACCCACAAATAACATCTGCTGAAATACAGGACTTACTTGGCTATTTAAAGATGCACAATAAAGAGGCACTTCAAGAAAAATGGGCTGCATGAAGTTGCCAGAAGAAAGCCATTACTGCGCAAATACCACAAAGTATTTAGCCTAAAATATGCCAAACAGCACAAAGATAAGCCTCCAAACTTCTGGTCTAGGTAATTTGGAGTGAAGAGACCAAAATCTAATTTTTTTACACAACAATACATTGGAGAGGTGTCAACAAGACCTATAATGAAAGCAACACCATTCTATTGTAAAGCATGGTGGTGGATCACTGATAAAGTAGGGATGTGTGAGCTGCAAAGGTTTAAGGCCCCGTCACAATGTCAATGTCGCCAGCGATCAGATCGCTGGCGACATTGACGGCTGATCGCTAGTGAGCTGTCACACAGGCAGACTCACCAGCAATCACTATTACCTGCGACATCGTGGAAACGATTTAAATATCGTTTCCACGATGTCTGAAGGCTGGTATCCAGGGTAAACTGTGGGTAACTAGGCAGCACGCGCTGCCTAGATACCCGGTGTATACCTTAGTTACCAGCCTTCTCCGCTCACCGGCTGGTATCTAAGGTACACAGCGGGCACCTAGGGTTATTAGGGTAACTAGTTACCCGCTGTGTACCTTAGATACCAGCCGTGAGCGGAGAAGGCTGGTAACTAAGGTATACATCGGGTATCTAGGCAGCGCGCGCTGCCTAGTTACACGCAGTTTAACCTGGATACCAGCTCCCAGCACTTCCTGAGAGGCGCTGGAGCTGGCTGATCGCATCTCCGGTATCACACGCAGCGATGCGCATGTCACGGGCAACCATCGCCAGGTTTTCGGTCCAGTCCGAAAACCTGGCGATGATCAACCAGCTGGTTGATTCAGCATGTCACACGCGTCAATATCGCTGCAACGTCACGCGCAACAGCGATATTGACAGCGATATTGACGCATGTGACATCCCCTTTAGAAAGCTTGGTCAATGTTGAAGGAAAGATGAATGCAGCACATGATCAGCAAATTTGCACTCATCAGCCCAAAGCTGCACATGGGACATACTTAGACATTCCAACATGACAGCAATCCAAAACACAACACCAAGTCGTATGTAAACTTTTGATCACAACTGTACATATGTTTTTTAACTCCTTTTATTTCTGACCAGTGGTCCAAAAAACAATTCTTTCATTTTTTTAATATTTATTTAATATTATTTATTTAATTAATTCATCAGTTTGATCGTGAGCCATGGCCACTAGATGGATGTTGCTAAGGCTCAAGATCAAGCTGAATGCCATTAAAAAAAATAATAATAATAATAATAACAATAAAAATAATTATTATAATAATAAATAAAATTGCAAAAAAAACAATTACAGATATGTTATTTTTGACCTGTGATCTGGAATAAAAGAGATAATACAATAATTACCTTTATTATATTGTTCACTTACAACTTTATTGAATAAAAGGAAACTTGGTAAATATAATTTTAAGCTGTCTGGAGGATGGCTGAAGGACATGAGAATGAATTTTATTTTTCCTTACAGTTACATTTTTTCTGGATGTTAAATGATCCAGCTACTCAGGGCCATTTTAACTTTTTTAATTTCAATACTACTCAGTTTTTGGGAATAGTACTTAGAAACTTTATACTACTCAGTTTTTGGGAATAGTACTTAGAAACTTTATACTACTCAGTTTTTGGGAATAGTACTTAGAAACTTTATACTACTCAGTTTTCAGGAAAAATACTTAGAAGCTCTATAAATTGTTTTCTGCAGTTATAAAGCTGTTACACAAATTAAAAAACAGAGATGACGATAAATTAACCTATCTATTTATTTCGTAATACCTTTGAATTACTGGTGTTATGATTCTCATCATAATTAATATTTTTACACATTCCAATTATTATAAGGTAACACGTTGTTCGTCATTTCCCAAATCACTAATTATTTGTATTACTAACCAAAATGAAGTAACAATGTATAACTCAATAGGATTAGGCTAAATCTTCTAGTGTTGTTTGGTGCAGAGAATGAATAGTGAATCAAATTTACATGCAACTCCAGTGGCGTTAAAACGAGAAAGTTTTTATGCATGGGAAGTAGTGAATTCCTATTTGTGCTTTGGCCAATGGTTTGCTGTCTCCTCAACCAAGATAGAATTGCATTACTAAAGATTCCACAGTGGCCAGTAAAAGGTTGAATGGAATTTAGTTCTTCTTTGTGAGAAATGTGAAGGGAGAGAAAGGACACAGTAGAGCTTTCATTGACCCAAATCTAAATCCAGTGTGTCTAACTAGGATATTGCTCATTCACATGAAAGCCAAAAAAGCATCTAGACCTCAATGAGGCTGACACAGCAAAATCAATTCAGAAAATAACAGCTCAGTTTCGGAAGTTTTCTGTAAATGAAAAGAAGGATGAATCAATAAAATCGGAGAACAATTTGCTGGTGTTGTTGACTTACTGAACCAATGCGTTCGCTTTGTGCTATGAATTGTGATGAAACTATACACTTATCAGTCTGCAGTAATCGTTTAACTGTTTATTTTGCCTATTTAATGGCAAATTCAATTCTAACTACAAATGGAAGTCTTTCAATGAGATTCACAATGAGATTGTGGGATTTTTTTTCTGCTACAAATTTTTAAAAGAGTAAAGGCCACGTTAGATGCTTCAATTTGATGAACAATGCTGTTAGCGATCACATGCACGCACGATCGCTAACAACATGTCTGGCGAGCTGTCACACAGGCAGACTCACCAGCGATGTGGACCAGCGAGATCGCAGGTAACCATGGTACACATCGGGTTACTAGGCGCCGTGCGACGCTTAGTAACCCGATGTTTACCATGGATACGAGCTCCCAGCATAGGCTGTGCCGCTGGGAGATCGTTCATCGCGGTGTCACACACCATAATGCTGCAGATCGCTCAATGGATTATCGCTTGATTTGACGTCCTGCTCACAAATCTTCCACCAAACAATCAAGCGATTTTTGGTCGAAAGATCGCTCGGTTACACGCAACAACGCACAAACGATATCGCTTAAGCGATCAAAAAACGGGTCGCTTAAGCGATATGTTCACGACATTGAGTCGTCTGATGTGGCCTTAAGTATATTAATATAAATTTATTGAAGATACTTAAAAGAAATTTGCCTGCAATTTTGTTATCATTATTTTTAATGCTTTAATTCTTACAAGCCTCTATTCACATGGAGAAAAGAAAAATATAGCTATGTTTTAAAGAGTTTTTCCAAAATTAACTTTTGTTGGCTGGGACAGCAATAACCATTTCAAGATTGTGGTCATCAGAAGTTAATTTCTAAAATAGCCATAGATATGAATGGGAGTTTTGGAAAAAATGCGACAAATGAGACAATTAGAACCCTTTCAGTGGATTGTAAGCTTGTGTATTTTGGCCAATACAGCATACATTTATTATATTTTTTAAATGTTATATTTATTTTTATGCAAGATGTTGCCAAGCTTATATATATTGGCCTTATGAACTAGAATGTCTTTGGGCAGCCCACCTAATCTAATAGTTTTTGCATCATGAATAGGCTTTAAATCAGACACTGTGCACCTTATTTTTGTGAACAACACCCTATACAAGCCTGAGTTTTTCGTACACATCAATTGCCTTGGCTGATTACCTGATAGTTGAACACCCAAATGTGCCAATATTGTACATGCTCCCAAAAATTCACAACGACCTAGAGAACTCTCCCCGAAGACCGATTGTCTCCGAGAGGGGTTCCTTGTGTAATAGGGTTGCTATATTTTTTAATCGACTGCTGCGCAGATTTGCAATAGAGGCACCCTCTCACACGAGGGATACAACAGATTTGATCAAATCGTTGGAGGTTTTGAGGTTGATGACATGACTTGGCTAGTTTCGTTCGATGTTGCATTATTATACACATCGATCGAACATGAAAAGGGTCTAGATGCTGTCGGTGTGACGTTTGCCTCCTTCAACATGGTGCCAGAATGTACACGGTTCGCCCTGCTGCTGCTGGAATTCATCCTGGGAAGGATTTATTTCCTTTTCGGGGATGAGTACTTCCTGCAGCATTGCAATCCAATGTGGCCCCAACCTATGCTAATATCTATATTCAACACAGTCTGCTGCCTGGGTAAAGCTCTCGTGTTCAACACAGTAAATATCTATATGGCTGTCCTGGAGGGTGAACACGTGTACAAGTCATCATTCTGGCGCCATGTTGGGGGTTGGTGGCGTTACATCGACGACATCTTTTATGTCTGAAGGGGGACTAGGGATGAGATGGATTGTTTCCATGGATCTCTAAATGAGATCTACCCGGAATTGAAGTTCACCATGGAGTGTTTATTGGAAAAAATGCAATTTTTAGACACTTTGGTGTATAAGAGTGAGGGTGGTTTAAAAACTGACCTTTACTCCAAGAAAACTGATAGAAATAGCTCATTGCAGTTTTTGAGTGAGCACCCCAGAAATATGGTGGAGTAGGGTGAGATGAATAGTGGCTGATGATACAGTGGTTGACTCTCGTTTACAGGATTTGTGCAATAAGTTCCTACGAAGAGGTTATCCCCAACAGATCCTACAGCGGAACAAACAGAAAGTAATGAATATTAAACCTGATGATCTGGTAGTTGAAAAGGAACAGAAACAGAATGACAATAGGATCCCACTTGTAACTACATATAATGGGCTGAGTAGGAGAGTTGCGGTTATAATACGTAAGCACTGGCCACTTTTGATTAAAGGACATGAACAGATTGAAGGATTTGATAGGCAACCACTATTTTCTTATAGGCAGATCTGGAATTTGAAGGTTAGACGATAGATGATAGATAGATAGATAGATAGATAGATAGATAGATAGATAGAACAAAAATGAGAATTGCAGCAATCCTTTAAAGATGAAAGATGAAGCCTTTACGTGGGCCTTCAGATACACATGGCAACATTTCAGTCCTAAACGACTTTTTTCCAACTTTTATGTGCTTGTGTTTTTTCTTCTAATACAATTATTTGTCTCTGTGTGTTGTATATTAATTACCATTTAATGGAGATACATAATGTCTAGGTCTAACATTGGCCTGACATTATGAAACTCGGGCTTAGTGCTAGCTGGCAATATTTAGCTGGCATAAACCCCATATTACCCAGTTTGCCACCACCACCAGGACACCTGGAAGAGTCGGTAAGGTGCCAGGATTTAGTGCTTCTAATGAATTCTGGAGAGGCTGCCGGCTGCTATTATATAGCATGGGGGACCCAATAATGATAGGTCTCCATTACGCTGAGAATACCACCCCCCAGCTGCCTAGTTTTACCTTGGCTGGCAATTAAAAATAGGGCAAAACCCATGCATATTTTTGCCAGCCAAGGTAAGGCAGCTGAGTGGGGGCATGTTGCAAATGTCTGCTTTATCTGTGCTGACAATGAAAAGTACAGCAATGACCTACACATTTTTTTCCTTTTTTTTTTTTTACACAGTATGACAGCAGGTTGGTTACCATACACTAATGTGTATAACAACCAAGCACAGATTGTGGGGGTACAGTCTGGTTGCAACAGACAATCATAGACACTCTCACAGTGCTTGAGCATCTGTAATTGGCCGTTGCTGGTCAGTGCAGTGAATATGCATGAAACCTAATGAGCTGCCCGAGAGGCAAGCAGAGGGAGACTGGTCAGATAATCTAGTTATTTAAACATCTATCTTTCCTATAGGCCCAGTTACACACACAGATAATTGTGCAGAGATTGTTCGCAGATCTCTGGTTGCAGTGAAATCATGGACACATTGTTCCATTTTGTGGTCATGTACAAATGGAACAATGTGTCCATGATTTCACTGCAACCAGAGATCTGCGAACAATCTCTGCACAATTAACTGTGTGTGTAACTGGGCCTTATGATCTATCTATCTTTAAAGGAGTGCTGCAATTCTCATTTTTGTGATATCTATCTATCTATCTATCTATCTATCTATCTATCTATCCTATATATATATCTGTCTATTCAATATTAACTTTTTACAGCATGGAAAAGATCATGTTAAAAATGCAGAGCACACGGATGTCACACGGATGCCGCACTGCTTTCACACATATGTTAACGTAGAAAAAAATGCACAATCGAATTGCACTTGGACGCCACATGGACACAATACGGATGTCACTCATCTTACTCTCCTGGATGAGAAACGGTCAGAGTTTTCATAAGATCAGGTGTTTCCACCCTTATCTGCAATTCTAATACCAAACAATTGCCCCTTCAATGAGTTGGTAGGATTTGAGTAATCTCATCAGTATTTTGCACCTCTCTTGCCTTCACCTTTATCAAGGGGGGGGGACTGCAACATCATACTAGTCCCTGTGACCAGGGCAGGTAAATACCCTTGCCCTTTTTTTTGCTATGTTAACAAACTTTTTTTAGGAAATGTATTTGATTTTTTTGTGGCTTTGCTTTTCACTTTTACAGTAAGGCTAGCTGAGCTATAATGTGCATAATTTCCTTTCATTTCTTTTGCACTTATTCTGCTATACTAAGGTAGATTTTTGTATAATCCTACGTCTAGTGGATGAGATGCAGAAGCAGTTATTACTGTCTCAGACATAAAATGGGATGGGAACAACCTTTTAAAGCGAATCTGTCAGCAAGTTTTTTTTATGTAATCTGAAGATAGCATGCTGTAAGGATTTACATAGAGATTTCAGTGACATGTCTCTAATTATACTGTGTGATCTTGTTTATCTGCAATGTTTATTTTATCTTCAATAGATTATCAATGTCAGACTAAGGGCCACGTCCCACACACAGATATCTGTGCAGATATTGTTCACAGATCTCTGGTTACAGTGAAATCACGGACACATTGTAACATTTGTATACGGACACAAAATGGAACAATGTGTCCATGATTTCACTGCAACCAGAGATCTGCAAACAATATCTGCACAGATATCTGTGTGTGGGACATGGCCCTAAGTCAGCTAGATGTCAGCTAGTCTGACAATGCTCCTTACTGTGATTAATAGTTTACTGTCTCTAGACATTGTACATAGAGAGCATGTTGTGAATAGCTTTTTCAGCTCTGCTGTATTGTTAAATCTAAAAACTCTGTATCAGAAATGATGCATCCACTAAACTAAGTGAATGTATCATTGCATTCAGGGTGCTCTTGCCTACATTATGCTGCTCTCAGAGGAGGTAGCAAAAACTTGCTAACAGATTCCCTTTAAAACAATAAAAAGGGATGTCTAATGATTTCATAAAAACCAAAAAGGGTAATTGTTCTAAAATAAGGTGCGTATAGAGATTACTGCATGCCTTCTATATACCAGATCAGGAGTATAATCTGTAATGTTAAGTGTATTAGTGTGACAGACAGAGCAGTGGACATCAAATATAATGACTTCTGTTTTACTTTGTTCAAATGTAAGCAGAGAGTTATATAATGTCGCTTTCAGTAACCTGATTATTGACTTCAACCATTTGGTGTTCTCCAAAACAACTGTGAAAATCTAACAGTGCTTTAACAAATATTGCTTTAGCTGGGGCAGTATAGGTTGTAATGTTATTAGTTGTAACAGTGTTAAATTATTGGGAAAATTTAACTTTTTCTAAGGATAATTAAAAACACCAACATTTTTTTTGATAACTTGAATACCTTTTTTAGTTTTAAAAAAAAATCTAATATATACTTACCTTAAATTGTCTGTCATCCACATTCGTCTGGATGTTCGGCAATCCCATAATCCACCACGCCGACCATAAGTACCGCCATATTGGAACACCCACATCCTGAATGTTATAATATGGCACCTGCTGGTGGTGCAAGCCCTTTGCACAGTACTACCAGCAGGACACCCCACCACTACTGCCACTGAGACCCCACACCAGGACTCTCCCGCTGCTGCTGGGACCTGCCGCCACTGCCACCAACCGGGACACTCCCTATTCACCCTCACCTGGTAATGCCGCAGCACTGCCTGCAGCCATCTCCATGCAGTCACAGCTTCTAGGAAAGACTGTGGTTTGCGGCCTGTGGTGGAGTTGGGGTACAGGTGCCTTTGGCACCCCATCTCATTCATCTTAGGCTGCAAGCCGCAGTCTTTCCTAGAGGCTGTGGCTGCATGGAGGTGGGTGCAGACAGCGCTTTGGCGATGTCAGGAGAGGGAACACACACACCTCATATAAACACACACACCACATACATACACAGACATGCATGTACACACATATACATACACATATGTACATGTACACACATATGCATGTACTCACACATATGCACACACATTCATGTACACACATAGACATGCATACACACACATATACACACAGTATAATGTCCCCACACACATACACATGCACATACATACAAATACGCATGCACATACACAGACACATACATACACACAGTATAATGTCCCCACACAAAGATATACACATGCAGATACACACATACACACATTCACATACACACAAACATGCATACACATGCGCATACACGCATACACACAGTATAATGTCCTCACACATATGCATGCGCATACGCACATGCAAGCATGCACATACACATACACACAAATATGCATATGCATACACATATAGTTTAATGTCCACACATATGCACATACAGGCAGGCACCCACGTACACATATGCACATACACACACATGCACATACACACGCCTGTGCATACACATGCATATACACACATGCATACACACAAATACACATGGGTATACATGCATGCATATAGCATTTAATGTCCCCAAACACATGCACATGCACGCATGCACATACACACAAGCAGGTACATACACATGCAAGCATGCACATACACATGCAAGCACATACACACATGCCGATGCATACACACATGCAAATACATGCAGATACACACATACATGCAGATACACACACATACACACAAACACGCATACACACAGTATAATATCTCCACACACGTACATACACACTCATATACTCAAGCATGCACATACACACGAAAGCATGCACATACACACACAAACACACATGCAGATTCACACCCACATACACACAACCACGCATGCGCATATGCACATGTACACACAATATAATGTCCCCACACACACACATACACACAAGCATGCACATACACACACATATGCAAGCACGCTCCTACACATGTAAGCATGCACACATGCCTGTGAACACACACACATGCGCATACATACACATACACACAAAAATGCATATACACACAGTATAATGTCCCCTACACACGCAGATACACACATGCACGTACACATGCGCACATACACACAAGCACGCATATGCATGAACGTTCACAGACACATACATACACAGTATAATGTTCTCACACACACACATACATATGTGGCACCCCTGCTGGGGATTGCACAGGACCCACCAGTGCAAGGAGAGACATACACCTTGGTACACACAGCACACATCATCATCCACCCCAGGTCTGGAGGGGGAGCTCTACATGCTGCTTTAAGCAAGTTCTCCTATAAGGATCCAGGCCTGAGAGGAGGAGTCAGTTAGTCTGCTCTGAGCAGTGAAGGGAGCAGTTAGTTCCAGTCAGAGAGCCAAGGAGAAGGGACTGGAAGGAGCTGGTTGGGTTGCTGGGATCAAGCCGGGCCCAGGACCATGGAGCACTGGCCACCTGTGCAGCACCCTAGGGAGAGTGACGGAGGCCAATGGTGGAAGTAGGAGAAAGGAAGAAGGGAACATACCTGGTTTCCCTTTAGCCCACCCGGAGACCGGAGTCCGATTTTGCTAATAATCTATTATAGCAGGAAAAGGACAGACAGACCAGGAGGATCTAGTCCCCCTGAAGCTACAGCAAGTGAGACATCAAAACCTGACCAAGAATAAGACCAGGGGCCCAAGAGGAGAATAGGGACCCAAGAGCAAGGTCCTCATTGTAGGTTATGGAGTAGTACCCTGAAAGGGAGAAAGAGTGGCAAGTTCAATTACAGGTAGAGCTTACCCCAATCACCACATAAAGTGACAGAGGAGGCCTCACAACTCTCCCAAATTGCACTGAGAACCTGGTTACTCTCCTGGACAGTACCTGTTAAAGGACATCAGTGAAAAGGTACTGAAGCAGAGACTATTGTGTGTGCCTACTTCACAGCCGCAGCCTGCAGCGTTCACTGCAGAACTGCCACTACTACTCACCTCATCTACCCCGCTGCCCTGAGGTAAAGCTCCACCTGTGGGGCCACAAGTAGCGTCACGTTACCACTTCCCCATCCATCATCATCATTCCCCACCATCTCCGCCATTGAGGGTCCAGGCCACGGAATCGGGAACCGACCAGTCATGATCCTCCACCAAGGTAACAACCTGTCCCGGTATCCAAGTACCCCCTACCCTCAAATACACACATGCATGCACATACACACATATACACACATGCTCATGCAAGCAGACACATACACCAACATACACACAAATATGCACATACACACATGCATACAATACACACATGCAAGCACCCATGTTCACACAAACAAACATATGCACATACATACACACAGTATAATGTCCACACACATGCACATACAAGCAAACAAGCATGTGCACATACACACATACACAAGCATGCACCTACACACACCTGTGATTACACATGCATATACACACATACATACACACAAACACGCATTCACACACAGTATAATGACCCCCCACACACACATTCACACATGCACATACATGCAAGAATGCATAAACACACGCAAGCATGCACATACACATGCAAGCATGTAGACAGGTGCCTGTGCATACACACGCAGATACACACATACATGCACATAC
Organism: Allobates femoralis; assembly: GCA_033576535.1. Classification (NCBI taxonomy): domain Eukaryota; kingdom Metazoa; phylum Chordata; class Amphibia; order Anura; family Aromobatidae; genus Allobates; species Allobates femoralis. The sequence continues at coordinate 553,745,877 of JARQOC010000002.1, read as the reverse complement.
ATACACATGCACACACACACACGCATACACACAGTATAATGTCTCCACACACACCCACATAGATACACATGCATACACTAAGCATGCACATACACACAAGCACGCACATACACACGCAAGCATGCATGTACACACACATATGCACACACACACCCATGCTTAAACACAGGCAGATTCACACATGCACATACACACAAACACACATGCGCATACTTGCATGCACACACAGTATAATGTCCCCACACACGCACATACACACAAGCATTCACATACATATGTGTTATGATCCAATGACCTAGGAGTAACATAAACAAACTTCACAGAAGTAGTTGGCAACTGTACTGACCGCAGTCCCTGACTAAATACCACAACTAGAAGTAGCCATGGGATGTAACCAACCATGCCCTAGTCACCTCGACATGGCCGGAGAACCAGCTACCCCTAAAGATGGAAACTGAAAAGTCTATCTTGCCTCAGAGCAGAACCCCAAAAGAATAGCAACGGATACTGACTTGGAAACAGGAGAGGAAAAAACACACACAGGCAGATAATAGAGTTTAGCAAAAGAGGCCCCACTAGCTAGATAGTAAGGACAGGATGAAATACTATTGGGGTCAGTATTAAAATACTATCAAAACCTCCAACAGCAGATAGTACCAAAAAATAATCCTGAGTCTGCTAAGACTCGGGCCCGCTATATCTGCAGGAACTCCTGTGAATCAAACTAGAATAAATAGTTTCTAACCCCAGCAGAACTGGAAGCAGCAGACAACAGTAAATAGCAATTCATACCTAGGAAGAAAACTTCCTGAGAGCAGGTAAACAAATATGCAGACTAAATATCAACCCACAACTCGGAGCAAAACAAGCAATAAGCAGATCCTCAAGCACACAACATGTGTGCCACAAAATAACAAAAGCCCATTCAGTTAGCTTGCAAGGATTCAGCAGAGCAGGAAGAAACCAGGGAGAGATGTGGACACCTCCAGGAGTAATTACAACTGGCAGAGATTGATCAGCTCCAACCACCTATATGCTCCAATCCGAAGCAGACTGCCAATCATCAAGATCAGCTGAGGAACTCTCCAAAACACAGCCAGCTGCATCACCAACAGCAACCACAGGAGGAAGCTCACAACCAGAATTCTTCATCAATTAAATCACAACACATATGCATGCAAGCAAACGCAAACACATGCAAGCACAGACACATGCTCGTGCATACACAAACATGCACATCCCCACGCACATACATACAAACACGCATATACACACAGTATAATGTCCGCGTACATGCAGACACGTGCACATCAATGCAAGCACGCATACACACACACATGCACAGACACATTCATACACAGTATAATGTTCTCACACACGCACGTACATACATACAAGCACACACATACACACATGCACATAAACACATATGCACATACACATGCAAGCACACGCATACACGAACATACAAACAAACACACACATAAACACACACAGATACAAACATAGATACACATGCACATACACAAAAACACACACACACATACAGACAAACATTATAATGTCCCCACATGTAGATATGCACACATGCACATGCACAAAACACGCTTACACACATGCACACACATTCACACACACCTACATACATGAGCCTACATTCACACACATACAGGCAGATACACACACACGCGTATACACACACACACTCACCCACATACACATGCATACATGCACATAAATGCGCATACACACATGCACAAACATACAGCCACATACTTACACAGATGTGCATACACACACACATAAGCATACATACACATGCAGATACATGACATGCGCACACATGTGCATACATGCACATATGCTGTATGCATACACACACTTGTACACATACACATACTCACACATGCACACACCCAGACGCCATCTTTGGATACTCAGTATACAAAGATGGCTGTCGTGTGATGCATCACGCCGCCCCACTAAAAGATTACAGGATTACATTGGAGGTGAACCTGGTTGGAGCTAATAAAATGGATAACGAAGTGTCTGTCTATTTTGTATGTAATAAAACATTTCTCTGTGTGTGTGTTTTTTTCCTCTTTACTGAAAGTATTGCTAATGGCCGGCTGTCATACTGACTGCTGACATTAGGTTGATATCAGCTGCCAAAAAAAAGCTGACATCAACCCTTTAATTACCCAGTCTGCCCCCGCTATGCGGCAGCTGGAAGAGCAGGCTAACCGCCAGTTTTGGCGTCTCTCATGGTGACGCCAATTCTGGGGCGGCTGTTTGCTGCAATTTTGCTGAGACTTATGACCCCAAGCTGCCTGGGTTACCTTGGCTAGCAACAGAAAATACAGCGAAGCCCATGCCAATTTTTTTAGTTACTTATTTAAATAACTAAAACCAATATAGGGTTTCCCTGTACTTTTCATTGCAAATGAAGGTAACACCAGATAGTGGGTGTTGGCAGCCTGTATCTGCTTGGTTTACCTGTGCTGTCAAGAGAAAATACAGTGAAGCCCTACACAATTTTTACCAGGAAATTAAATAGGTTGCCATATTGACACTTTATTATTAAACTACCCAACAGAAACAGGATTTTAACTAAAATACATTTATTTACATATATTAGAAGAGACCATGGTGGGAGAGGGGGGAGGAGACATGGGGGAGAGGGCCGCTGCCCCATCACATGTCACTGCCCTCCCGATGCGATAGCATCAGGCCCACATCTAGTATATCATAAATGGGAAGTTGATCCTATTATTAGATTTTACACCAGTAATTCAAATATTTTCTATATTCCAATCATATTAAAACTTATGCGGGCCAAATTGTCTTATCACATTCCAAACGTGGTCGCTGTCTCCCCGTTCACTGTTGTGCAGATTTGAATGTGATATGTCATTTAGGCTGGTTTCACACTGCAGTTTCTTCCCTGATCAGGTTCCATCAGGTTTGTGTGCCAAAACCAGGAGAGGAACTTGCCGAGAAAAACTATAATTGAAAGATTGACAACGGTTCTGAGTTATGGAGACACTCCTGGTTTTGGCACACAAACCTGATTGAACCTGATCATGGAAAAAACTGCAATGTGGAACCAGCCTTACTTTATGGCTGCCATACAAGAAAGCAATGCTGCTCCACTTGTAATTTGCATGAAATAGTAGCACCGAGCTTGGATTCATTATTTGTGGTATGCTGATATGTCTGGCACTGATATTTATTAAAGACTTTTGCACAGTATGGAAGAAGTGGCTTGTCATGAAGACGTGTGTTGGAAAGGAAAGAGAGGTTTAAAGAAGGTTACACAAGTGTCATCTACCGTATGAAGGAGGTGGATGAACATCCACATTCATGTCCACCACCAATATTGAAGTGCATGTAAACTGATTGTTATTGTTGGATAAATAACACTGGATTATGTTCCCTGAAAGAAAGATGACAAAGATTAATATCTGATAAGATATGAAGGCAGCATTTAATCTGTAGGTTGTTGCCTTTCCTACAATATTTTTAATGAGGGATTATGAAAGCTTTTTGAAGATGGACAAAGTGTATAGAAAGCAATGAGATTATGATGCAAAGTTGTATACAGTGATACCCTAGTTTTCGTCAACTTCGGTTATCATAGGTTTTGGTTTTCATCGATTTTTTTAAAGGCAAGTTTGTCTTGCTTTTCTTCGATGCCTCGGTTTTCATGGGTTTTTGTCAGTACAGGGTGGGCCATTTATATGGATACACCTAAATAAAATGGGAATGGTTGATGATATCAACTTCCTGTTTGTGGCACATTAGTATATAGGAGAATGGGAAAACTTTTCCAGATGGGTGGTGACCATGGTATCCATCTTGAAGTTGGCCATTTTGGATCCAACTTTATTTTTTTCAATGGGGAGAGGGTCAAGTGAGAGACGCTAAATGTGCAGTTGGAAAGGTAGGAAGAGTTCCAGGAGAGGGCAAGGTCAGTGATGCCAATGGAAGAGACGATCTCTAATAGGAGACAGTGGTCGACAGTGTCGAATGCAGAGGACAGGTCTAGAAGGAGAAGGACGGAGAACTGTCTGTTAGCTTTGGCCGTGAGTAAGGCGTTATTAATTTTGGTCAAGGCAGTTTTAGTGGAGTGGTGGGGGAAGAAGCCAGATTGAAGGTTATCAAAGAGAGAGTTGGATGAGAGGTGGGTTGAGAGTACAGTGTGAACATACTTTTTGAGAAGTTTAGAAGCGAATGGGAGCAGGGATATAGGCCGATAGCTGAATGTAGAAGTAGGGTCGAGGGATTACTTCTTTAAGATAGGTGTAATTGTTGCATGTTTGAAAGCAAAAGAAAAGGTACCAGAAGTCAGTGATAGGTTGAAGAGGTGGGTTAGATAAAGTAAAAATAGCGTTGGAGAGTGTGTGAGCTTCAAGATGTGTGAGGTTTCTGCGAGGGTGTGCAAGTTGGTGGACATGGGTGGCAAGTGAGGACGACAAGGATGAGAAAGTGAGTAGATGGTGGTCAGAGAGGGGGAGAGGGGAGGTTGTGGGTGTTGTATTGTGTTTTTTTTTGTAGGTCATTATCAGGGTCTTGAACCAATTAATTAATTTTACATTATTTCCTACGGTAATCGTTGCATCTGTTTCAGTTTTTGTTGATAGTTTCCGGACAGCTTATCGATGAAAACCGAGGTATCACTGTATTTTTATTTTCAATATATTCTACAGCCAGAGTGGAAATTATTTTTGGCTCACAATCATGCTTTTGCACATTTTGAAAGCTTGATCTTTTTCTAGTACATAAAGCTTTTATATGAGTATGACAGCTTCAAAAACAGAACAAGGATTTAAGATTTATAAGCTTGTTCACAGGTTAGAACAAAAATATATAACACATATAGCAGGTAAAATTCTAATGATTTGCATACACCAGAACAATAAGCATAACTTATATAGAAAAAGTCATTATGGGCACCACTGTTCGACAATGCCTAAATGATTTTGTAAGCATCAGATCTGGACCATAATATCATGGTTATGTTTCCTAAAACATATTTTCTTACCCAACAGAAGAAGGGTTTGGCTGGATGTTTTACCTGTGGATGAGATAGCATCAGAATTAGGTTTTGGAAGAAAGCAAGTCAATATAGACAATGTGATGCTTTGGCCTCCTAGCTTCTGACATTCATGTGAATGTTACTCTGATACTTACCATTTTTACAGAATACATCCATTTCTTCATGGCAATAGTATTCCCTAGTGTTTCCTTCTTTGCAGGATAATATTAATTGTGTGATTCTGAAATTAATGCTATGACTGCAAGTGAACTGGCATTCAGCAGTCCCTGGGTCTATTGTTAGGAATAATTGACCTTATAGCAGAGAGAACTTTCATTAACCCAATACTTGTATAAAATGATGTCTTTGGACATTAAATAAATGCACTTGCATTGGTATTATGTTATTGATTAGCATTGTCATATGGTCTATTTTGCGGCAAAGTCTCTTATCGGGGAACATCGTTTGACTGATTGAGCTACTTTAAATCATATAATTACATAGAAAGATTTCTATGTTGCTTGACTGAACCACCTAGAGATGCCAACATATATCTAATGATTATACCATTAATGGATGTAAGAATGTAAGATACATGACATATTCGGTGTAAGATACATGACATCTGACACTTTGATCATAGTTCTACTCTTATTACGAAATGGACAAACTATTTCAAGTCAAATAGATTCTATTGAACAAGCAATTAAATGACTACCCATTAAACCTTGACTCTACACATGCAAGACGACGTTTTAATTAATCATAAATAGAATACTTTTTGTGAAATAATGTGACCTGACAGTACAAGGTTTATTCAGCTTTTCACAGAGATCACCAACAATTTTGAGTTGAATAGACTAAGTCCATGAGAGTCATTTCAGTTTTGAAATACATTAAAAAGCCAGTGTGTACAAGTTACACAGTCTCATTGTTTCTCCTAATGCGTTCATTTCAGTAGCAGCCAGTGAGGGATGCTTTTAACTTCCGAGAAACCATGCAATATCATGCTGTCCTAGTCATTACTGAAGCAACAGAGATTACAGGACATCAAACTACAAGCTTTTATCCCATCCATGTTGTGTATAAAACAAAAAGTCAGCTATCCTTTGATGTACTAATTGACTGTCATTGCTTAATCCTGTTCTCCAGAGTAACCGAGCTTGGCTTTAGCAGTCGGTACTCTTTGTAGACTGCATGGATAACTATCCGACAAATCATAAAATGATTACACAATAGTTTTAGGTAAAACAATTTTATAGAATATTTGTAATTTGATTTCAACATTGCCTTTGGGAAAGACACAATTTTCTAATTCCACTCTGTTTCAAAGATATAGTGTTGGTATTTATATACAGATAATATTAATTTTTGTCAAGCCAAGGTACTGCTGTAAGGAAATTACAAACTTTTACATCCTACATCCATATAAAAAAATGCTTTTGGCAAAAAATTAATTCTTATTAGTTGTACTTTTAAAGTCCTAATGTTGAAAGTAGACACAAGTCTATTGAGTTCAATCTATAAAAAGCAGGTGGATCCAGAGGAAGACAAAAGCCCCTTGGTTCAGTTGCTAATTGTACAATATTAGAAGAAAAATCTCTTTGCGACTGTAGATTAAGATAACTTTGTACATGTTTATTAATTAAAACCAGATAAATCTTAAAGATACAGTTATGGTGTACACCCGAGCTAGCCTGTATTAAGGTTATCCTAATGAGTTGCTGCTCTGACCTTTAGGGGTTACTGCGTAAAATCACCTCGAGTCAAACTTCCAAGGAAAATCCAGCGGATTTTGTGAATTTGAATCATGTCAAATGATCTCACCTCTAGTGAGTCAAGTATTGAAAGGAGAGACAAGCATAATATTGTTTTTTCACCCCTTTATGATTTAGGATGTACATATACATCCCATGTTGCCTCCCTCTCTTTGATGAGAGCTCCCGCGCTGAGCTCACATAACTCCCTGTACATGTTGGCTGACTAATCATCCAACATGTGTAGCAAACAAGTGCAAATGGATCATAGATCCACATGTGCCTGGTAACTACTTAAAAATTGTCAACCTTTGTCAGCTTGATCTAACATGTGCTGGTGTAGATTGCGCTCTTTCTCCCACCTTTGGCAACCCCATGATGTGATCACGGGTGTCGTTGTATTGCCATGACAGCGAGGGGTCAGATGATGACCTATGTCACTGTCATGGTACAGTTCCTGCAAATTACAAAGGTAACAGAATACACATCAAAGCAGAACATGTAAAAATTGGGTAATAAATTGTGCAAGTAAGAGAGGCATAATTATAGAGAAGAAAAAGACTATGCATATATAGACGTGCAAACCAAAAGTATATAGAAAAAATAGTATTTTATTGCATAAACACACCAGCAAGAAAACAGCAACATTTTAAAAACAATTAAACACAATAAATCTGGCACCCAGGTAAATAATAATAATAATGATGATAATAATAATAATACTACTACTACTACTACTACTAATAATAATAATAATAGTAAAGCTTCATTGTTTTGTTATTGGTGTGTTTATGCAATAAAGTAATATTTTTTTTATATATTTTTGGTGTGCACATCTGTATATGTATAGTCTTTTTCTTCTCTATAATTATGATGCACCTCCTGTGAATGCTGGCCAAGCACCAGCATTCACAAGAGATAATCATTTGTGTTGTGCAGAGCCATGCATCAGCACCGCTCTATACAACACAAACGATCAGTATGTTCAGGCTTCAGGTGCCCTTAGGAGGCTAATAAAATTAAAAAGTGAAAAAAAAAGTTTTTTAAAATTGGAACATAATATAAAAAACAAAAGTTCAAATCACCACCCTTTTGCGTTATTAAAAATAAAACTACTAAAAAATACACATATTTTGTATCAATGAGTTCAGAAATGCATGAACTACTAAGATATAAAATAAAGTAATCTGCTCGGCAAAATGTGTAAAAGAAAAAAAGTCAAAATGACAAAGTTAAATATTTTTGGTATCCACTACATTGCAGTAAAATACAATAACAGGCGATTAGAATATTGCATCTACCAAAAAATGCTATCATTAACAACGTCAGCTCAAGACGCAAAAAATAAGCCGTCACACAGCCTCAGATCCCAAAAAATGAGAACGTTAAAGGTCTCGGAAAATAGCCACAAAAATGCAATTTTTTTTACAAACATAGGATTTTTTTTCACCACTTAGATAAATCGAATAAGTATACATTTTTGGTATCTATGAACTCGTACGAACAAGGGAATCATAATGCCAAGTCAGTTTTACCATATACTCTACATGGTAACTAAAAAACTTAAAACAACTATCATGGCATTTCCCTTTTTTGCAATTTCACCACACTTGTTTTTTTTCCCCCATTTTCTAGTACACTATATGGTAACATGAATTATAAAATTCCAAAGTTCAACTCGTCTTTTCAAAAAAAAAGCCTACATATTGATATATTGATGGGAAAATAAAAAAGTTTTAGCTCTTTGAAATAAGGGAGGAAAAAATGAAAACAAAAACTGGAAAATCACTGGGTGGGGAATTAAACTTAAGTAGGGGGTGGGTGAGTAGGTTGCTCATCTGATTGCATTGTGTATGTCAAAAACCCAATAAATGCTCATAGATTGTTTTTAGCTGCTGCATTCTCATCTTGAGATGAAAGAAAATCTTCTTCTGCATGTAGTGTAAAGAGAAGTAGGGGATAGACGTTCTGTTAGACAGAGCTGCTGGGAAAGAGGTTGTATTTCTACATGGATTTACTCCTCTTTCACAGGAACATGGTCTACCAGGGCATCTATCTCCTATTTTTCTTTAGTAATCTAATGGGCAAGGATTTATTCAAGCATTTTCTGTTTTTCCGAAGCAGCCAACATGTTTATTAAAGGGAACCTGTCAGGTGGTTTATGTTCCCCAGCTATCACTGTCTGTAGCTGCAGCTTTATAATACCAGTCTAATCATCCCTGTCTGAGCTCATAGTTTAATGTTAAAGGTGAAATATACACTTATATTTCAGTCCCCACCTTGGAGGAGGGGGACTGTCTGGCAGGATAATAGTTAACTCACTTTTAACTTGGATGGCTAAAGGACCTGTGTGATGTAACGATCATGTGACCATAGTGGGTGGAGCTAAGCCAGCAAATGTATTATGCTCTATGAGAACTTAGCTCCGCCTATTGTAGTCACATGGTTGTGACATCACATCAGGTCTCCAAACATATTCTAGCACAAGGCTGAAATGTTAACTATTAACCTACAAACAGTCCGCGTCCTCCAAGCTGGAGACTGACTGCCTCATTACATAAGGAAATGTAAGTGTATAAATGCTTTTCTTTCACCTTTCACATTACACTATGAGCTCAGACAGGGATGATTAGAATAGTATTATGAAGCTACAGGTACAGACAGTGATAGCTGGGGGAGGCATAAACTAGCTGACAGGTTCCCTTTAAGATCATTGATTTTAATCGTGATTTTGTGACCCTTAATTTTCTCTGAGACATAGCTTCTCTAACATATCGCAGAAGTTCTAGAAAATGGGATTTAAATTAGCTCATAATTTGAATACGATTCTAGCAAAAAGGTAGCCCCATACAACCTCCTTTTTTGACGACTTTGTATCATTTATATAATAAGTTGTATGCATCTATGCATGTCTGTATAGATAAATTGGTTATTTTCATATAGACTGATTACCACTTCTTTGTTACCTGTTTTGTAATTTCATAAGGCTTCATTTAATAAGTCAATTATGATGGGAATACACATACAGTAATTAGCAATTAAGTTGATAATTTCTCCAGTTAGAACTGTGATGAATCAGCCAGTTCCTTAAATGAACCGTGCCGGAGGGAAAACACATTTACATTGTGATTATCATCAATAGACAAGTAAAAGAATAAACATAATTTTTTTCTGGCTTTGGGTCTTTCAATTACTTAAGCACTTCCCACAAAAATGATTGACACTGAGAAATCTAACATGAATAAAAGTTTAAGTTTCGATCAAAGCAAAGAGGCCTGCGTATCAATAATGGATTAATTTAGGGGTAAAACAGTTATTTTGCAAGTTATTACGTTCATAGTACAAATAGTAATAATTATATTATTGCTCTATAGTTTTGCCATTTTGCACCCCTTCCTATTTAGCATATATAACAATACAGTTGTTATGTTACAAATATTATACAAATCATATTCCCTTCATACTACTGAGGTGACTCCACTTTTTATATAACTCTGTTAGACTTTTATTTACCCTACATCATGTGACATAATCATTATATCATGTTTCAACTACAATTTGTTGAGTGTGGAAGTAAATCTTTCATAGCCAGCTTTCAGTTGACACTAAAGTTCAAGTCCTCCTTCTGAAGAGGCAATCTGCATATTTAATTCCCCATAGCAGAATTGCATGATGTACTGTATGAGCATCCTACACTAAGATGCCTGCTATGTTACCAGACTAGCTTGCAACATTTTCTCTCATCAGTTCTGAACGCTATGCTGAAGAGCTTGTGTCTCGCCATGAAACAAACAGCTTGCAGACCAGGGCTACAAGAAACAGATCATTTAGTCAAGGAAAGCAAATGGAAATATCAGAACTTTTGCAACAATATAGTCAGTATTGGAAAATATAAATGTGAATGGCAATAACGGAAAGCTGCTAATTGGAGTGTGCTATAAGCCTCCTCACATAGCTAAACAGGTAGAGGATGAAATGCTGCAAATAATAATAGGGTTCTTATTATGGGGACTTTAACTATTAAGTCATTCAGCGGGACATAGAATCTTCTGGTTGTCCTAAAAGCTACAAGTTCTTATCTACAATATAATTTCTTATCTTAGTAGATGAACCAACAAGGGGAGATCATTAGCTGGATCTGGTCCTGTGGAATAGACCAGATACAACGTCAAATCTACAGGTCTGGAAGAATTTCGGCAATTATAATAAGGTACGTTTCAATGTAGTGTATGTAAAGGAAAACATCAGATTATGAGCTGGAGTATGGACATTATAAATGTTTGAATTTGTTATAATGCATAAAGGACATTCTAAGGATCCACATCTGGCACTGCTTCCAAAATTCACACACTGTAGGTGTGAAAAACAACTCCAAACTCCAGGAAGTTAAAAAAAAATATTTTAAAGCTCAAAAAAATTCTACAGGTGTAAAAAAAACAGTAGACACAATGGCTGGGAAGATTACTAACCATATGGTTAGGTGTTTTTCCTAGCTAAAGGGTCTTTCGGTGAGCGTTTTGGCCACAAACAATCAGAGAAACTTTTTGGGTCATTTAAAATGTCAAACTTTTTTCTTAACAAGGCCGCATTCACTGATTTTTCAGTAAAGTGCTCAGGTTTCTGATTGCAAACTGAATTGTCAATGTTCGTGCCGAATTTGAAATTGGCGAACGTGTTTGAGGAAAGTCATGCTGTGTATATGGCATATTGTCATATCATATTCAATAACATATTTCAAAGAGGAATTGTAAGTCCTGGAACTTTAGGAAAGCTGATTTCAACAGATTAGGGGAAGTGCTTAGTCTTGTAGACTGGCATCATGCCCTGGTAATTGTTTAAAGATATGTCATTAAAATACTGTACAAAGCTTATACACCTGGCAATTAAATGTTAAGGAATAGAAAGAAATCATTGGGAATAAATAACTTTGCACCAGGTAAAATAAGACAAAAACAAAAGGTATTCAAACCCTTGAAAGCTGAAAAATCAGACATAGCATTTCATGAACTTGAAGATCTCAATAGTAATGTAAAAAATAAATTACCGTATATACTCGTGTATAAGCCGACCCGTGTATAAGCCGACCCCCCTACTTTTGCCCCCAAAAACTGGGAAAACTTATTGACTCGCGTATAAGCCGAGGGTGGATTCCAGCACAGGTATACAACCCCCAGCAGTGAGGTATACAGCAGCCTCCCCAGTGGTAGTATACAGCAGCAGCCCCAGTGGTATATACAGCAGCAGCCCCAGTGGTAGTATACAGCAGCCCCAGAGGTATATACAGCCCCAGAGGTATATGCAGCCCCATATGCAGCCCCAGAGGTATATGCAGCCCCAGAGGTATATACAGCCCCAGAGGTATATACAGCCCCAGAGGTATATGCAGCCCCATATGCAGCCCCAGAGGTATATACAGCCCCAGAGGTATATGCAGCCCCAGAGGTATATGCAGCCCCATATGCAGCCCCAGAGGTATATACAGCCCCATATGCAGCCCCAGGAGGTATATGCAGCCCCATATGCAGCCCCAGAGGTATATACAGCCCCATATGCAGCCCCAGGAGTTATATGCAGCCCCATAAACAGCCCCAGAGGTATGTACAGCCCCATATGCAGCCCCAGAGGTATATACAGCCCCAGAGGTATATGCAGCCCCATATGCAGCCCCAGAGGTATATGCAGCCCCATATGCAGCCCCAGAGGTATATACAGCCCCATATGCAGCCCCAGGAGGTATATGCAGCCCCAGGAGGTATATGCAGCCCCAGGAGGTATATGCAGCCCCCCCCCATCTTTATACAGGCACCCCCCACCGCAATCCTGTAAAGGAAGAGATTAGTATACTTATCCCTCCGCTGTCCCGCCGCCGCCGCCATCACGCTCCTCCATCTTCATCCAGCGTCTTCCGTCTTCTTTCAGCTTCCTCCTCTGTCGCGCCGGCAATGACGTCATTGCCTGCGACCATCGGAGGAAGCCGGAAGAAGACGGAAGATGCTGGATGAAGATGGAGGAGCGGCGGCGGGACAGCGGCAGCGGGACAGCGGAGGGATAAGTATACTAATCTCTTCCTTTACAGGATTGCGGCGGGGGGGGGGGGCCCGTATATAGATCGGGGCACTGTATACTGTATACATTTTATACAGTATACAGTGACTCGCGTATAAGCCGAGGGGTAACTTTTCAGCCCAATTTTTGGGCTGAAAAACTCGGCTTATACGTGAGTATATACGGTAAGCTAGCAAAATTAGTTACTGAAAAATAAATCGACATTGAAATATATTTATTATTGCCAAAATGTAAAAATAAACAGATGGCATTGTCCCTTTAGAAGATGACAATAATAACATAAAATATACAAGACAAAGAAGAGGCTGAGATATTAAACAGGCACGTTTATCTCTTTATTCAATGTAAAAACTTATGTACCCCAAAAAATTGAGAAAAGTATTCAATATCTTAAATCTTAATATCTTAATTGGCTAACCAGAGAAATTATATTGCAAGCTTTCCCAGAACTCAAAAGGCTCCTTCATCGGGCAATATTACAGGTGAATTACTGAGACAAGATGGCAACATTTAAATAGAAATTACACAAGGACATGAGGTAATGCCTAAAGATAGGTCGAGGAAATCAAAGTAAGGTTTTTGTTATACATGCAGATGTGGTGGAAGTGTTCTATTAGAGATCTGAAGACCTTCTTGTGGAGGTGTGAACTGTGTTGATTGAGTCATGAATCCAGGTGTCAAATTGAGTCCTATTGTTAGAGATTGAAACATCCTTATCAACTTGAACCCCATATTTTTCCTTCTCTATCATTTTTAAAATACCTTTCAATATTAGCATTTTTAGAACTGTCATACTGTGTCCGGGTCTAGAAAGTGTATTCCTACAGGCATGTCCAGCTCATTATTTATTGTATGTCTATGCAGACACATCCTGTCTGTAGTTTTTGTTTTGTATCCCTGATGTATGTCCCTTCATTGCACCTTGTACAGTGTATCATGTACACCACATTGGAGGATGTACATGAAAAAAAAGTACATGATCTTATAGTCTTGATTTGTGTTGGGTATGGGGACTTATCTGTTGGTTGTATTTGTGTACAGGTCTTGCATTTCTTACTGTTACAAGGGACTGTCCCATCTCTGATGGTGATGTGAGGCCACTTCTGACAAGGATGTTTCTAAGGTTGGGAGGCTGTTTGTAGAAAAGCTGTGGTAGTTCTGGGAATATTGCTTTTAGTCTGTGTGATCTCTGTGGAATATGGGTTGGAGGTCAGCACCAATTTTCCTTAAGATGTTCATGTGAGGGTTGCATGTCACCACAAGAGGCATTTTGTTGTTGTCTTCCTGTCTGTAATTCAGGAGGATGCTTTTTGGGATCCTTGTAGCTCTCTAGATCTGTTCATCAATTACAAGTGGATGACATCCTTCTTGGAGGAAGTCTTCCTCAGTAATAGTAATGTAGTTTTCTATCCTCATTGATTGAACAGATCCTATGTAATCTCTGTATTCAACAATGAACAACTGTTTCAGGGATCATTTAGAAAGACAAAAACATTGGCCACCAAATTCAACACAAGAAGATGTACGACTGTGTCCGATCAAATTAAAAATTGATATATCCCTTTGGGTCAATGGCATTGGTCTATGAATAATAAAAGAATTGAGTACAGAACATGACAGATCACTGTATCTCAACTTCTTAGAGTCTCACATAACATGGTTGGTGTCACAGGATTGGAGGATAGCTGACATGGTAGCGATATTTAAGAAAGCTACGAATGTGGACCAGGTAACTTCCATCTGCTATGTCGTACATCAGCAGTATGCAAATTTGTGGTGGTATTATAGGAGATAACTTGCAAAAATACTTTGAAGAGAATTATATAATAACTGACAACCAGCATGGATTCATGACAGATAAGTCGCGTCTAACCAACGCTCATTTTCTATGAGGCGGTAGCTGCAAATCTGGATATTGGTACTGAAACTGATGTGATTTATCTGTACTTTGCAAAGGCATTTAAAACTATACCACATAACGTATTATATTGAAGTTCCAGATGTAGGGACTAGGGGAAACGATATTCACATGGGTAAAGAACTGGCGTAAACACAGGAAACAAAAAGTTGTTGTAAATGGTACATTCATTAAATGGAATATAGTCAGCAGTGGGTACACAAATATCTGTATTAGGATGGATTCTTTTTAGTCTCTTTATTAATAACTTAGGGGATGAGATTAAATGTAAAGTGTCAGTCTTTCTGATGACACCAAACTATGTAGGAAATAAAAACTGAACTTGACAGTGCAATTTAAAAAATGATCGCAATAAGATGACTACATGGGTTTAACATTGAGAACTGTAAAATAATGCATCTAGGTTAAAGTTATTGCATTGATAAATATACCCTGAGTGCAAGAAAATGCAGAACTACAGAAAAAGAGAAGAACTTGGGTATTCTTGCTACATGTAACCTGAGCTGCAGTTCTCAATATCAAGCAGGAGCTGCAAAAGCAAACAAAATTTTAGTAAGTGTTAAAAGGTAAAATCCTGTGATCCTAGAGTATTGTTACTACTCTATATATCACGTGTAAGGCCACATTTAAAACATGGGATTTAGTTTTGACCCCCCACATTTTAAACAGAGTATTCAGAAATTAAAGTCAGTTCAAAGGCAACTAGAATATTATGAAGGAAGGTGGGCTTGTTTAGCTTAGAAAAAAGACATCTCAGAGGAGATCTCATTTATAGTGGCACATGAACAATTCCTTCAACCAGACAAAGGAGAAGAGGGTCCTCGCTATGGATGGAAGAATGGAGATTGAAGCAGTAAAATAGGAAAGGGTTCTTTACTGTTAGAGCAGTCAGACTATAAAATGGCAGACACTGCAGGTATTAATGTCAGACACTATAACAGCATTTAATAATGGACAAGTACTTTCCTCAGCAAAAATGGTATTGTGAGTTATAGATAATTTAGTGGCAAAGAATGTATAATGGTGAAGAAAGGTTGAACTTGATGGACTTTTTTTTTTTTTTTTTAAATCGTGTAACTATTTAACTATGTAACTTGTTTTCTAAAAAGGACAAGGGTAAAGAAAAACATAGCATGCATTTCATTGCACTGCTTTCTTTATCTTTCTATCAAATATTTTCCTGGATGCTTACAAATGATATCGAAGAGTTACATAGATCAATACTTAGTACAAATAAAAAAAGACACATGACAAATAAGTTCAACTGAGTAATGGAAAGAAGAATGGGGTGTCCGTATAGCAGCAATAAATGATCCAAGCTACTGTAAAGTACAGATTGTTCCTTGTTGATGTTGAGTGTTGATCAACTGTTTTTTGTACCAATCTGATCTGCACAAATCCTAAGTCATATTAAAAGGCTTGTTAAAGAGTCAATTATGACTTTAGGATTGCTACCCTTATTGGGTGGCATTAGAGTTTTTCACTTCCTCACTGAAGTGACAATTTGCATATTTCCCAGAGGAGCATTGTGGCTAGAAGTCTCCTTATCAGCTTATCTCTCTCCTTATGACGGCAATAGTGACAATTTGCATATTTCTGAACATATATATATTTTTTTTTTTCAAAATTTAGAAACTTATAGAAGCCTTTTTAAAATCCATCAACATTTTCGACTGTGGCCAGTTGTTGAAGTATTCTGTTCCACAAATTAATAGTACACAGGTTATCAGGCTAAAGAAACCTTGTCTCCTATGGATTTTTCTCTCCATATAAATGGAGTGTACTCTTGTCTTTTGAGGGAGTTTTACATGAAACATCTTTTGACACTATGTTTTTTTATGGATCCTCTATGAAGTTGTACAAGTTAATTATGTCACTCCTTAGACATCTCTTCTCAAAAGGAAATGCTTTTAATTCTTTTTTAATATTTGCTCATAACTAAATTTTCTATCCCCTTATCAGTTTTGAGGTTCCTCTTTGTACCATTTCATCTGTTGTCTCAACTGGTGCATACCCACAACTAAACAGCTTATTCCAGATGAGACTGCACTAATGCTTAGGCCCCTTTCACATCTATGGCCATGTTCACACACATGCTTTTTTTTGCCCATCTCTGCGTTTTTTGTGTTGTTAAAAAAAACGCAGGTGCGTTAACGCAGAGTACATTTGAGTGTACATCTCTTTTTGAGCCAAACTTGCGTTTTTTTCCCCCAGCCCAAAAAACGCTGCATGCAGCGTTTTTGGGTCCTGTAAAAAAATGCATGTGCGTTTTCCCAAAAACGCATGCGTTTTTTTAACATGGGACCCAATGGGAAATGCAAGCGTTAACGCTGGGCACATATAGACACATGCGATAACGCTAGCATTTTTTGGAAACGTCCCAGCAGTTTGTGGAAAAAATGTTTTTTTCATCAGCACATTCTTCCCCCTATATAAACAAGAAAATAAAAAAAAATTTTATGATAGCATCCCTCCCCCCCTTGGTCGGCAAAAAAATTCCTTCAGCAAAAACACAAATTTTTATGCCATGCGTTTTTTGTTATTTGGGTGTTTGGTGAAAAAATGACTAATTGCAAAAACGTTTTGAAAACTTTCACACACACAAGGCACATTTTTTTGCACTCTTAAAAAAACGTAGGTGGTTTTAGGAGTGCTAAAAAAAATGCAAATTGTGTGTGAACATAGCCAATGCATCTGCTGCGTTTTGCGTTGTGCCTTGTGTGTGTGAAAGCTTTCAAAACGTTTTTGCAATTAGTCATTTTTTTCACCAAACACCCAAATAACAAAAAACGCATGGCATAAAAATTTGTGTTTTTGCTGAAGGAATTTTTTTTTCCGTTTTCCTGCCGACCAAGGGGGGGGGGGGGGGGGATGCTATCATTAAAATTTTTTTTATTTTCTTGTTTATATAGGGGGGGGGGTGCTGGTGAAAAAAAAAAATTTTTCCACAAACTGCTGGGACGTTTCCAAAAAACACTAGCGTTAACGCATGTGTCTATATGTGCCAAGCGTTAATGCTTGCGTTTCCCATTGGGTCCCATGTTACAAAAAACGCATGCGTTTTTGGGAAAACGCACATGCGTTTTTTTACAGCACCCAAAAACACTGCATGCAGCGTTTTTTGTGCTGAGGGGAAAAAACGCAAGTTTGGCTCAAAAACGCATGTACACTCAAATGTACCCTGCGTTAACGCACCTGCGTTTTTTTTAACAGCACAAAAAACGCAGAGATGGGCAAAAAAATGCATGTGTGTGAACATAGCCAAACAACGTTTTGGGCTGCGTTTGCAAAAACACATGCGTTTTGCGTTTTTGCAAACGCACATGTGTTTTTACATGCGTTTTTGCATGCGTTTTTCATGCGTTTCCAGTAAAGTCAATTGGGACAAAAACGCATGCGTTTTGATGCGTTTTTGCAGTAAAAACGCACAGAAACGCAAATGAAGCAAAACGCAGCAGACGCATAGATGTGAAAGGGGCCTTAGTAAAGTGGTAGCATTGCATCCCTATTGTACAAACCTTTGCTTGTTTTAAAACAAGATAATTGACATTACGAGTCAATATTTAGTCTGGGGTCTACAAGTATACCCAGATCCTTCTTTACAAGTTATTCTTCTAATTTTACTCCCACTGAAATTATAATTGCTTGCAGTTAATTTATCATAACTTTACATTTATCCACAATCAACCTCATCGTCTAAGTGCATGCTTAGATACTCAGCTTGTCCAAGGTAGCTTGTAATATATAAATATCTTCCATAGATTGCAGTATACTAGACAGTCATCTGCAAAACAATACTAATCCCATCTTCTGTATAATTGATAATAGCAGAACCTGCACTGAACTTTGTGGTACACCACAAATAACTAGAAAACATTTGTGCAGTTTCTGCTTGGAAATGGTGTGGAGTCTTATGAAGATGAAGGCCCTAGGAAATTGTCTAGTTTTTACTGACCTAACATCGGCTCTGGGGGTACTTACTGACTAACTATAGTTCTTAAGTTTAATTATAAGTTGGGTTTACGTTTTTCAATTCCTTACTAACATCTGATGTACATTTACATCATAAACCAGCTCCCTGACTCTTATGCAGGCTCAGCCATCATCTGCCACTTACTGCCACGCATGGAGCTAAGGTCCATCTGCATCTATTTACTCAGTAAATGCCGCTGTCAATGCTTTAACCTGTTGAATTTGAGAAAATGTAGATCTCCAAGGCTGTGGAGTCTAAAGAACCTGTTGAATGCCACTGTCACTATTTCACCTGCATATCCACACAAATCTTTCAGATGGGAATACAGTCATGCTCAAAAGTTTACATACCTCAGCAGATTTTTTGCTTTCTTTGCCTTTTATTAGAGAATATGAATGATAACACAAAAACTATTTTTTCCTCTCATTGTTCGTGGTTGGGTGAAGCCATATGTCAAACTAATGTGTTTTCTCTTTTTAAATCATAATGGGAACCAAAAACATTCAAATGACCCTGATCAAAAGTTCACATACTCTGGCAATTTTGGCCTGATAACATGCACAGAAGTTGACACAAATGGGTTTGAATGGCTAATAAAGGTAACATCCTCACCTGTGAGCTGATTGCTTATAATCAGTGTGCGTGCATAAAAGCTAAGTCAATTTCTGGGATCCAGACAGACTCTTGCATCTTTCATCTAGCTACTGACATTTCTGGATTGTGATTCATGGGGAAAGCAAAAGAATTGTCAACAGATTTATGGGAAAAGATAGTTGAATGGAATAAAACAGGAAAGGGACACAAAAAGATATTCAAGGAATTGATAATGGCAGTCAGCAGTGTTCAGACTGTGATTAACAAATGGATAATCAGGGGCGCTGTAAAAATCAAACCACAATCAGGTGGAGAGAAAAAATTTCGGCCACAACTGCCAGGAAATTTGTTCAGGATGAAAAGAAAAACCCACAAATAACATCAGTTGAAATCCACGCCTCACTGAAAACTAGAAGTGTGGCTGTTTAAAGATGCACAATAAGAAGGCATTTGAAGAAAAATTGGCTGCATGGTCGAGTCGCCAGAAGAAAGCCATTACTGCACAAATGCCACAAAGTATCTCACATACAATTTGACAAATAGCACAGAGACAAGCCTCCAAGCTTCTGGAACAAGGTAATTTGGAGTGATGTGACCAAAATCGAACTTTTAAGCCACAATCATAAATGTTACATTTGGAGAGGTGTCAATAAGGCCTATTGTAAAAGTGTAGACCTGCAGTTCTGTGCCCTCTGAAGACATTGAGGATTTAATTGTATTGTGTGTGATATAATTACAAAGAGTGCATTAAGCAATTTGTAAGATAGTGATAATAATAATGTAGTAGATGTTATGAAATTATATGTTGTGAGGTGTGATGTGTTGCACTGGTTGTGTGGAGTAGTGGCATAAGTTAGTGCCTATGAACCTAAGGGTACCAGATTCAAGTCCAATACCTGACATTTTTGTTGTTGTTAATAAATGATGCTGTTAATGGAGAACTTTCAGCCATATTTCACTTTTAATATTAAAAGTGAAATTTGACTGAAAGTTGTCTATTAACCAACATAATTTATTAAAAAAGATAAATAAAAAATGTAGCATCAAACAGTGGTCTTGAACCATGCATGCTCAGGTTCATAGGGACTAGCTTATACCACTACTCTATTTAAAAACCTGGTAGCCAGAAGTGGTTTTTTTTGGCTGATGTGATTTTCTTTCACTAAAATACTAAACATACACACAAACTTCCCTGTGTACGAAAATCACTTTGACTTTGATCTTAGACAAGTGTCCAGGGACAGGAATCAAAAATCAAGTATGAGAATCAGTTGTCAGTTGTCAATTCTAAGATCTCAGTTGTCAGTTATCATTTATCAGTTGACAGTTATCAGTTATTAGTTATCAGTTACTATTGATCAGTTATCATTTATCAGTAATCAGTTCTCAAACTGAGATATGAAAATTCTCATTGTCTTTGCTTAGGAATCAGACATTATTTTTGATGTTTGACTCTTGAGATATGACCATGTCCTAACACCGTACAAGAGATGAAAAAAAGTTTTTGTGTTATCATTCATATTCTCTGAGAAAAGGCCAAGAAAGCAAAAAATCTGCAGGGGTATGTGTCACGGCAAAACGGCTGATCCTTATCTTGTTATTGGACGGAGGAAATAACAGACAGCAAGTCTTAGTTTGCTATATCAGAATATTCCTGAAGGGGAGGCGCCCTAATAGGTTTATTATATAGACAATTGCTAATACATGAGTTAATCAACTTCAAATTCATTGGTTACATTCTCAATTCTTCACAATGATTGGTTCTTCAACAATCTCTGCTTCATGGTGATTGGCTCCTTATGATGTAAACAGTTGGCAGAGTATATGGGGACTTTCCATGTCCCTCAATAACCCTTGGCAAGGTGTGTAGCTCTACCCGCTTATCTTATCTTGAACAGATGGGGCCATGTAGACATGTCTTTACATGTTGTCACTTAAAAACAACTTACATAAGTGCTCTGGACGCCATCTTAGAAGTTCAACATATATATGTATATATGTAACTAGAAAAAGTTCTCTGCAGCACTCAGTTACTACCAATGACGTACAAATGCTAACAAGCTATATGTATATGAGAAAAAAGTTTAAAAACTTACGTTTTTTCAAAAAACTCAAAATCTTATCTTTTTATTTCTGAAGTTCTTGGTACATATATTGGCCAATGTCTGTTTGCTCATCGACTGCGACAAAGTGACTTCAGATCTGATGAGTCCTATCGCTGACATCCCTGTCCTCCTTGTCCACCCCCCACTTCTCAGTGGGCAGACTCCATCTCGACCCTAGATCACCTGTGGTTAATGAGGGTGCAATTGCAGCATGGAGCCAGCATCTCCATATGATACAAAAAAGAGAAAAATAACTGCACAGCACTCACAGACAAAATGTGAACTGGTGCCAGCAGGGACGCTGGGCCAAATAACTAGAAAAAGTTCTCTGCAGCACTCAGTTACTACCAATGACGTACAAATGCTAACAAGCTATATGTATATGAGAAAAAAGTTTAAAAACTTACGTTTTTTCAAAAAACTCAAAAATCTTATCTTTTTATTTCTGAACTTCAGAAATAAAAAGATAAGATTTTTGAGTTTTTTGAAAAAACGTAAGTTTTTAAACTTTTTTCTCATATACATATAGCTTGTTAGCATTTGTACGTCATTGGTAGTAACTGAGTGCTGCAGATAACTTTTTCTAGTTATTTGGCCCAGCGTCCCTGCTGGCACCAGTTCACATTTTGTCTGTGAGTGCTATGTATATATGTATATACTTCAGTAAATCAAACAATTACTTATTATTAAACAATTACTCAGCAATGTCAGGTAATTGCCCTGACAGTATGTAAACTTTTAAGCACAACTCTATATTGCAACTTTTTACAAGAGAGTGAATAGGAAGACATTACAAAGTATGTGTCAAAGATGTTTAAGGAATTTTTAAAGATAAGGCAGACTTCAATCTATACTATTTTATACTAGATAAGTTTATTAGATGCTGTTTAATTTTGTTTCTGAAACACAGTATATGGATTATCTCTGAAAACATTTTTAGTTTGTGTTCTAGGCAATATGTCTTTGAAAACATACATTTTTATTTCATAATGATGCTCATTTAATGAAAAGTTAAAGAGACCCCTCTAGTGGACAACAACTTTTAGGAAAGAAAACTAAGAACTTTTTATAAAGAAGTAAATTGTGTTAAAAACAGTACAATAATGGATTATTCTAAGGAAGTGTACTCTTCTGCAAATTTGATGTATATATGAGCATGTTTACATCTTTCAAACACTTGCAGTCTTTAATTCCGCTAGACCTTTGTTACTTATTTAACAAGTTATACTTATTTACTTTGTTATTTTTTAGATAAATCTTTGAATTTACAGGAAAAATCTAGACATTCATGATTCCATATCTTTACACACTAGATATAGTGTGGAATTTACAAGATCAAGATAGTATATGAGATGGTAAGAAATGGAAGTTTTTGGATTAACCTACTGCTTCTAGCATTAACATTTAATTTCAAAATAAATCTTAGTAAATAGCCGGTAAGCTAATAGAAATCTAGACAACCATACATGCATAAAATCTCTCATCATTTTTTATAAACCAATTAAAATATAATGAAAGTGCAACAAGCATACGTAGAGAAATGTTAATAATTAATCTAGGTGTCACTGTAAAATTATTGGAGAGGAGTGAACTCGAACTGTAAATTTTGGGGTTCGTAGCAAACATCCGGTGTCCAGAGCTAGGACCTGAGCACAGATTAAAAAAAATAGCCTGTGTCTGAGTTTGTTATTCGGGCATTGTACGGATGTTTAAAAAATTTGTTGGAAGGCTGAAGCGCAGCCAATCAACAAGCTTTCTCGTATGCAGAACTTAGCTGTACACTACTGTGAACAATAAAGATTAAGAAAATAAAAACACTGTGGGCTCCAGCCTATTTTTGATAACCAGCGCAGGTAAAGAAAGCAGCTGCAGGCTAAACCTTCAACTGTCTGCTTTACTTATGCTGGTTATCAAAAATAGAAGGGATCACACGCCATTTTAAAAAAATCTTTATTTAAACAATAAAAAATAGCATTGGCTCTGCCCTATATTTGATAACAAGCAAAGGTTAATCAGACAGTAGAGGGCTGGAATTATTAGGTCCCAAAAAGCCATGATTATTTGGTCCCTCATAGGCATACATACATACCAGCACACAACAATCACAGAATTGAGATATAACATTAGATGCATCAATTCTGGTGCTTTACCCTGCTCTTCCTGATTGCCCTGGTGTATTGGTAATGGGAAAAATGGGTTAATGGGTTGATGTGAGCTGTGAATTGACATCTGGCATCAAGCTCTGGTGTTAGTAATGGATAGACATCTATCACCTTTATTAATAATCTGGCAATATAGAGTTAAATAAGACAGACACACAGGAAAAAAGTATATTTGAATGAAGACTCAACCACACTTCCTTGTTCACCAATTTATTCATACAAAATAAATCCTGAAAGTCCCGCTATAAACCAAAGAGTAATGTCACACAATGCTCATTGATTCCTGTGGAGCTTCATTTTAAAAACGTTCCCAGAACAAGGTTCCAAAAGAAACTTCTGTAAAAAATTCAAGAATGCGCACATAGGGTGATATCTTCTTTGAAGAAGGACTAAAGGTTATACAAAGAGGCTGCTCACCTGATACAGTTGTGATGACCCACAACTGGTAATGATCGCTCAGATACAAGTAGCTGCTGCAGGACCGTACTCTCCACAGATCCCTGTCCTATAATCAGCTCCCAGGACACAGTACCTCGAGGTCCGCGCTGCCACTTCAGAAAGGAACAAAAGAAGCCAGTACAAGGGAATGTCTGGATCAACGATTCTTCTTTATTATCCTACGCGTTTCAGAGTTATCTCCCAACTCCTTCATCAGGGAATGATGAAGGAGTTGGGAGATAACTCTGAAACACGTAGGATAATAAAGAAGAATCGTTGATCCAGACATTCCCTTGTACTGGCTTCTTTTGTTCCTTTCTGAAGTGGCAGCGCGGACCTCGAGGTACTGTGTCCTGGGAGCAAAAGAAACTTCTGGTCAGAGGTATGTACAGACTTTCTCATAATCAATTGAAAATAAAGGAATATAAACAATTTTTAAAAATATACATATTTGATGTCACCATGTTCAAAAATGCCTGAGCTATCAAAATATAAAATAAATTAATCGGAGCAGAACACTGTGTAACAGAAAAATATTGAAATGCTAGAATTATGTTTTCTGGTCAGCCGCAACACTGCAATGAAATGCAATAACAGGAGATCAAAACATTGCATCTACCCAAAAATGGTATTTCTAAAATTGTCAGCTCAAGGTGCAAAAGATAAGCAATCATACTGCCGCAGACCCCGAAAAATGAGAAGCCTACAAGGTTCAGAGAATGGCAACAAATTCACCAATTTTTTTTTACAAATTTGTGATTTTTTTTTTACCAATTAAATAAAAAACCCTATACATGGAGTGTAAATGCTTGATCTTTGAGTAAACATTCCTGATTTTTATCCAGATACTATTTTCATACTTTTCTTATGCTGTGACAATTTTAGCAAAATGGAAAAAAATATATTAGTTTTATGGAATCTGGATGCAAGACTTTATGTTTATTACATTGAACTCCAGGGTTGAATTCTTTGCAGTCAAGTTTCCATGTGGTTGAGCTGACTTTGTTTCTTCTATTGAGTTTTATACATGTTTTGTATCTACAAACTTGTACTGAGCTCGGGAATCATAATGTCAGGTTAGATATACTATATACTGAACATTTTAAATTAAAAACTAAAAGAAACATTGTGGAATTGCACTTTTTTGCAATTTCACTGCATTTGGAATTTTTATTCTATTTCCAGGTCATTACTCTATAGAGTAAAATGATTGATCCAATTCAAAAGTACAACTTGTCCTTCAAAAAATAAGCCATCATATGGCTATATTGATGGAAAAATAAAAAAGTTATCACTTTTGAAAGAAGGGGAGGAAAAAATGTAAATGCAAAAGAGTAAAATAGCAAGGTCATGAAGGGGTTAAGTGTATATTTCTCTGCACTTGCACAATGGTCACTCTGGATTAGAGAATCTCTCTCTCTGCACTACAGGGAGTGGTATATAACCATACACTTTTTTTTCTCAATGGACCCAATTTGCTAGGTATTCCATAGATCAATCAAAGGCATAGACAGTGGTATGCTACAACTAAGATCTTAGGGATTCTGCTCATATATAATTACATTTTTACACATAATTTTTATATACAGCTTATTAAATAATTCTGGCTGGTTTGTGTAGCTCCCTATCAATCATAAAGGCCATGGACAGGCATATCATGCAATGTGGCTGGATTCTAAAATGTACAACATCCACTTAAATTTATGCAATTTGGGAGAAATGAAAATGTGTCAAGTCATAACCATCATGGCCATATACGTCATTTGGTTACAAAAAGTTTAAAGCGTAACCAATGTTTAAGTTTTTATTTAATAATAATGCAGAGCAAGTGATAATACACTTTCAAATATACTGTACTTTATAAATGAAATCTAGAAGAAAACCTTTCAAAAGCCTTCCAGAAGATATCCCCACTATGCTGTTTCTAAAACTGACATATGCTGGTTGTCAGGGAAATCCGTCTTCAGCTCCACACACTGAATACAGCCATATAAGGATGGAGGGGGGGTGCAGGACCTATAATAATAATACTAATAATAATAACAAATCTTTATTTATATAGCGCCAATGTATTCCGCAGTGCTTTATAATACAATAGTTTATAAAGGAAAAATATACAATACAATACAGTAATTCCAGGGAGAACGAATGCATTACAATAATTGGATACAATACAATAAGCATATAATCAATGTAAAAGATACAATACAATAAATAAAGCAAAAAATAAAGGTGACCCTGCTCAAAAGAGCTTACAATCTACAATAGTAAGGGGGTTATACAAACTGCAGGGGCTTATTCCACTGATGGTCCAGGCATCTTGAGGAAATGGGTGATAGAAATAAAGTTGCATGAATGGTCATCAGACAATCTGCGTAGAGCTTTTGGGTTTGATGGAGTTTGAAGAAGAGTTATGTCCAGAGAGATAGTGAAGGGGCTATATAGAATACAAAGAAATTTCATTAGGGAGCATGATAGTTTACCTTAAAAAGTTGTGTTTTTAGAGAGCATCTGAAGCCATGTAAATTGTGGATGGTCCTAATTTCTTGGGGTAGAGCATTCCAGAGAATTAGTGCAGCTCGGGAGAAGTCTTGAAGCCAAATGTGGGAGGATCGGATTAGTGCAGATGTTAGTCGAAGGTCATTGGTAGAACGTAGAGAACGGGTGGGGTGATAGATAGAGATGAGGGAGGACATGTAGGGAGGTGCTGCACTGTGAAGAGCTTTGTGGATGAGAACAAGCAATTTGAATTTGATCCTGTAGTGTATAGACAACCAGTGCAATGACTGGTACAGAGCGGAGGCATCTGAGTAACGGTTGGCCAGATGGGTGATCCTGGCTTCTGCATTAAGGATGGACTGAAGAAGGGAAAGTTTTGAGAGGGGGAGGCCAATTAATAGAGAATTGCAGTAATCAAGGTGTGAGTGGATTAGGGCAACAGTGAGGGTTTTTGTTGTTTCCATGGTGAGAAAGGGGTGGACTCTAGAGATGTTCTTCAGGTGTAAGCGACAAGAGCAGACAAAAGATTGTGTATGGGAGGTGAAGGAAAGATCAGTGTCAAACATTGCACCCAGACAGCGAGCCTGTGTCCTAGGCGTTATCGTGGTGCCGCACACTGAGAGAGAGATGTCAGATTTAGGGAGCTTAGGGAAGGGCTGGAGAAGAAGAAGTTCAGTTTTGGAAAAGTTGAGTTTCAAATAGAGAGCAGACATGATGTTGGAAACTGCAGTCAGTCATTCGTGTTCTGTAAAACCCAGGGGTAAAGTCAGGGGCTGAAGTGTATAATTGTGTGTTATCATGTAAAATAAAATGATATGGAGGCACAATGTGTATACCTTTCTTCCAAAATGGTAATTATCACAGTGCTAATGCACTCACCTTTGCAAGTTGTGCCAATTCCTGCACAACCCTGGTGACAGCTCCTGGTCGTTGGGCTTGAGCAGGTCTCCAGTCCCCAAAAGGTACCGCTGGGGGGGTTCTTCACCACACTGCCTGCAGGCTCCAAGAGGTTAATCCTGCTTCTCCAGCTTCTCCCTGCTGGTCACGTGATGGGGAGGGCGGGAATTACAACATCAAAGGTCCTCTAGCTAGGATTACACCTGAGGAAGAACGTTTAGCACAGTTGAAATGCGTAGTGGGCAGTGGAGGAACAATAAAGGTCAGTGACGTTTAATAATCTTGTGTTCTGTAATACTTAGTGCTCCATTAGACCGCTGGTTTTTGTAATTGAAATTGTGTATCATCAGTATAGAGATCCAGAATCATCCAAGATAGGAGTGGTGTCTCTGGTCCGCGCTGCTGCTTGATAAATGATACACAGGTAGCCAACACTTGTATTTGCTGCTCCTTTATTCCTCCTCACACCAACACGTTTCAGTGCTAACCTTGCACCTTCCTCAGGGTTAGGAAGGTGCAAGGTTAGCACCGAAATGCGTTGGTGTGAAGAGGAATAAAGGAGCAGCAGATACAAGTGTTGGCTTCCTGTGTATCACTTTGATGAAGTTAGTTTCTGTAGAGTGAAGGGGGCAGAAACCAGACTGTAATGGATCTATAAGAGAGTGAGTGGAGAGGTAACGGTGAGGCGGGTGTAGACCAGGCACTCCAAGTGTTTAGAGATGAAGGTGAGATTAGAGACGGGTCTGTAGTTATTTATGCAGGATGAGTCAAGAGAATTTTTCTTTAATAATAGTGTAATGATAGAGTGTTTGAAGGAGGAGGGAAAGATGCCAGAAAAGAGGGAGAGGTTGAAGATTTTGGTTAGGTGAGAAGTGACGACCGGAGGGAGACGAGAGAAAGAGAGAAGCCTGGCGACTTCTTCTTCTGTAACTAGGTCAAATGTGGAGAGTGAGCCAGAGGAGATGTGGGAAAGAATGGGAAGCATGAAGACTGGGAGCTGATTTCCTGGCGGATGTTGTTTATTTTTTCCATAAAGTAAGAGGCCAGATCATCAGCACGGTGGTCAGTGATAGGGGCCTGCACTTTAGGACTGAGGAGAGAGAGTGAAAGGTGTCAAAGAGTTTTTTTGTTTCAATGTTTTTATTAGGTATAGAACAACAGACAAATCATTGCATAAAATCAGACCATAAGTCAAAACCAATGTCAGAATCATAAATACTCTCATAAAGGGAGGAAACGATCATACAACAGAATACATCACCAAGATGAGTTCGATGTAGAGAATAAATGCTAGGTCTAACAATTTACATCAATTAACCAGGACAAAAATAACATTAAAAGAAGGAAAAAGAAGGGGGAATAATTGATAAAGTGAAGGAGCGAAAAGGTAAAGATAAGGGATAAAAGAGAAAGAAAGGAGAAAAAATAGAAAGAAAAGGGGAATAGGAATGGGAGTCTCCATCAGCCAGCAAAGCAAGTTGAATGTGTTGTTAACATATGAGTGAGGAAAACCCGGCTCATCCGGGCATATCAGTTACTGTAGTATAGTCAGGTAGGCAATCGGACTGTATTATGTGTGGACTGGATCCATGGGTCCCACCAGCAAAGCCCCTTTGCACGACGGGCAGTATCGTGAGCCAACATGAGCTCATGTTGAAGATGCAAGTTAAGTGCTGTGGTGAGGTCACGAGTAGTCGGCAATCTCACAGATCTCCAGTACCTAGGAATACATAATCTTGCTCCGAGCAAGGTGTTCGCCACAATAAGTCGTAAAGGGGAGGGCCAGTCCTCCAAACCCAAGCCCAGGAGAGCCAGAGATGGGCTCAGTTGGAATTGGACCCTGGTCAATGAAATTAGAAGTTGAGCCACGGAGTGCCAAAACGCGCCCAAGGGTAGGCAATCCCACCACATATGGAGGGATGACCCCCGCTCGGAACATCCCCTCCAGCAATTCTGGGCCTCCGGAGCATCATTACACTAGATGCGGGCCAGAGAGATTGGGGTTATGTACCACTCCAGCTGGACTTTTTTAATTTGCTCAATGTGGTTAATACAGCTTGTATAAGCCGAGCTGCAAAGTGCAGCGTCCTGCCATTGTTCCAGCGTGACGTCAATTTGCAAAGCTGATTCCCATTTAACCATGTACGTTAATTTTACAGAGCCTCTCAGCCGAGCTAATGCCCCGTGCATAACAGACACACCGTGATCACTGGAGGGAGCCGATTTAAAGTACCTCTGCACCACGCCATCAACAGCTGTTAGGTCTACCACAGGCCAAGTCACCGAATTCAGAAAGTGTTGCAATTGAAGATATTGGTAGAAAGCTGTCCTGGGGATAGAGTACCTATCTGCAAGTTCTGTGAAAGATTTCATGGTGTTACCGTCCAGGACCTGATGAACAAAAAGGACCCCACCGTCTCTCCAAGGCTTAAGGGAGAGGGACCCCACCAGCACTTCCACCGCCTGAAGCGAGATGTCGCGGAAAAGGAAGGCTAACAAGGAGCGTGCTTACTGTCGCCAAACCTTCAATAAAGCTGACATAGCCCCAAGAAGTTAACGTACAGAAGTAGAAAGAGAATGGAGGTCTGAGAGCTAAGAGTTTCTGTGTCCCCGAGCCAATGAAGAAGCAAGATATCTGGTAGAATCCAGAGGCTGTATAGAGAAAATAGCAGAAAACAACAGAGGCGTCAATTAGAGGAGGAGAGAAAGAAGAGAAGGAGAAGAGTGCAGCTGTAGTGTGAATATCTCAGGGAGAGAATGTCAGGATTCCAGCCAGTAGAGAGGTGCGAAAAATTTTATGAAAAAGTAGTCAAGATATCAGCTAGGGAAAAGTAAAAGAAAGAAGGGAAGTAAGAAAGAAATGTGCAGAGGGAGCGTATAGATGTGAGAGAAAAGGCCGCCAAAAACCCAGGCAGTGTAGAAAGAAACAGAAAAGAGGAGAATGGAAGAGCAGTATGAGCGCAGTGAGAAGATAAGGGAAAGGTTGATGGTGTAACAAACAGGAGACATAGGAAAAGAAAAGAAATGAAGAGGAGATGAAAGAAATGCAGGAATAGATTAGCAAAGTAGAGGCCGGTGAAAGGAGAGAGAGATGAATGTAGAGAGACGAGCACAGATTTATTAGCACAAAGTGTTAATTAATATGAAAAAACTGAAAATAAGAAGAGACCCCCTTGAGGGTACTCTGAGACTCCTCAGCGCCTCCTCCACACAAGGTGAAAGAGGAACGCTAGGAGCATTGGGGGTATAAGGCACTCAAGGGCCTTAAACAGACACTCAGGACTCAAGATGACATCAAAAGGTCCTCGAGGCTGTGGAGAGAAATTCCAACAAGCAAAGTCCCCCAGCGGTGGCCAATCTCCTAGGACATGTATATACTCATCACTGTTCCAAGTCAGGGAGGTGAAGGAGTACATTCTCCCCGGTCATGTCGCGTCGCCGAGCCAGCAGGAGGAGAGCCTCCTTTCGCCATGAGGTTCCAGTCCAGCAAAGCGGATTTCATCTTGGATGGAGAAGAGAAGAGATGTCGTGAACCTTTATAGCGAAATGAAACACTCACAGGCGAGCCCCATGCATAGGTAATGCCCCGATCTCTCAGAGCTGAGCAGTAGGGGGCAAAGTACCTACGCCTCGCGAGGGTACCAGGTGAAAGGTCCGGAAAGAGGGACCATGCTGTATACGGGGCTTCAGAGGCAGGATGTTTTCTTAAGGTATGCAATAATGGGTCTCGCAGTTTAGGAGTAGCTAAGTGGATCATCACATCCCTAGGTACATCATTGGGAACCTTTTTTGAACGTGGGAGCCTATAAGCCCGTTCAATCTCCAAGCTCGCTGGAACTGCTGTGGGGAGTATGCGTTGTAGGAAAGGCATCATAGTGGCGATCAGGTCTCCTCGCCGTCCACCTCAGCAATACCTCTGACCTTAAGATTACGCCGATGAAGTTTGTCATAAAGGTTCCACATCTTTGCCCTCATGGCTCTCATATCTTGTGACAGGTCATGATGGCTATCTGCTAGTTCATTGTGATTGTGAGCCACCGCAAAATCAGCCATTTTCTCTTCAATCCGGCCGGTACGTTCGCCCATAGCCGTCATGTCAGCTCTCATTTCCCCCACATGAATCTAATATCAGCTTGT
This sequence comes from Allobates femoralis, assembly GCA_033576535.1. Lineage (NCBI taxonomy): Eukaryota > Metazoa > Chordata > Amphibia > Anura > Aromobatidae > Allobates > Allobates femoralis. The sequence continues at coordinate 553,714,293 of JARQOC010000002.1, read as the reverse complement.
ATAGATGAGCGAAGGTCCACCAGGAGCTACCGCAGCACCCCATAAGTAATGGGGGTAGTGTCCTCTTGTGGCCCCTTATAAGACCGGCCAATAGCTTCGCCACAAGGACTGCTCAAGGATCCACGTGAGTGGGGAGAACCGAAGGAGCGAGAGACAGAAGTCACTGCAGGCGCCATTTTAGAGTTCCTGGTAGCAGCCAAGGGGCTATCAGTCGCAAAGTAGTCTGTGACTTTTTGCGGGGCTCCGCGGCTTCTAGAGCCTGCTCTGGGCATCGCAAGAGCACGGTGAACAAGTACCTCACAAGTGGTCACTGTAGGTGTATAGATTCAGGGCTAAAGCCACTTAATAAAGCTTGTAGTGTTGTTTACATACAATGCAGTATGCTTTATTTTCAGACAAGTTTCAGTGTCTTTTGTATGCAGAGGCTCAATTCCCTGTGCACAATGATTTATTTCTCAGTTACTGTGGCTCCACAGGCGGGATATGGATCTGCAGGTGCCAGCCACTTAGGTGTTAATGTCTTGTTAGCTGTTGTTGTTGTTGTAAAGCCCACTACTGGATAGAGATGGAGTGCTGGAAAGAAATAGGTTCTGCCGAGATTATTATGTCAGGAGATCAGGGGTTAATGTAGATACTTTCTCAGCTCCTGTAAACAGTTCAGCTACAGCCAGCTACTCCTTTAACTCAAGCAATTATAGTTTCTCCAAAAGGGGGGATGCTGTAAGTCTGTCTCAATCCCAGAAGGAGATGAAGCAAAGGGTTAATCTTCCGTTCCTCCCCCCCCCTGGGCTCCTATCACCTCCCGCAGTGTATCACAAATTGTCACCTGGTCTCTTCAATATGATAGAGTTCATCCATTAAAATCAGTGCTATAAGGTGTATGGCATAGATGAATATGTCCTGCTCCCGTGCCCCTGCGCCACTCGCCCAGCTGCAGTTGCACACTTGCTTGCACTTACCCGCTCCCACAGCTCCCCGGATGACCTGGCCGGCGCTGCGACACCGAGTCCCCGCCACATGTCACTCTCCTGCCGGTTCAAGCAGTCACCACCTGTCTCCCACCTGTGGCGCACTCCAGACCGTAGCAAGCGCACCACCGGCGTCACTCCCGCCGCTGCAGTTTCATCCGCCGCCTCCTCTCGTCAGGTGCAAGGCCCACTCACAAGGCTCCAGAGGGCTTTCTGTGTCCGGCGTCCCAGCAGCAATTTTCCAAGGTGGGCACCCAGGGAGCATTAAACGCTGGGGTAAGGCAGGCAGATCAGATCCTTAGATCCGGGTGAGCTCTCCAGTCCTCCAGGCAGCATGGTCACATGCAGGATGGGGGCAGTGAAAAGTTAGGATCAGATTAAGTTCAATCCTCACTTCAGGGCAAAAATGGGCCCTGATCTTCGTTCAGGGATGGTGTGGCTATCAGTCTGAAGTATTGCAGGAGATGTTTGTCGTATTATTAAGCCAGGATGCCAAGGATGGTGCAGCTGGCAGCAGGAGCAGTCTCATGACCAGGCACCATTTTAGAGCCTCTGGAAGGAGCCTTGGGGCTAACAGTCACAAAGGAATCAGTTGCTTTCTGCAGGGGGTCTGCAGCTTCTGGAGCCCGGTCCGGACAGCTCAGGAGTCCAGTGAGCAGTTACCCCACAAAAACGGCAGGGCAGGGACGGTATTTCGCCGTTAAATCCTGGATAATCAGACACCGCCGGAGGAGCTCTCTCTCTATGAGTCCTCCATGTTCCACATCAGGGCATGCCCCCTCAAAGAGTTTTTTTGGATAGTGAGGAGATCAGGGTGGTGAAGTAGGTTTGTTTAGAAAGGTGAAGGGCAGAGTTGTAAGTTTTAGCATGAATTTATAATGGATAAAGTTTTCTGGTGTATGAGTTTTCCTCCATAGGCATTCAGCACTTCTAGAGCAACGCTGGAGGAATCGAATTTGTGATATGAGCCCAGGCTGTTTTGTTCTATGTTTGGAGGTTCTGAGTGTGAGGGGTGTTACTTGGTCCAGCGTGCTTCTGATAGTGTCATTGTAGGGATTTCCTGCCAGATCTGGACAGGAGAATAAGGAGATTGGGGACAGTGATGAGATGAGAGAGTCTGTGAGTGCAAGAGGGTTAATGGCCTGTAGATTTCTGGATGTGTGATAGGTAGGGGTGGGCTGTGATGAGCGAGGGTTACTGAGCATGAAGGAGAGAATGTTGTGGTCAGATAGGGGAAGAGGTGAATTATCTAAGTAGGAGGTTGGTAAAAATCAGATCAAGAGTTTTACCACATTTGTGTGTCTCAGAGGTTGAGAGCTGTGAGAGGCCAAGAGATGTGGTTAGAGATAGGAGCTGGGATGCAGATGGGGAGATGGGGCTGTTTATGGGAACGTTGACGTTTCCTAGAATGAGGGTTGGTAATTCTAAGGATATGAAATGTGACAGCCATGCTGAGAAATGATTGAGAAACTGGGTGGGTGACCCTGGGGGGCGATATACTACTGCTACTATGAGGGGAAGGGGATGGGAGAGCCTAATGGTGTGAACCTCAAAAGAAAGGAATGAGAGTGATGGGGTAGGAGGGATGACCTGGAAAGTACATTGTGGGGGCTGTAGTAAGCAAACTCCACCACCATGTCTGTTCCCAGGTCTTGGGGAGTGGAAGGCCGCCATAAGAATTAGCAGCAAGGGAAGCAGTGCCTGAGTCCTGGATCCAGGTTTGTGTGAGGGCCAGCAGGTTAAGAGTATTAGCGAGAAAGTAGTTATGTATGAAGGGAAGTTTGTTGCATACAGACCATGGATTCCAGAGAGCACAATTAAAACAGGGAGATGAAGGTGTGCACGTAATGGTAATAAGGTTAGTGGGGTTTCTGTGTGAGGTGGGAGAGGGGTTGAAGTTAGTAGAGGGCGGACCAGAGTTGAGAGAGATATCACCTGAAAGGAGCAGCAGCAAAAATAGAAAGAGCAGATAGTTTTTGGATTTACGACTTGGTTTATTATGACAAACTTTGGAATATGATGGACTGAGAATCTTCAGTAAACTGAAGATAGCATGGGAGATGTACATAGGGTAGGGCAGGAGAGAGGGGCTGATTTGAATGAGTGGTGATGGAGGGGGAGAGGGTGGTGAAAGTTGGTGGTGAGAGCACATAGGAAAACAAACAATGAAATCAAAGACATGGTATAGATTAGTAGTGAATAGAGTTATGCACATTGTTTTAGTGGCCCTCTATGTCATTACCTTCCAGTCTTTCCCAGACAATTCCTGTCAATTTCTGGTCTGTTTCATATTTTGCCACTTTAATTAGGCAATTTGTAGCAGGCATGTCTGGAGCAGACTAGAAGCAGCCCCAGATATGCTCAAAAAAATTTAATTCAGGCGAGGAGCAGGGGGGAGGGAACTGGACTTAATCAACTTATCACCAATCAGGCCACAGACACATGGGGATTCACAGGCAGATAACACAAAGGATCATAAAACAGTAGAGGGCAGTGAAATGGAGAGGAGAGGTACATTCATAACGGAATACAATATATTTCATCAGGGAAATTGCATCAGATAAGCAGCAAAGCTGGGTGCAGAACTATGTAGTTAAACGTACCACAGATATTTTAAGCAGCAAAATTGCATCAGATAAACAGCAAAGTTGGGTGCAGAACTATGTGGTTAAACACAGCATTCCCACTACAGCTGATCAGTGTATCTCCAGTGTACCTAAGGCATGGACAGTGCTGATCTCAGGCTGTCAGCACACAATTCCTGTGATCTTATCTGACTCCTCTCCGTTCACATTGGCTCTGCTCTGTGTTATCAGCTGATGGCCCACACACAGCTCCTCAACTGATTGCACAGAGCACAGTGACGTGAATGAAGAGGAGTCTGAGTTAACCTGAGGTAACCTGAGACTCTGATCAGCTGTAGTGTGAACACTGTGGAGGCCCTACCTCTCTCTCACTTATATAGCTTTATTCAGCGTTTGGAGCAGAAGATGAATTTCAATGACAACAAGCATATATCATGTTTAGAAACAGCCTAGTAGGGACATCTGCTGGAAGGTTTTTGAAAGGTTTTCTTCCATATTTCACTAATGAAGTATATTTGAAAGTTTATTATAATTACTTGCTCTACATTATTATTAAATAAAAATGTGACAGTGGTTACATTTTAAAGTTAAGATGTTTTGCAAAATGGGTGTTAGGACTCTTTCTCAGGTTTCTTCAATCACCCATTTTTATTCTTAGAATACAACCTAGGTTTAGCTCCCAGTCAAATATGATTCAGCTCATGTTCAAAGGTTAGTTCATAATTCTTATTTCTAGTTTCAGTTCCTTCGCAATTGCATTTCCTAGGCCAAACTGCACTTTGTGCTAATGTCTAATTATATCTCGTTTTGCTGCAAGCTTATTACTGTAAAAAAATTCACCCATTCACTTTTATTGGAAACACTTAGTCACTAGTTCATTTAATTTTACATTTTTCTCCCAGAGATTGAAAAAAGGGTTTAGATCAAAGGTTCAGTTGTTAATTATTCCACTTTACATTTGCTCATTTAAACATTCAGCAAAAATTCTAATTCAGTACAAAAATAGAACTTTAGCTTTTGTTTTGGCAGCATTCCCCAAATGTGAATTGCAAAAAAAGATTCTTAAGTTTTGCCTGTAATACTTTTAATATGAAATAACCTTGTAGAAGAAAATTATCTGCTTAGGTTCCCTGATTATCAAAGTATGGCTACAGAAAAACCATGATGGGATGAAAAAGTAAGACTAAGGATTTTATAGGTAGGTTCTAAAAAAAAACATTTGACAGACTTTTCAAGGTGATTTTTCACTTTTAGCTATGACTTTCAGCATGTAATTATTTCTGCCTTTGAATATACAAAAATCTCATCAATACAGAAACAACATTAGGCTGGAGCCACATTGTCATTAGGGATGAGCGAGTACCTTAATATTCGTGCTCGCTATACTCGCAATGAGTAGATACCGGTACTCGCTACTCATTGCGAGTATAGCGAGTATGAATACTTTCGCAGTGTATCTATAGATACACTGCGAAAGTAGTCTAAAAGTGAATAAAAGTTGTTAAGAAATAATAAACTTACATACTCACCTGTCCGACGCCTGCACAGGGATCGGCAAACAAGATATCCGATCGCTGGACAAGGACCTGTCACTACCAGCCAATCAGATGGCCGGTAGCGATCTGGCCAATCATATGGCGCCACGTCACAACTACATCATCGCTAGCGGCCACCTAATTGGCCAGTTTGCAAGGTCCTGACAGTACATCTTGGACCTTGCAAATTGGCCAATCAGGTGGCCGCTAGCGATCACGTGGTTGTGACGTGGCGCCATCTGATTGGCCAAATTGCTACCAGCCATCTGATTGGCTGGTAGTGACAGGTCCTTGTCCAGTGATCGGATGTCTTCTCTGCCGATCCCGATGCAGGCGTCGGAAGGTGAGTATGTAATTTTATTCTTTTTTAACAACTTTTAATCACTTTTAGGCTACTTTAGCAGTGTGTATATAGATACACTGCGAAAGTATTAGGACTACTTGCTACTCCTGAGTACACATAAGTACTCGGAGAGTAGCGAGTAGCCCGAATACTGCTACTATTCGGCGAATACCAAATAGTAGCGAGTATACTCGCTCATCCCTAACTGTCATGTATGAAACATAGAGCATGTTTGATGCATTACAGTGATGCAAGTGTAGTGTGTGTTTTGTGTCAGTGTGGTGTGAGTGTGGTGCGCGTGGGTGAGTGAGCATGGCTGTATGCATGTAATTGTGCTGCGAGTGTGCTGCATGAGTGAGTGTGTGGTGCATGTCAGTACAGTCCTGAAGTTTGGTTGGCGGGATTTCTCAGCATGTAATTGTGCCGAGCAAATTTCTGGACCGCTGACAGTATTTACCGGCATTTTTTGAAATTGACGGTTTCCTAGCACAGTAACTAATCATCTTTTACCACTATGACAGCAGCGGTGAAAGATGATTCATGAAAACACAGCCACTGTCCACATTTTTAATTTCCCAGGGTTAACCTGCATATTAACCTCATCTGCAGCCTCTTTGCTGCATGTCAGCTGTGAGGCTGCAGATGCTGCTAATAAGCCGGTTTATGCAGGGTTAACCCCATGTTTCCGTTGTGCCAGCTTGTGTCTGGGTATGTCCACACTCCCTGGACAAAGCTGTCATCACAGTATGGTTCAGCAGTGGTTGATGAAGTTTATTAATAAAAGCCAGCAATTAGTGCTATTCAGTAAATTACTGTATTGGCTCGCCGGCTCCAGCACTCAGGAGCTGTCCAGGCTACTGTACTATAAGAGCGTAAAATGACAGCCACTGTCTTTTATTCTGAAATTTCACTCTCTTATTACAGTGCACAGCTGGTTAAAGCTGGGTGCTGACCGCAATCTGAAAAGCTTCAGGACCGGTCAGCACCCAGCTTTAATAGCTATTCACTGTAATAAGAGAGTGACATTTCAGAACCTCGGACAGTGGCTGTCATTTTACCCTCCTATGATACAGTACTATGGACAGCTCCTGATTGAGGATGAGGGCTATGTACCAGGTTGGGGAATGAGGGCTATGTACCAGGATGGGGAAAGAGAGCTATTCCCCAGGATGAATGAGGAGGGTTATGTACAAGGATGGAGGATGAGGGCTATGCACCAGGATTGAGGAGGAGGGCTACGTACCAGGATGGAGGATGAGTGCTGTGTACCAGGATGGAGGGTGAAGGCTATGTACCAGGATGGGCGATGAGGGCTAAGTACCAGGATGGAGGATGAGGGCTATGTACCAGGGTGGGGGAGGAGGGCTATGTACCAGGATGAGGGATAAAGTCTAAGTACCTGAATGGAGCATAACGGCTATGTACCAGAATGGGGGATGAGGCCTATGTACCAGGATAGGAGGCTGCTGCATATCCCACCCTAGGCTTATACTCGAGTCTATACGTTTTTCCAGTTTTTGTGGTAAACTTAGGGGTCTTGGCTTATATTTCAGTTGTCTAATACTCAAGTATACAGTATGTGTTTCTTGTCTTGAAGTTAGAAAAATAATAACAGCTAGCTGAGTAAAAATTGGTTAGCACACAGAAAAATGTAATTCAATTGGGCTGTTCAGATTAAAAAATATTAACATGTACTATTCTCTTTGGTTTATCTGATGGAACACGCCTATTCATCTGTACAAGTGCACAGAAAATTGGATCTTATAAAGATCATTCATATTGCATTTGATTTTTACATTACTATTATTATTCTAGAAAACTCTACTTGATCATTGACATTTTAAGCTATTGATGTATAAATACTGGTGCCACATAAATGTCACATTGGTGTAAAATATAGACAAATGAATGACAATCCAGATGAGTTTTCTGAATAAAAATCTGGTGTTTTTTCATATGCTCATCTGACCCATGCCGTAAACTAAGGTTTCCAATGGAATAAATTGTGGTCTCGTCCTGTGACTACAAATGGGCCAGAAATATTCGGGCAATGACGCAAGATTTGGAATTTTAGCTGTTTACCAAAACTTATTCAAGATACAGTTAAATAATCAATATGTGCATAAAGTGAAGACTCTCAGATTTAATCTGAGGGTATTTACATTATAATTTTAGTAAGAGTTAGGAATTACAGCTCTTTATGTTGCTGCCTCTTTTCTAAGTGATCAAAAGTAATTGGACAATTATCTCAAAAGTTCTTTAATGGGCTGGATTGGCTATTCCTCATTAAACCATCATGAATTGTGAAGGTAAAAGGTCTGGAGCTGATTTCTGGTGTGACATTTGAGTTTGAAAGCTGTTGCTGTGAATTCACAACATATGTTCAAAGGAGCTCTCAATGAAAGAGAAATAGATCTTCATTAGGCTGAAGAAAAGAAAAATCCATCAGAGAGATAGATGAAATGTTAGAAGTGATGGAATTAAGGGTACCATTACACGGTGCCACCTCACCGCCGATGTCGGCAGGGAATCAGAGGTGCGCCCATCCCCGCCGACATCGCCGGTGTGAAACCTGGTGATCATTCTGAGACGATATCTTTCCTCATTATCTCCGCGTCACACTAGGTGACGCACCGGCGATGTCGGCGGTGGCAATAGGCCACGCCCCTGCATTACCGACGATGTCACCTAGTGTGACAGTACCCTAACAGTTTCTTTAAAAAAAGAGCACACTGGTGACCTTAGGAACGCAAAAAGGCCTGGAAGTCCATGAAAGACAAGAGTGGTAGATGTGTAAACATGCTCGTATGGTAGCAATACCTGAGTGTTGCATTTTCTGCACCCCAGCATGTTATAGAAAATTGTCATGAGTGAATGGAAGTATGAGGTTGTTGCATTGGTACCTCTGAGTTCAGGGCTTTCCCTTTTACTCGGTTTGCTCATTGTACTATACTAGGGATGGGCGAATCTACTCGCTAGGAATCGTTACTCGGCGAGTAGTAAGGGACTCGCAGGACTCGGTACTCTGCGAGTTTCCCAGCGATTACTCGCACAGCAACGAGTCCAATGCAAATCAATATCAATCCTAGTTTTGTCAGAGACTCTGACTTGCATTGGTCTGATTACTGTGCGAGTAATCTCTGGGAAACTCGCAAAGTAACTGCTGTTACTTTGCGAGCCGAGTCCAGCTGTCTGCTCTGTGTGCAGGCTGCGGCAGCTCCAGGGTCCTAGAGCCCGCCTGCTCACAGAGATGATGTAGCAGAGCTGCAATTGTTCTCAGTCTGCTCATTCCCTGTGCATAGACATATATATCTATGCACAGGGGATGTAGCAGAGAGGACATCGCGTTTTGGACTAGGTCGGACGGAAGAGGATTTTTTTAATTAAAGATGGAGTCCCTAATGGCTTTTTTTTTTATTTCTAATAAAATATTTTCCCTGTGTTGTGTTTTTTTAACCCTTTATTGGAGATTCTTAGTGGCTGGGTCAAACGTGGCCTGACATTAAGAATCTCGGGCTTTATACCAGCTTGTATAACAAAGCTGGTATTAACCCCTTTATTACCCAGCGTGCCACCGCCACCAGGGCCGCTGGAAGAGCGGGGTTCAGCGCCAGAGGATGGCGCTTCAATGAACGCGCCATCTTTTGGGGCGGCTGCGGGCTGCAATTTGCAGCGGGGGGTGCCCAGAAAGCTTGGGCATCCCTGCGCAGTGGATTCCAGCCCCCAGCTGCTTAGCTGTACCTGGCTAGACATAGAAATTGCGCGGAGCCCCACGCATTTTTTTTTTTATTATTTCATGAAATTCATGAAATAATAAAAAAAAGGGCTCCCCTATATTCTTGTATCTGGCCAGGTACAAATAGGCACCTGGGGGTTGGGGGCAGCCCGTCACTGCCTGCTGGATCCGGCTGGTTCCAGAAATACGGCGAAGCCCACGTGAAATGTTTTTCTGACAAATCCATAAAACAATGTAAATAAAAGGGACTGCATCTTTTTTAACCCCTGGACCATGGGCGAGGGGTTAATAAAGATGCAGTCCCTTTTTTAGGATTGTTTTATTGATTTTTTAGAAAAAAAATTACATGGGCTTCGCCGTATTTCTGGAACCAGCCGGATCCAGCTGGCAGCGACGGGCTGCCCCCAACCCCCAGGTGCCTATTTGTACCTGGCCAGACACAAGAATATAGGGGAGCCCTTTTTTTTTATTATTTCATGAATTTCATGAAATAATAAAAAAAAAAAATGCGTGGGGCTCCGCGCAATTTCTATGTCTAGCCAGGTACAGCTAAGCAGCTGGGGGCTGGAATCTGCAGCGCAGGGATGCCCAAGCTTTCTGGGCACCCCCCGCTGCAAATTGCAGCCCGCAGCCGCCCTAGAAGGTGGCGCGTTCATTGAAGCGCCATCCTCTGGCGCTGAACCCCGCTCTTCCAGCGGCCCTGGTGGCGGTGGCACGCTGGGTAATAAAGAGGTTAGGGCCAGCTTAGTATTATCAGCTGGCCCTAAGCCCGAAATTTATGGCGGTCACGCCAATATTAGACATGACCGCCATGAATTTCTATTAAATTGTTTTAAAAAAAACACAACACAGAGAAAATTTTTTATTAGAAATAAAAAAAAAAAGCCATTAAGGACTCCATCTTTAATTAAAAAAATCCTCTTCCGTCCGACGCAGTCCAAAACGCGATGTACTCTCTGCTACATCCCCTGTGCATAGATATAGATGTCTATGCACAGGGAATGAGCAGACTGAGAACAATCTCAGCTCTGCTACATCAGGCAGCAGGCGGACTCTAGGACCCTGGAGCTGTGGCAGCCAGCACATAGGAGACAGCCAGACTCTTATCTCTGCGAGTTTCCCAGCGATTACTTGCACAGTAAACGAGTCCAATGCAAATCAATGGCAGGCTGAAGCTTCCGAGACACATCTGTGATTTGTAAATCGCACACTACTCGCTATTACTCGCTTCCCCATTCATTAACATTGGACTCGCCAGACTCGCAACGAGTAGCGAGTCCTGGGCTCGGACTCGCTAGAGTCAAGCGATTCCGAGTAATTTAGGATTCGCCCATCACTATACTATACCATTTATTTTTGTACCGGTAAAAAAAAGTTCATGGCTTGAGAACAATCACTCTGTTATATGTAGGTAAACTGACACAAAGGAAGTAGCGATGAGTTAACTTTGACTGAACATGTTCACCAATTTCAAATTCGGCATGAATATGGCTGATTCAGTTCAAGTTCAGCACACCCAAGCAATTTTCCCAAAAGTCGCGAATGCGGATTTGTTTGGGGAGTGATCGGATTAAAAAAAGCATTACTACGTTTAAGTGATGTTTTTGTCCTACCTTTTTACAGTGTAATGGGCGAGATATTTTTGATGAGAGGAGGGGTGTGGAGAGGTCAGAGTACCATTAGACTCCATCTGTTGCCAAGCTTTTCTGTGCTGATGTTCCTGGTCTGCAGACAATCAGGTGCATAAAACATCCATAAGTTGAAGATACAAGGGCTTGTGTCATTGGATGGCTTTTTTCATTGGCTTCCAAAGTCACATCTCCCTGGGGATATAAGAAGCTGCCATTTGCCATTGTTGCCATTTTCTGAGTGTTACTGGATAAAGACAGTGCCGCTGCACTCGGTGCTACTACGTCTATGTTACATAATTAGATAGCTAGCTACACCATCACTTTTTAGCTTGAATAGAAGGGCGAGAGTGTCCATCAGGACAAAGGTATTTTGTTTTGTGAAGTGAGAACAAGTTTAATTCTTAAACCTGTGTGCGTTGCCTAAGCTGCATTTTTTGCATACCGGAAAGGATTGCCAAATCCTTCAGTTTCCCCTAAAAAAGCTCTATTTGGCCTGTAACCTGTGACTCTCAAATCCTTCAGTTTGCCCTAAAAAGCCACTTTTTTGCTTGTAACCTGTGGATCTCAAATCCTTTAGTTTCCCCTAAAAAGGCTGTGTTTGGCTTGTAACCTGTGAATCTTAAATCTTTCAGTTTTGCTTAAAAAGGCCTTTTTTGCCTGTAACGTCTTTAAGGAATCGATAGGCGATATTGTAAGGGACCAGTATGTATCGCACAGACAGAATTCTGCTGCGATCTACATTCAGGATGGTTTGCTGGACTTATTGTTCTACAAGCCTTTATAGTGACATGGGCTGAATTTAAGGGTTAGACAGAAGTGATGGGTGGGTCTGATTAACTACATAACTCCCATAGGTGTGTCAAATCTTTTATAATGTGACTCCTTCCTGATCATGTGTCTGTGATGTAAGGAAGGTCCTGGAGACTTCCTGAAAGATAAATGGTATGGAGAATGTGTCTTTCGATGCTTGGGAGCAGGTGTCATTGGAAGGCATAAGGTTATTCTTTGGAGCAGGTGCATCTCTGGAAGGCACAAGGGCTGGAGACCAAGTCTGGAGAATCCGGGATGGCTCTCTGAGTTCAGAAGGCTACACTGTGATCCCAGAGAGGGATTCCAGGGAGGCAGCTTCTTGAAAGGTGGACTAAGAGATCAGTAGACTTTATAATGGACTATGTGTGAAAAGCCATGCAGGCAAGCCTGCCATTGGAACAGACTGGTGGTCATAACATGTTCTGTTGATGTTAATATACTGTTCTATAGTCGTTGTTATGATGTCTTTAATAAACTGGTTGGGCTCACTTATGTGGAAACTATTGCCCTGTGTCTGAATTCTGCTACAAGTGAGTGTCCCCAAAATGCTCAAGAAGCCCTGCCACACACCTCTGAATCTCAGATCCTTCAGTTTCCCCTCAAAAGGCTGACTTTTGCCTCAAAAAATTGCTTTTCAAATCTGTGTGCATAAAAGATGAGTGGGAAACCCTGAGGTTGTGGTGGAAAAAAGGTTTTTGTAAAGAGGAGTAGGCTTGGTGTTAAAGTGTACATAGGTAAGTGCTACTGCTAATGTTACTGAAAGCTGTAGTAACCAAACATTGGCTTGTCATCATTTCCCAAGCGAAGTGATAACTTCTGTTACAGCAGTAGAGCAATACAAGCTGTGGATGAGGCCCAGCTTTTCCTATAGTTCATGGAAACTGCTGCATCAAGTGGCCTCTCCTCCTATTCCTCCACCACAACATCAGAAACATTACAGTCCTCAATTACGCATGTGTCACCCCGTGTCACACTCACAAGTCTCCAACCACACAATTGATTGTTCATGCATTCTTTTCCATGGGCATCAGAGGTCTGCTCCAAACATTCTCCAGAGGAGGAAAGCATCTGCACCAAAGCCCTTTTGCAGTTGGACCGGGGATGGAGGAAGTATGGTTCCAGCAGAATCCAGACCCTTGTCCCCGGACATTAACAACCGGGGGTGGAGATAATAACAATGATCATCGACTGAGATATGTAGCATCGATAGTATCATCGATTCCGTTAGCCCAGTGCTAAATTAATAAGAGCAGTACACTGCGTAACAGAAAGAAAGTCTAAATGCTAAAATTATGTTTTTTTAGTCATTGCATCATTGCAATAAAATGCAATAACAGGCGATCAAAATATCACAGTTATCCAAAGATAATATCATAAGAATTTTCAGCTCAAGCTGCAAAAAATAAGCCCTCACACATCTCCAGATTCTGAAAACTGAGAATGCTACAAGTCTCGGAAAATAGCACAAAAATGCAATTCCTTTTCTATAAAAACTTCTGAATTATTTTTCACCACTTAGATAAAAGTGGAATTATACATGTTTAGTATCTACAAATTCATACTGACCCGAGGTATCAGACTGAAATGTAAGTTTTACCATATAGTGTACTGGCTAATTTATACATAAAAAGCTCTGATATTCTACTGAACAAGGCTCTGTTTAACTGATTTGTAAAAAGCTCTTCTTGGCCACTGAGCAGAAGGATCTGTGGCTTAACATCTTAGAAATGCTCTGTTAAGGTCCAGTTATACGCTTCAATATCGTTTAGATATCACCAACGATCTCGGTCGTTAGGACATCTTTTTGACATCGTTGGTGATATGTCACACATCTAGATATCGTGCACGACACACCAACGATGTGGCTAGCAGCTATCGTTCGCACAACCCAACGAACGATCCTTGTTCACTATTGTGAATAGGAGAAGTTATTAACGACATCGTTATCACGGTGTCACACAGAATGAGGCAGCAGGTTGGCTGATCAAAGATAGTTTGATTTGAGAACATGTTCTAAAATCTGCAATCAACTACCCAATGATTTATCGTAGTCGTATCGCAGTGTTACATGCAATGACATCCTGACGATGTCGTTTCAACCACTCCAAACCCGTGACGTTTGAGCGATATCGTTCACGATCTCATACCATGTAACGGGGCCTTTAGTCTTCTGCACCAGGTTCTGTTGGTCCAATCTCTAAAAATGCTCTACTTGGCCAAAGCATCAGACTCTGTTTGGCTAATCTAGGAAAAGCTCTGTTTGGCTAGAGCACCATACTGTAAATGGGTATGGATCGGCATGTATATTTTTAGAAAAGGGTCTATGGGGGCATTCAGAACACAGGCAGTGTAATAATCTGCTGGGCAGTCTCTCTCTGGATACAGGCTGTGTAATATTGCAAAATTTTTGGGGACAAAGTTTGAGGAGGATATCAAATAGGTGATGTGTCTGTGGTGGTTCTGCTGGTGGTGGAACTTCTTCAGGGTGAAGACATGGTACATCTGTGCTTGCTTCACACCAAAATGAAGCACCATACTCTGGTTCCTACAAGCCACAGACCATTTAATGTCATTTAATAGGCCTGAGTATCGCTGTACAAAAGGTGAGGCCAAAAGAGTTTGAAGATATTTTACATTAGATGGCAGACAATTCCTTACGTTCATTTGCATTGACTTCCACCTGGTCCCCAGTTGGAAAACAGAAAGTTGGCATCTGAGGACTATGGGCATCTTTCTTCCAGTTCACCCCCTTCAATATCAACCAAAAGTATGAGACACAAGTCATGCAACAGTCACTAATGCTTTGTGATTACGCTGCTGACTAGGGTTCCATAGACCATCCACCTGGTTCTGCTCTAGATATGGAAGAAACAGAGTGCACTGATACCTAACCCCTCTTGCATTGGAGGAAGTATCCATGGGAGGGCTAGTGCACATGGTCAGTGGAGGATTATACAACAGAAGTGACAATGCTGCAGTTTTCGTAAGTGTGTAGGCTGGCAAGGAGAGCAGAGGTGATGAATGGCTGGAATATGTGATGGATGATGAGGTCCTACACCCCAAATGTAGAGATGAGTGAACTTTCCTCGAACATTTTCACCAATTTCCAACTTGGTACGAACATTGATGATTCGGTTGGCGATTGGAAACCTGAGCAATTTGCTAAAAAAAAAAATCACCAAATGCGACTTTGTTTGGGAAAAAAAATTAGAAATTTAAAATTTCCCTAAAATTTTCCTTAATTTTTTGAGGCAAAAACACTCACCAAAAGAACCGCTGGCTGGAAACAACACCTAACCATATGGCTAGGAGTGTTCCCAGCCATGGGTCCTACCGTTTTCTTTAAACCTGTGGAAATTTATGAAACTGTAAAATTATTTTTTCAAGTTTCTTGGAGTTTGCAGGTGCTTTTGGCGCCTGCACGGTGTGAATTTTTGAAACTGTTCCAGATGTGGAACCAGCTATGCTGTTCATGAACCTTACAATGTCCTCTAAATATTTTCATATTTGTTTAAGAGATCTTAATATATATATACTAGATGGCGGCCCGATTCTAAAGAATCGGGTAGTCTAGAATCCATATATAGTTTATTTACTAATAGTTAGGGGAGTGCGGTGAAATTAATTGTGTGTATACAGGTGGCTCAGTGGGTAGCAGAGTATATGGTGGCTCAGTTGTTAGCAGTGCGCGGTGGCTCAGTGGTTAGCACTGCACGGTGGCTCAGTGGTTAGCACTGCGCGGTGGCTCAGTGGTTAGCACTGAGTGCGGTGGCTCAGTGGTTGGCACTGAGTGCGGTGGCTCAGTGGTTAGCACTGAGTGCAGTGGCTCAGTGGTTAGCACTGAGTGAGGTGGCTCAGTGGTTAGCACTGAGTGCGGTGGCTCATTGGTTGGCACTGAGTGCAGTGGCTCGGTGGTTAGCAGTGAGTGCGGTGGCTCAGTGGTTAGCACTGAGTGAGGTGGCTCAGTGGTTAGCACTGAGTGCGGTGGCTCAGTGGTTAGCACTGAGTGCGGTGGCTCAGTGGTTAGCACTGAGAGCGGTGGCTCAGTGAGAAAAGCGGAGGCTGGAGGGGTGAGGAAGCGGAGGCTGGAGGGGTGAGGAAAAGGGAAGCTGGAGAGGTGAGGACGGGTGAGGCGGCCAGAGGATGGGCAGAGGACGGGCAGAGGACGGGCAGAGGACGGGCAGAGGCAGGAGCGGCCGTGGGCTGAGGCACTTAGTGTATTTAAAATATGGCGGCATAGCGTCCGCCGCTATTCTGATTGGTCGCCGTGTTCAGGGCGCCGACCAATCAGAATAGCGGTGCGCTGTATGGGGCCATTTTTAAAATACACTGTACTCAGTGTCTTAGAAGTATGGCGCCATAAAGCGCGGCGCTATTCAGATTGGTCGCCGGCAGCCGCGAGCGACCAATTAGAATAGCGGGGCGCGGAGCGGGTGCGAGGTAGCCGGGAACCGATCTCGCCTCCCAGCTACCTCGCGCCGGCGGAGCGAGCGCGAGGTATCCGGAGCTTGGCTCCCGGCTACCTTGCGTCGGGGATGTCCGTGCCGGGCATATCCGTGGCTCAGCTCCGGGAGCAGCGAGCCAGCCGGGATTTGCCCGATGCCGCCACCGCAATTCTGATTGGTCGCTTGCTTGCGAGCGACCAATCAGATTCAAGCCGCGGCACGGCACCATGTTTCAAAATCAAATAAAAAAAATGTAAAAGATGGCGGCACTCTTCTCATTGGTTGCCGCTAGGCGCGAGCGACCAATGAGAAGAGTGGGGCGGGGCATGGCACCATATTTGAAATCCAGCGGGAACTTTGAATTTCAAATATGGCGCCGTGCTACGCCCCACTCTTCTCATTGGTCGCTCGCGCCTGACGGCGACCAATGAGAAGAGCGCCGGGAAACACGGCGCCATCTTTTAAATTTGTTTTTTTCACTTCTTAGATTTTTAAAGATGGCGCTTTGCCGCGGCTTGAATCTGATTGGTCGCTCGCAAGCGAGCGACCATTAAGAATTGCGTCGGCGGTACCGGGCAAATCCCGGCTGGCTCGCGGCTCCCCGGAGCTGAGCCGCGGATATGCCCGGCACGGAGATCCCCGGCTCGCTCTGGCGGCGCGAGTTAGCCAGGAGCCGAGCTCGGCTCCCGGCTACGCATTCAGCGTGGCGACCAATCAGAACAGCGCCGCGCTTTATGGCGCCATACTTCAAATACACAGAGTACAGTGTATTTCAAAGATGGCACCATAGCTGGCGGCGCTATTCTGATTGGTCGCCGCATTCAGCGTGGCGACCAATTAGAATAGCGCCGCGGTCTATGGCACCATCTTTAAAATACACTGTGCTCAGTGTCTTAGATGTATGGCGCCATAAAACGCGGCGCTATTCTGATTGGTCGCCGGCAGCCGCGAGCGACCAATTAAAATAGCGGGGCATGGAGCGGGCGACCAATGAGAAGAGCGCCATCTTTTTAAACACGGCGCCATCTTTTAAATTTGTTTTTTTCACTTCTTAGATTTTTAAAGATGGCGCTTTGCCGCGGCTTGAATCTGATTGGTCGCGGCGGAATCTGATTGCGGCGGCGGTACCGGGCAAATCCCGGCTGGCTCGCGGCTCCCCGGAGCAGAGCTGCGGATATGCCCGGCAAGGAGATCCCCGGCTCGCTCCGGCGGCGCGAGGTAGCCAGGAGCCGAGCTCGGCTCCCGGCTACCTCGCGGCTGCTCCGGAGATAAATGTCCGCCGGTGGTCGGCACTAAGCGCAGCCGACCTTCCTGAGGTCCGCTCCGCTTAGGGCCGCCATCTTGGTCCACCCTAAACAGGTGTACCTCTGGCCAGAGTGACCGGACGTTGGGACAAAGTGACGGATGTGACGTCAAAAATCCCTCCGGGATTTATATAATACATACAGTATATATGTGTATATATATACATATATATATATATATATACATATCTACAGTTGTGGACAAAAGTATTGACAACCCTGCAATTCTGTCAGATAATACACAGTTTCTTCCTGAAAATGATTGAAATCACAAATTCTTTGGTATTTGGTATTCTTTGGTTTCTTCAATGAAAAAACACAAAAGAGAGTGAAGCAAAAAGCAAAACATTGATCATTTCACACAAAACTCCAAAAATGGGCCAGCCAAAAGTATTGGCACCCTCAGCCTAATACTTGGTTGCACAGCCTTTAGCCAACATAACTGCGATCAACCGCTTCTGGTAACCATCAATGAGTTTCTTACAATGCTCTGCTGGAATTTTAGACCATTCTTCTTTGGCAAACTGCTCCAGGTACCTGATATTTGAAGGGTGAATTCTCCAAACTGCCATTTTTAGATCTCTCCATAGGTGTTCTATGGGATTCAGGTCTGGCCTCATTGCTG
The DNA here is from genome assembly GCA_033576535.1 of Allobates femoralis. Lineage (NCBI taxonomy): Eukaryota > Metazoa > Chordata > Amphibia > Anura > Aromobatidae > Allobates > Allobates femoralis. Next base: position 553,696,311 of record JARQOC010000002.1, on the reverse strand, counting down.
GCCACCTTAGAAGTTTCCGGTGCTTTCTCTCAAACCATTTTCTAGTGCTTTTTGAAGTGTGTTCTGGGTCATTGTCCTGCTGGAAGACCCATGACCTCTGAGGGAGACCCAGCTTTCTCACACTGGGCCCTACATTATGCTGCAAAATTTGTTGGTAGTCTTCAGACTTCATAATGCCATGCACACGGTCAAGCAGTCCAGTGCCAGAGGCAGCAAAGCAACCCCAAAACATCAGGGAACCTCCACCATGTTTGACTGTAGAGACCGTGTTCTTTTCTTTAAATGCCTCTTTTATTCTCCTGTAAACTCTATGTTGATGCCTTTGCCCAAAAAGCTCTACTTTTGTCTCATCTGACCAGAGAACATTCTTCCAAAACGTTTTAGGCTTTCTCAAGTAAGTTTTGGCGAAACTCCAGCCTGGCTTTTTTATGTCTCGTGGTAAGAAGTGGGGTCTTCCTGGGTATCCTACCATAAAGTCCCTTTTCATTCAGACGCCGACGAATAGTACGGGTTACAAAAAGCTAAGGTGCACCACTAAGGAATAAATGTCCCAATAAGGGTTGGAGGTGCTGCTTTGTCAACAAGGAACCGTGATCACAGAGAAAGAATTGACAAAATCAAATAGCAGCACACCACCACGAAATATATGAAAAAATGAAATAGGCTTTTATTTAAGGACCAAACTTGAAAAATACATAAAAACAATTAAAAACAATCAACAGACCACAGTCCGTAAGGAAAGGGGGTCCCTGCATATAAAAGAGATGGATACACAAACCAGATATTCCTCCCATACAACAGACCAAATGCACAGTATTAATAATGAAAGACATACAAAGTCATTTCAATGACAATCTGAATAAATTCACATGAAACTGACAATAAATGCTGTTCTATGTCTCAACAAGTCAGAGAAAGTGCATAGCTGTAAATAAACAAAATGGTTTGTGATCCCCTTGGCAACAAGTCAGGACAACCAGCACTGATGCATATATGACAATGTCAGGATAAACATCCAGCTGAGTAGACAGGCACAATTCTAATGAATTACGTAGATACCCATATAAAGTTCATAGTGAGACTAGTCCACCTCCAGCCTGTTTGTCCCTAGTATCCCGTGCCCGTGGTCTGGGCAGATGTTATAGCTGACAGATCTATACCTGAGTGAGTGCCATGGAGTCCAGCGCCAAGGGTTAATTTGCACGAGGCAGGGACGCCCGGATCCCACGCGTATCGCCGCTGTAAAGCGGCTTCGTCAGGGAGGCGTGGCTACATATCCGGCGTTCCGCCCTTAAAAACCCACAATAATCAAGCGGCTACCCCTGCCGTGTTGTGTGTTGCCATGGCTCCCCCCCGAAATCGGAAGTGACGATCCGGGAGCTGCAGGGATGCATGTGTGCGGTCACATGGTTAGGATAGACAAATAGCACGCAAATAGTCAGAATAATAATAGAAAGAATGAAAAACCCAGCGCATTATGATACATATAAAATATAATGATTGTACAAATGGAACATGTATCAAATTAGTACAAAATGTCCAATCATATGAGAGTGGAGTATAATACAGGTATAAAGTTTAACACAGAAAGCAAGCAAGACGCTTGTCTAATACATGCTTCTGAATACAAACAATCTACCTATAGGTTACAAGACCCCTGCTGAGCTAAATTCTAAAAAATATGTCTGTAATATTTATATTGTGCCAAGAACAGGTGTTTAAGAAAGGGGCAGGACCAGGGTAGTGGGGACGAGACGACCTTTCGGCAGTTCAAATGGACTCCACGAAGAGAAGTATCATCCCCCTAGTCCTCCCAGGGGGGGGGACCATGACAAATGTTGGACAAGGGGAGTAAATACTCATAAAGCTATAATGTGGCAACCAAAGTATGGGGAAACTCCGAACAAGGGATGTGAATCCATTATAATCTATAATACCCCAACTTCTGTTTCGCCATTATCTTAGAAAGTATAAACTGTTTATATGGGTCAATAACTGACGCCCGGATCCCACGCGTATCGCCGCTGTAAAGCGGCTTCGTCAGGGAGGCGTGGCTACATATCCTGCGTTCCGCCCTTAAATACCCACACCAATCAAACGGCTACCACTGCCGTGTTGTGTGTTGCCATGGCTCCCCCCCGAAACCGGAAGTTTCTATTGTCACACAGGTGGAGGCCAGGTCATCTGACGTAGCACCCCATCACTCTCCTCCTTGGTCAAATAGCTCTTACACAGCCTGGAGGTGTGTTTGGGGTCATTGACCTGTTGAAAAATAAATGATGGTCCAACTAAACGCAAACTAGATGGAATAGCATGCTGCTGCAAGATGCTGTGGTAGCCATGCTGGTTCAGTATGCATTCAATTTTGAATAAATCCCCAACAGTGTCATCAGTAAAGCACCCTCACACCATCACACCTCCTCCTCCATGCTTCACGGTGGGAACCAGGCATGTAAAGTCCATTCATTCACCTTTTCTGCGTCGCACTACGACACGGTGATGGGAACCAAAGATCTCACATTTGTACTTATCAGACCAAAGCACAGATTTCCACTAGTCTAATGTCCATTCCTTGTGTTCTTTAGCCCAAACAAGTCTGTTCTGCTTGCTGCCTGTCCTTAGCAGTGGTTTCCTAGCAGCTATTTCACCATGAAGGCCTGCTGCACAAAGTCTCCTCTTAACAGTTGTTATAGAGATGTGTCTGCTGCTAGAACTCTGTGTGGCATTGACCTGGTCTCTAATCTGAGCTGCTGTTAACCTGCGATTTCTGAGGCTGATGACTCGGATGAACTTATCTTCTGCAGCAGAGGTGACTCTTGGTCTTCCTTTCCTGGGGCGGTCGTCATGTGAGACAGTTTATTTGTAGCGCTTGATGGTTTTTGCAACTGCACTTGGGGACACTTTCAAAGTTTTCCCAATTTTTCGGATTGACTGACCTCCATTTCTTAAAGTAATGATGGCCACTCGTTTTTCTTTACTTAATTGCTTTTTTCTTGCCATAATACAAATTCTAACAGTCTATTCAGCAGGACTATCAGCTGCGTATCCACCAGACTTCTACACAACACAACTGATGGTCCCAACCCCATTTATAAGGCAAGAAATCCCACTTATTAAACCTGACAGGGCACACCTGTGAAGTGAAAACCATTTCCAGTGACTACCTCTTGAAGCTCACCAGAGAATTTCAAGAGTGTGCAAAGTAGTAATCAAAGAAAAAGGTGGCTACTTTGAAGAACCTAGAATATAAGGCATATTTTCAGTTGTCTATAGAAATGAGACAAATGCGCAATAGGGTCTTATCTCTATTATATAGAGGTATATGTATGGCGACAAGGGCCTGCTCACGGGATCTGGTTGTGTACCCTGAAGGGATATCTGGCTAATCCCATGTTTAAGACTCTTAATCGAGGCTCCACGGACTCCATTTGCATATTCAAATTTCCAGGGGGCAATGCATCATGGATTTCACTGTGTTTGAGCGCTTTAGCCAGCTGCCCGCAGTGTTCTCCTTGACTGGTCTCCCTGAGATCAGTGAATGCTTTGTGATGTTGGTCTACCAGGCATTGCTCCCACCTAGCCAGAATCCTACTCTACACTGATGAGGGGCAATACCCCGAAACAGCTGTCTGTGGATGGATACCTGGCTCTGTTAATTCCCGTGTCTTAACTCGTAACTGAGTTGGATATTGACTAAAAGGGCCACTTAATATGGTGGTTATGGTGGTCTCTGCAAGGATTTCTCCCAAGGGCTGGGTCCTTCTCTGAAGGGATATCTGGCTAGTCCCATGTTTGAGACTCTTAATCGAGGCTCCACGGACTCCATTTGCACAACCAGTATAAACGCTCAGTCAGTAGCTGTTGCTGGATCCACACAAACACGGGTCACCGCGGTCAGAAATCAGCATATAAGGAAGAGGGTCGTACGATCCGCGCTGCTACCAAAGTGACCAGTCACGTGAGGGGGCGGAGCCATGTAGAGCTGGGAGATAGTTCCGAAACGCGTCGGATTAAAGAACTACTTCAACTAGACGATCCATTTTCCTGGTCTTCCTTTGGTAGCAGCGCGGATTGTACGACACTTCGTCCTTATATATTTTCAGTTGTTTCACACTTTTTTGTTAAGTATATAATTCCACATGTGTTAATTCATAAGTTTGGATGCCTTCATTGTGAATCTACAATTTTCATAGTCATGAAAACAAAGAAAACTCTTTGAAGGAGAAGGTGTGTCCAAACGTTTGGTCTGTACTGTATATATATGTACTTTCATTATTATTATTTTTGGAGCACAATTCTTTATTATTGCAGATAGTCAGCATCATGCAAGGACACCTCTTCTACATTTAGGTGATAGCATTTCATATAAGAATATCAAATGGCCATTATATGCTTCACATATATGGTCTTATAGGACTGTTCACACTCATTAGACACTAAGGGTATTGCTTCTTGAAAATGTACAATCACTTTATTTCATTTCATTACATACATATTCAATACAGATTTTTGTTATATGTATCATTAATATTGAACTTGTCCATGCATTGCTTCTCACTAGCCTTAATCAACATTACAGGTGAATTGGTGTTGAGCAGAATAGACTATTTTGTTTTCCTTATCTCTCCTCCAAATAATTTAAGCTACAATACTGTCTCACCAAATCTCAAGCTCATGTATTACCTGTCGCATTAGAAAGGGATTTGCAATTCAAGTGCCTTCTGCAGCCCACCACATAGAGGGGTTAATATGGAGCCACGCAACGAGATTGAACAAACAATAAAATCCGGTAAGTGACTGTGTCTTGGCGCAGGAAGAGGTAGGCTCCTAGATAAAGAAAAAAGGCATCACTGCATAGCCCGGTGCCATCTTAGCAGTGCTACACTGTGCTACACTGTGTAGTTTGGCTGCATGATATTAATGATGGATGCACTGCAAGATAGCCTAGTTTTGGCTAGCACTGCAGTTTACAGCATTTTCCTGAGTGCTCAGGAAAAGCGTGTATCCCATCCGTCTGTGTCAAGCGGGCAGCTTCACTTGGAGACCGGTAACCATAGCAATATATAGGTAGCCTGAACACAGCGTTACACGATGTTAACGCTATGCTCTCAGACTGCAGAATTCTACGCTTTAGATGGAAGCGTCAGCCAAAAAGCTGACGCTAGTCTGACTCTAGCCTAACATCGTCATTTCCAGTGTAGATATCATTCTTGACACCAGTATAAGATCTGAGGGGACACTCCTCAACAATGTGCTGAATTGTTTGAGAGTCAGCTTCACAGTTACAGGCAGGAGAGTCAGATTTTCCCCACTAGCAAAGAGTTGTTCAGCTGAGTGTCAATTGTGTTCACGTGACAACTATTCAACCATACTGGAGGACAATATTCTGCGGTAGGTATTTCAAATCTCCAGGAGGAGTTGATCTTTTGTTGATTATCAAGTATGATGTAAAATATATTGACAGGGGATCTAGATGTAGTTTGATTGTTTGGTCATCAAGATTGTTAGTCCTTTAGCGTTACCAAGGGTGCACCACGTGGAGGCGGAATAATGTTGCACCCCAGTATTGAGTAAAATAACCCTTTTGAGCTAATATAGCCATGAGTCTTTTTGGGAATGATGCAACAAGTTTTTCACACCTGAATTTGGGGATCTTCTGCCACTAGTCCTTCCAGATCTTTTCCAGCTCCATCATGTTGGATGGTGAAGGTTGGTGGACAGCCATTTTGAGGTCTCTCCAGAGATACTCAATTGAGTTGAAGTCAGGGCTCTAGCTGGGTTAGTCAAGAATGGTCACAGAGTTGTTCTGAATCCACTCCTTTGTTATTTTAGCTGTGTGCTTAGAGTCATTGTCTTGTTGAAAGGTGAACCTTCGGCCAAGTCTGAGGTCCAGAGCACTGGATATCTCTGTACTTGGGCACATTCATGTTTCCTTTAATTGCAACCAGTTGTCCTGTCCATGCAGCTTAAAAACACCCCTGTAGCATGATGCTGCCACCACTATGCTTCACTGTTGGGATTGTATTGGGCAGATGAAAAGTGCCTAGTTTTCTCCACACATACCCCTTAGAATTATCACCAAAAATCTCTATCTTCATCTCATCAGACCAGAGAATCTTATTTATCATGGTCTGGGAGTCCTTCATATGTTTTTTACAAACTCTATGCTGGCTTTCATATGTCTTGCAGTGTGGAGATGCTTCCATCGGGCTACTCTGCTATAAAGGCCCGACTTGTGGAAGCCTGCAGTGATAGTTGACTTTGTGGAACTTTCTCCCATCTCCCTACTGCATCTCTGGAGCTCGGCCACAGTGATCTTGGGGTTCTTCTTTACATCTCTCACCAAGGCACTTTTCCCACGATTGCTCATTTTGGCTGGATGGCCAGGCCTAGGAAGACTTTTGGTTGTCCCAAACATCTTCTATTTAAGGATTATGGAGGCCTCTGTGCTCCTAGGAACCTTGTACTAGTACTGCAGAAATTCTTTTGTAACCTTTGCCAGATCAGTGCCTTGCCAGAATTCGGTCTCTGAGCTCCTTGGGCAGTTTTTTTGACGCCATGATTCTCATTTGGTCTGCCATGCAATGTGAGCTGTGAGGTCTTAGGCTGGGGTCACACACACAGATATCTGGGCAGATATTGTTCACAGATCTCTGGTTGCAGTGAAATCATGGACAGATTGCTCCATTTCTACACAGCCACAAAATGGAACCATGTGTCCATGATTTCACTGCAACCAGAGATCTGTGAACAATATCTGCCCAGATATCTGTGTGTGTGACCCCAGCCTTATATAGACAAATGTGCACATTTCCAAATCAAGTCTTATCAGTCTAATTAAACACAGATGGACTCCAATGAAGGAGTAGACCCACTTCAAGGAGGACCACAAGAAAATGCATGTGACTTAAATATGAGTCTGAGCAAAGGTCTGAATACTTATGAACATGTGATATTTCAGTCTTTCTTTTAGAATACATTTGTAAAAATTTCTACATTTCAGTTTTTTTCAGTCAAGATGGGGTGCAGACTGTACATTAATGAGAAAAAAATGAACTTTATTGAATTTACCAAATGGCTGCAATCAAAGGGTGAAAAATATAAAGGGGTCTGAATACTTTCCATACTCACTGTATGTGCGTCTTTGAGACTTATTATAGTCAATGCTAAGTTGCTATGTTAAAATTATTATTTAAGTCAGATAAATGTTACTGATAACATCATGTACCACTATGGCGTTTTTCAAACGTTGCTACATTAAAGTTTTTTTTATTTCATTCCTTGTGTGCAGGACTGTTTCTACAAAAAGGTGATTTGATACTGCCCTACAGAGACTGGCAAAAAAGCTGCATGCCCCTGGCCTGACGGTCTGAGGTTTGGAAAAGCAAGACAAAACACAAATTCCTGTAGAACAGGGCTGCCCAAGTACAGTCCTCAAGGGCCGCACACAGTGCATGTTCTCACAATCTACAGTATTTATGATTGAACAGGGTGCTTGAATCATCACATATGGTTCAGATTTCTTTTCACAGCTTCAAAGTCAGCACCAAATCTGCAAGGAAAAAAATAAGTTGGCACAGCACATCTGAACTCTTATATAGTTTGCGTCATCAGGATAGACATGCAGATTTTGGGACAGATTCTCAAAATCTGTTTCAAAAGATGCATAAAGCTACGTACCATGGACATGGAGCCTTACAAAATGATGGTGTCACATTCACAGAAAGCATCCATCATATGCTGTGACAACAGGCACTCAGACAATGGTGAGAGTGTGACAAGCGGTGCCATCACAAACATTACTGCAATTCAGACAGGAGAGTCACACTGGGGCTATCCCGCAAGTTTGAACTGCACTGCACTCCCTAATGTCACCGCTCCACACATGCACTGCCTCGCGATACCAGTGAGATATATCCGCTAAATCTCACGCGATATCGTGGCTCTCACGAGTCAGCTATTGGTATGAGCACTGACTCAACTGAGGTTATCTCAAGTCACACGGTGGGTTTTCTGCTGCGTAATACCCACTGTGTAACCTGAGACAACCTCAGGGAAGTAATGATGATGTCTGAGGTTTGTGAGCGGGCCCAAATGCAGGGTGATAGTGGCGCTGAAGCTTGCTAAGTAATAGTTTAGGAAGATAATGTCTGTACCAAAACAGCATGGCTCCACTATGTAAAATGGTTTGGCGTCTGGCAGCTTTTGGGAAAGTTTTTTCTATGCCCTTTATTTTGCCTCCCACTGATTTAAATGTGGTTTGGTAGCTCGGCAAACTGTTCACTGATCTATTCGGTGAACATATGCCTGTTCAGCGAACCAAACAAAATCCAAACTTCAAAAGGTGTGCTCATCTCTAATCACAAACTGTATGGTTACTGACTTCTATCTGCTTTCATATAAATCACAATCTATGTCAACATCGCAAAAAAATTTGAAAATTTCATCAAACAAATGATCCAAGTTTGATTACCCAACTTTTGATCGACAGCCTCTGTAGGGCAGTACCAATGCACCTCTTTGCAGAAACAGTACAGCACACAAGGAGTAAAGTAGTAAAACCTTTACTGTAGCACAGACTATAATAAATCTCAAAGACACATATATCAATATACACAGTATATATAAGGAAATTCCCACAGAAATCAGCAGACTCAATTACAATGGTGCAAAGTCCATTAAGGGCTTTGAGGTGTATCCCAAAGGCTATAGTCCTGCTAATGCAGCAGTGGGAAGAGCAATCAGCAATAAGTTGGGAATGGGAAAAATATTATTAATAAAAACACAGGCCTCGCTCTTTGAAGAACGCAAACACAACTAAAAAAAAGTCTTTCTCTGTACAAAATGCTAGCTAAGGGACAGGTCAGCGACTCAATAACATGCCTTTTTTAGGGAAGTTCACTTAATTCCTCATGGTTTCGAGGGGTCACAGGGGCTACTCCGCAACCACATGCACTCCTGCACATCCCATCATGCCCACTGCTGGAGAAGAGGATGGAGGAATTAGGGGACGACCACCCAATCTAGGAGAGAAGGTATCGACTTGGACAATACAGACAGGCCCTTCAGGATTGATGGCCCCTGTGGGTTTGGGTTCAGCTGGCTTACTAACTAAGTGAGGCCTGGCCACCATGTAATGCAAAATTCTTTCCAGGTCGGTCTCCTGCCGCTACTTTTCAAACATGTAAGTGGTGGCAACCAGACCTACACCAACTGTGAAACACCCCTTGATGCTAATCACTTTCATAAAGGTGACCTCCTGCCCAAAATAGATTGTGCAGAGTCCTTTGACAAGATGATAATGCAGCAGGGAGTATCAGGTGATGTAGCACTGATTATCGGTAATTTCTTTGGCTATGAAGCCAAACTTCTCTGCTGCATGAATGTCACCACATTGCTTCAGATGCATGTGCATTGGTGATCAAATTCAGTGGCCTCGGGCGATAGCATATACTAGCCAAATTTCAATCAATTAAAGAGACAGGATGGGGGTGGTTCATGTTGTATCTGATAGTTGCTTGAAGGGGTAGAGTTTCAAACATTGCATTCTCCCAGTCGAAGGTCTCTGGTGGGGTGCTACACATGGCTGGGAAACAGCCTCCACATCCTCTTCCTCATGTTCCTGGTCCTGGATTTGCCAATCCAGCAGCTGTGGTACTGGCTGCAGGCATGAAAATGCCAGGCATTCTGTAAAATCCTCCTGAGTGTGAAATCTGCTGCCCCTGACTGGTATAGGGAATGACTCACCTAATGTCTGTGAGCCCCTCAGGTCCTCCTTTGGTGTCTAAACCCAGACCTTGCTGCATATAGAGCCCAATGTAGGTAGCGTGTTGGAGTTCTCAGTGACATATGTGCCCTGTGTGGGCTGCTCTGGTTCTGGTCCTGAAGCACCCTCTGCCCCTGGGGTGGTTAGGAAGTTGATATCCTGTAGAGCAGGCATATTTTGTGATGGATCCATCATTAATATAACTCACTGGCTGCATACTGTAAGCGCACGGTAGCAACATGAGGTGCCGTGCATCTGCGTTGCACTGAATTGCTAAGATGATGTTGTGTACTACAGTGATGCCTCTTTGCTTTGCATAGGGGACCACCTCTTCCAGTTCCATGATACAATTGCTTACAGGATATTATTGTTTGCAGGATAGATCCTCATGGAGTGGGCTGCAGAAGACACTTGAGTTACATTATTAATCCCATTCCCCATGTCCCAGGTAACACATGAGCTTGCAGTTGAGTAATTATTGAAGCCTGACATGTTTGGAGGAGAAATAAGGGAAACAAACATGTTTATTCAGCTCACCACCAATTCATCTAGAATGCTCAATAAGGCTAGTGGGCAGCAATACATGCACAAGTTCAATATCAATGATACATATAACATACTTGTTCACATGCCAAAAATCTGTTCTTAATATATAGAATAAAGTTAAATAAAATGATTGCACATTTTCAAGAAACAATATCCATAGTATGGTGTTTCATGAGTGGGAACAGCCATATGCTATTTTTATATGAATTGCTATCACATAAGTTTTGAAGAGATAGCTTCACACACTGCTGACCATCTGAAATAAGAAAGGTTTTCTCTACCCTCTCAAAACAAAATAGTGATATTACAAACAAAACAAATAATAAAATAGAAAAAATCCCCAATTTTTTTTTTAATTTTAAGCTCCCTTTAATGTATGTTTTAAGGACATTGTAAGCTGCTGTGGCGCCCCTGCGGGTATGCGCCACAGAATGGTATTACACTTGAATATAAAATGTGTTTTTACTTGTAAGTTGCCAGGTTACGATTTAATGCTTATGGAGTCTATTTTTAGCACTCACCTAGGACCACACCACTTAGTGTAGGGGAAACTGACTTTATGGTAGGTTCCACAGGTGGTGGGCGGAGCTTAGGATAGAGTTAGAGTGACAGTTAAGAATTTACCTCAGACGGCGTTGGGAAGGCAGACAGTGTGGTCACGCCTGGCAGCCTGAGCTGAGTGGAGGGTACCCCAACTATATGTGGGGGCCCAGGACAGATGGCAACGGACCTAGACTGGTAGGAACCAGCTGGTCATGTTGAGGGTTCACAGGTGACACGGATACCGAGGCAGCCAGGAGTTCATCCCTGACTGCGAAGCCGACGAGCTGCAGGCCCAACCAGACCGGGTTGCTGACAGCACCACAAGGTACCTCACCCCTCATGCCCAAAAGACGGTCCTACACTAGTGAGGAAAGACTGAAACCCGGTGTCAGGTGGGAAACTTGTGCGTTCCTGCTGTTCCCATTTGGACCGGTAATAGTCAATTTAAGCCTACTAGACACAGACTGCAGGACTGGCGGGTGAGCTCTTCCAAGGTGGGAAAGACAGAAAGATCTAGAAAGAGAATAGAAACCCTGAAAGACAGAGAAGGAACATCCAAAGACTCCTTAAGAGAAATCCTGAGTTGGTAACAGCACCCTAAACCAAACTGTACCGTGTATTGTTATGCCATCAGCCGGTACCGAGTAAAGCAAAGTTAAACAAGAATTGGTTTCTGTTATTCTTCCTGCCGCAGCTCAGAGGACTGAACATCATCAACATCTACAGCAGAGGGGTAAGAACTGCACCACCATTTACCATCACTGCCCTCCCTCACCGTCTCATCACCATCATAGCTGCCCTGAGGTAAAGCTCCACCTGTGGGGAGCTGTACCACACACTGCTGCCCCCTCCATCACCTCAGTGGCCGGCTGGCAGCGCCGGTACCACCTTACCGGACTCTACAGGTGGCGTCACGTTCCCCTGTAAATAACCCCTTTTACCCCCACCGTTTACCATCAACACCTGGTATAGTTGTTCGCCAGGGCACGGCACCGGGGATACCGACCACCCGTGACATCCCACACAGAAGCCCCGGTGACCGAGTACCCCACGCACCCCAGCTCTGGTCGAAACAAATTGGCGTCACGAACAGGATGAGCCAGCCTGGTATCTACCGGGTGAAGTGTGCCTTAAGAACTTTATTATTGTCTAAATGTGTGGATTATAAAAACTGTGCCGAGCCGCCATTACACCGCCTCAGAAATTCAAACTGCGTCACTACAGCAGGAGAAAGAGCGGGAAGATAAGCCCCGCCCCCTCCGCTCTGCCGAGGAGTGACGAAGGTAGTGGCGGGCTCCGGAAAAGCCCGAAGAACTTGCCCATAGGAACTTCGTGATAGGCGGGCTTAAAAGTGCAAAAACAAGAATGTGCCGGCCTAGGGGCGTGCCTCGGCCCCTCAACAAACATAGGCCATTCAAGAGGCGCCAAAAAGTCTCCCCGCCCCCATTGCTCTCAATCAACCAAGGGGGCGGGTCGAGCGCCAGCCCACACTGGTTCTGGACTACACGAACTAAACAGGATGCGGCCGGCAGCGGACTCAATATACCTGGTCAGGCTCCGGACCCGTTACCTGTAACCGGCTGTGAGGCAATGGCAGTCCCAGCTGCTGATTCCCTGGGACCGGTTTATGCACCCCTTGTGGAACCCGGACAGGAAGATGTCACCGAGGGAAGGACTTCATCCAGTTCCTGAAGGAGCCGGTGGTACGGAGGAGGCCGGGCCCCGCGAGCTATGGAGGGTCGCGGTACCAGCATCAGCAGCAGCGGTTGGAGAGAGGAGAGTCCATCTATCTGCAGTTACCCAGGGCCATCCAAAACGGGACCTGTATCGTGGTGATGTGATCACCTATGAACGCCACGCAGGCCCCCGGGGAAGGTTTGCAATCCGGCATTTGATGGACATTAATCAAGGAACTTGCTACCTGGTCCCAGTTGGGCCAATATGGACTAGATTATAGTCAAAGTTTGATGCAACGTTATAAGCAGTGAGCCTCCCGCAAGGGAAGAAAAGAAGCAATCTTATTGTTAACACCTGTTAAGAGTTAAATACGTTATAAATGTTCTAAATGTTCATTGTTATATGTAAACTGTATTTTTATTCCAGGTTTGGTTTGACACCCGCGGACGGGTGTGTTTCACCAAGGGGGTGTGTGGCGCCCCTGCGGGTATGCGCCACAGAATGGTATTACACTTGAATATAAAATGTGTTTTTACTTGTAAGTTGCCAGGTTACGATTTAATGCTTATGGAGTCTATTTTTAGCACTCACCTAGGACCACACCACTTAGTGTAGGGGAAACTGACTTTATGGTAGGTTCCACAGGTGGTGGGCGGAGCTTAGGATAGAGTTAGAGTGACAGTTAAGAATTTACCTCAGACGGCGTTGGGAAGGCAGACAGTGTGGTCACGCCTGGCAGCCTGAGCTGAGTGGAGGGTACCCCAACTATATGTGGGGGCCCAGGACAGATGGCAACGGACCTAGACTGGTAGGAACCAGCTGGTCATGTTGAGGGTTCACAGGTGACACGGATACCGAGGCAGCCAGGAGTTCATCCCTGACTGCGAAGCCGACGAGCTGCAGGCCCAACCAGACCGGGTTGCTGACAGCACCACAAGGTACCTCACCCCTCATGCCCAAAAGACGGTCCTACACTAGTGAGGAAAGACTGAAACCCGGTGTCAGGTGGGAAACTTGTGCGTTCCTGCTGTTCCCATTTGGACCGGTAATAGTCAATTTAAGCCTACTAGACACAGACTGCAGGACTGGCGGGTGAGCTCTTCCAAGGTGGGAAAGACAGAAAGATCTAGAAAGAGAATAGAAACCCTGAAAGACAGAGAAGGAACATCCAAAGACTCCTTAAGAGAAATCCTGAGTTGGTAACAGCACCCTAAACCAAACTGTACCGTGTATTGTTATGCCATCAGCCGGTACCGAGTAAAGCAAAGTTAAACAAGAATTGGTTTCTGTTATTCTTCCTGCCGCAGCTCAGAGGACTGAACATCATCAACATCTACAGCAGAGGGGTAAGAACTGCACCACCATTTACCATCACTGCCCTCCCTCACCGTCTCATCACCATCATAGCTGCCCTGAGGTAAAGCTCCACCTGTGGGGAGCTGTACCACACACTGCTGCCCCCTCCATCACCTCAGTGGCCGGCTGGCAGCGCCGGTACCACCTTACCGGACTCTACAGGTGGCGTCACGTTCCCCTGTAAATAACCCCTTTTACCCCCACCGTTTACCATCAACACCTGGTATAGTTGTTCGCCAGGGCACGGCACCGGGGATACCGACCACCCGTGACATCCCACACAGAAGCCCCGGTGACCGAGTACCCCACGCACCCCAGCTCTGGTCGAAACACTGCTGCCAAATCTGGCACTGTTTTCAAACTTCACACCCTGCAGGTGTCAGAAATGTCTGCAAACTTCAGGGAACTTAAAAAATTATTTTAAGGCTCCAAAAAATTTACACATTGAAAAAAAAGGTAGACCCGATGGCTGGAAACACTCCTTACCATAAGGTTAGGTGTAGTTCCAAGCCAGAGGGTCTTTCAGCAAGCGTTTTGGCCCCAATCAATCAGGGAAGGTTTTAGGGTTATTTTAAATTTCAAACTTTTTTCCCAAAGTCACTTTTGCCGATTTTTTAGTAAATTGCTCGGACTGCTGAACGCAAAGAGAATCTGTAATGTTTGCGACAAATTTGAAATTGGCGAACATGTTCAGGAAAAGTTTGCTCATTTCTATTTCTGATATTCCTTGATACCCATGAACTTATTGACATACAGGTACTATTTCCCTTCCTGTAATTTTTCATATTGGTATTTTCCTCCTGAATTACTCACTTTTCTGTATATTGTGTGATTTTAATTATATTTAATAATGTTTATATTGAATGCTATTAATTCACTGGTGCTTTTTCCTAGTTAAAATATAGTGTTTGTGTGCCTGCTTATGGTTTTGTAGCCCATTTCAGCCCTACAGGTCTAAGATCTTTTCCCTGACATCCTTGGAAAGCTCTTTGGTCTTGCCCACGTTGTAGAGGTTTGACTGACTGATTAATTGGGGATGTGGACAAGAGTCTTTTATACAGGTGACAATCTGCGACAGCTCTCTTTATTGCAGGCAACAAGTTGATTGGGAGCGTCTAGCTGGTCTGTAGGAGCCAGAAGTCCTAATAGTTAGATCAATGGTTGAATCAAATATTTACTTCTCTCTGCACAATGCAAATACATATATATAATTTAGACAATGTAATTTTCTGGATGTTACTTTGGATATTCTGTCTCTCACCGTTAAGATTCACCTACCCTTAAAATTATAGACTGTTTCTGTCTTTGTCAGTGGACAAGCCTACTAAATCAGCAACAAATCAAATCATTATTTCCTTCACTCTATGTAAACTATGAATTGCACTGAACGGTCCTCTCCTTCTGTCTGAAACACTTTGCCGAATCCACAGCTGTGTGAAGAAGATGAGCGCTGAATGCTCTGTACTGTTGTGTGTGTGCTTACCTTCTTGCCCGTTCCAGCGTTTCTACAATATAATGGAAGAGTACATGTCCACATGTCAATCCATACTAACTGATGTGTATGCCCCATTTAATTTCTGGGACTAATAACCTGAGCTTGGCCAAAATGCAATATACTGTCTGAATATGTGTTTAGTATGGCAGGAGGGGTCATCACAGACTTTGGCTGACTAGATAACTGTACCACCTGCTGATAGACATTGGTATACTATTTTTGCCATTCTCAATGCTTTGGGGCTGCAAAAATAAAGTAACCCCCCCTTCCCAAAAAAAGTGTGAAAAAAAGAAAAAAGTGTTAACTACTTCCTCCTCCACCTATTTAACCTACTGCACCACATCCACCTCTACCTCCTCCACTTAGACCTTCTCCTCCTGATTCAAGTTTTTTTAGAGCTCTATCTTAATTTAATTTTTTCTTCAAAGCAAAATCAAAACAAAAAAAAGTGTTTGCTACTTCTCCGCTTATTTGACCTACACTGCCATGTCTGCCTCACCCTTCTTCTCCACTTGGACCTCCTGCCCCTGATTTGTTTTTGCTTTGTATAATAGATTGATTTTTTTTTTCCAAAAACAAAACTGAAAAAAATAAAACAAAAAGAGTTTCTTCCTCAACCTAATTTTTTACTTGGACCTCCTTGCCCTGGTTGAATTTTTATTTTTTGTTTTAAATCTAACTTACTTTAGGTCATTTTCCTAAACAAAACCAAAAACAACACAGAAAAAAGAACAATAAATAAAAATAAAATTTTCGACTTCCTCCTCCTCTTCAATCTACACTGCCACATCCATCTCATCCACTTGAACCTTTGAGTCCCGGCTCTATATTTTCTTTGGGGGGAGAAGGATTCTACTTTTATTTAAGTCATTTTCTAAAACAAAAACAAAATTGAACACAAAAAGTGCTGGCTATCTTCTAACCTCCTCCACCTCTTTGACCTAAATCGCCACATCTGCTTTAACCTTCTCCACCATTTGGGCCTCCTCCTCCTGGTTCAAGCCTTTTTTATCTCTATCTCATGGTTTGTAAAGCTAGGGTCAGACCTGCGTCAGCCCTCAGGCTGAAGATTCCGTTTAAAACTTAGTTTTTCTTGGCCTGCGCGCATGCCGTAAACATAATATAATGCTATATGCCGGCTGTCTATTCATCACTATGGATACCTGATGCTTCACGCAGCCGCCGACTCCACACACAAGGACCGGATATGCGCTGTTGCTAAACGCACAGAAAAACGCTGCAAACCATGTTTCCTGTGCGTACTGTAATAGCGGATATCCGGTCCTTGTATGTGGAGCCGGCGGCTGCGTGAAGCATCAGGTATCCATGGTGATGAATAGGCAGCCGGCACATAGCATTACATTCCTTTAACGCTATTCGCTCAGGCTGCTAGAAACAAAGTTTTTACAGATTCATCAGCCTAGTGCCTGATGCTGGTCCTAAGGGGAATTTTTTAAATTTTGCTATCTATGTAGGAGCAGTCTTATAATTGTTTCTCTGTTGGGGAACTGTTCCTATGTTGACTGTGTGCATCAACTCTGAAAACAGGCTAAAGCTATGTTCACACTATGTGTTTTTAATCCATTTTTTTTTATCCATTTTTGCAGTGAAAATTAACTGAGCTCAAATGTAATCCCAGCAAAGTGGATTTTTAAGTTATGCTGTTCAGTCTGGGCACATAGGATCTGATGCATTTTTTCCCCTAAGGCTGGGGTCACATTTGCAAGACACAATCCGGTAACCGCATCCATTACTGGATCTGGTATTACCGTGTGGCATCACATTGCAGATCTGGATCCAATAATGAATCTAGATCTGCAATGAGAAAACATTGTGGCACCAAAAATCGGATATGGTACTACAAGGTACATTCATGTACCTTGCGGTACTGGATCCGGTTGCCATAGGAGGCTATAATAAAAAAAAAAACAGATCCGTTTTTTCAACCGCTCCGAAAAATATAGCCTTCATGATTTTTACCGCAGGCTGCAAAACCTGATACAGTAACTGGATTGCATTAAGTGCAATCCGATTCTTCTATTGCAGCCTATGGCTGCGGATCCGGATCCGATTTTGACTATTTTTAATGGTCAAATCCGAATCCGGATTTGAAAAAACAACTGCAACTGTGACCCTAGCCTAAGCCTGGGTTCACACTTGGGCTTCAGTTTTTGAAAAAGGCTCAGATACTGGATCCTTTTTTTAAAGGTGTTTTTTGGCTGGTTTTTGCCCTCCTGTGCTGCTCTGCTTTTTTTGGACTTTGTCATTTTCCCCAAAAAATGTTAGAAAAAACTGATCAGGTTTTTTGTGCCATTAAAAGCCTGATTAGTTTTCCCGTAGGGGCCCATGTTAAAAAACTTGATCAGTTTTTTTACTGCACCCAAAAATGCTGCTAGCAGCATTTTTGGGATTTAGTTAAACAACTGACACCATTGCAGTCATACTTGAGTGCAGCATCAGTTTTTTGGCATCCGGTTTTGGACTCAGAAAAAAAAGTGCACAAAATGATACAAAAACCTGATCCAAGGCTCAAGTGTGACCCTGGCCTAAGGGTGAAGGCAGAATGGCGTGAAAATCATGCGAGTGCAATGCGAGAAAAACTCGCATTGCACTCGGACCAATGTTAAACAATGGCATTGTTCACACTCACCTGCGTTTTTGGCACTCTCTGCATTTTTTTGCTGTTTGTCAAAAACGCAGGTGCATTAACGCAGGGTGCATTAGAGTGTGAATGCGTTTTTTCACAACACTTGCGTTTTTTCACCCCATTTCAAAAAACGCTGCATGCAGCATTTTTTGGTGCTGGAAATAAACGCAATGCGTTTCTGTAACATCGGGCCCTGTGGGAAATGCATGCTTTAACGCAATGACCTTACACACACATGCGTTAACGCATGCGTTTTTGTCCTTAGTGTCCATGGGCCTCAAAATTGAAATGTGGACCTGTCATGTGACCTCCTGCAGCCAATTAAAAGGGGTGGGTTGACACCAGGAAGTGTGGCCAGCCTACTGACTATTTCTGCAAGATTTGTGTCCTGCTGTATGTCACCAAGGTAAATACAATACACGTGTCTCCCATGTTGTTAGCGTGCATGTGTGCTCTCATTATGTAACACACATGTCATGTGTCCTGCATATGTTGTCTACACAGATGACGGATTGAGAAGAAATGAGTGACCGATACACTCAGCCCGACCCCACAACATCCGACTCCTCAGTAAGTACCACTATTATGTTGGCTATCCTCTCACTACCTTTTTTTTATCATTTTGGTGTGGCTCCGCTTCATACATCCAGAGTGTTGCTACTGCTTTTTGCGCTCCACGCCTCAAGGGGCTCCCTCCCTGCTGCAGGTCCAAGACACATGCCACAAATTGGACTTGGTCATTAGACACGGCCACGCAACAGCCCGTGTGGCACCCTGTGCAATCACTACAAATGTTATGTGATGTGTTGCCTATTGCAAGGGGTTAAATGTGTGGCAATGGTGGATGTATGTTTTCACAATGGCATTTTTTTGCTGATCTTGTTGCGCCGGTGTTTTGCAAAAGCTGCATTGTCGCACAAACTAATATCAGGTGATAGAAAATGATAAAGCCTTCTCTAGAGCTTCCCCGCAGGCAGTAGTGACATACAGAAGGAGTAAAAATATTGGTGACTTTTTAGTACAAAAAAGGATTAAAGCACTGCGCAGCAATTCCTCCTGGTTAAATCCTAATCCCCTAAAAGGGAATTTTAAATGCGCACATTGCAACTGGTGCCGCTACATGGAGACCGGCCCTTCAGTTAGAATTGGGGCTATGATCAATAAGACTCGAGCGTTCATGAATTGCCGCACTAGATGGGTAGTGTATGTGCTGTGGTGCCCTTGTAAAAGGTACTACATTGGTAAGACCATTCGCTCAATGAACGTTAGGGTAAGAGAGCATTTCAATTCAGTGCTCACTGGAAAAGGGTCTCCTAGACTGATCAGTCATATCCGGGATCACCATAACAGTGATCCAACGGTGTTGCGGTTCGCTGGTATAGAAAGGATATTTCCATCTAAGAAGGGAGGTGATCTGCAGAAGAAATTGCTGCAGGCAGAAGCTAATTGGATCCTTAATTCTAATGCTCAAGGACAGGCGGGCTTAAATGAGAAGATAGATATGGCTGTTTTTCTGTGAGCAGGTATGTTTGTGGATAGGATGTTTTACTCTCCTTATCAAATTGGGTACTTTTTTCCTTGCGTGAAGCCGTTGCCATGGTTACCCAATATTTGGGCTAGTGCACGGGCCGGGTTCGATATATACATTTGGTTGGTGCTTGGACATGACTACGCCAGAGATGTACTTGGACATTTAGAAGGACTTTATAGAAATAGTGGTAGTCATGTCACTAAGCACTTGTATCTCTGCTTTGCTCTTTGTTTAATTTATGTTGTTGATTTTGATAATGTGCTTGCTATCCATTGATTGTTGCCCTCTCGTTCATATTATGTTATGCCTGGTTTTGTTCTTCTTTACAGGTTCTTCCAGTGTTTGTTTGTTAATTCACTTTCTTTTGTAACCGAGTGGTTGGATGATTACTGATGCCGGGTAGTTGTATCAGGAGAGCGGAGTTTGATATATGTTTACCAGAATATCTATTTGGGGTTATGGATCGTACATCGGGACAGGTTGTATGGTTGAGATGTTGTTTGACATATTATAATTATATTAAAACTGTGGAAGTGCTGTTTTAGCATTTGGCTATTATCATTTGGATATAGCGTTGTTTTCTGGCAACACTAACTGCACTCCACTTGTGTAGAGATTTACGTTCAGCTTTGCCCTGCCTTCCATTAAAACTTACTTCCCCTCAGCAGTGCAGATTTTGCTGCGCCTGCGCTCCTGGTCTCTTGGTACTCCTGCCCGGTGTCAGGTCCGTCCTCTATTAACCCCATTGTAAAAATTGGCTTGGAGGTTACCTAGAAACATCTGTTTATACATGTTTGTATAAAGGTCTGTCCCCATTACACAGTCAGTAGTAAGTGGAATCATGATTTTAAGATTTTGTATGTAATTTTATGGGTTAATGGTGATGTCAGTGTATGTTGCAGACTCCACCTATATAGGAAGTGAGCTGCACCTCCATTAGCTCGTGACCCGTGGAAGCGCATGTAGCACGAAACGGTGCCGTCGTCACCTCAGCACTGTCCCCCTCCCTGCACTAAGTGATGCGATATCTGCAATAAAGTAAGAAAAACCACACCGGTGAGTGCCGTCTTCTCTTTTCAAGTTTAATATCAGGTGTTGAGCTTTCTAATGGAGTTATGTGTAAATGTCATCTCCTGGTTTGTCAATAACTACCGGATGTGTAACCGGATCAGGATTTTCTAATCCTTGTTAAGTACCGCTTCACACGGCGGCGTGTTTTTGTTTCTGGTTGTGTCCGGGATGACCCTGACAGCCACGGACTGGTTCTGCACACAGGGCTGGTGGGCTATCATGGCCTCAGGTTCAGTGTGCAGTGGCGGCATTTGCCGCTGCTGATAAGTCTGTACCGCAGGTGGCGTGATTAGGACCTGTCACCGGCTGCAGCTGCCTGCGCTGCACACAGGACTGGAGGCCATGATTGCCCCCCAGGCCTGTGTGCAGATGTTCGGCATGCCTGTGTGGGTCATCCCAGACTGAACCAGGCCCAATCACGCTGCATTGTAAAGAGCCACTCTTAAACCAGGCGATGTGTCACACTTTTGCGGCAATTTGCAGCGTCTCAATGTTGTCTTGTGAATTGGATTAGTTGTGTAACGGTAATGATGGTAAAACCTGCTTTTCACTCATGCCATACACTGTGTTTGTTAAATGTGGGTGTGGCTGTATATGTGCACAACTGACAAATCTGAGCCACATGTGTGGCGTGTACCTATGTTTACACATTTGTTACGCAGGGCGATGGGCAAGGCCACCTTTGTTTTTTTGGGTGGGGGGTTGTAATGTTGTTTCAAACAAAGATGCCACACCTTTTTGGCCATAGGCATTCGCAGTGTTGATATTGGGCTAATCTGTGTGGCCTTGGACACCCTTCACCCCTGTGTGCCAGTTGTTCTCCTCAGCCTATTTGTTCCTGTCTCCTGGTTTTAACACTGGTCCCAGTCCAAATCTGAAACATGGCCACTTTGCGCACCATGCCCTATGCATTGGCCATGCTGTACATGCATGTGGCTTTGGTAGGTGTGTGTAATATCTTGTTCCACAAAATTAAGGATCATTGGTCCTTCACAACATGTGCCAGTAATGTTTCATGGGGGGCAATATAGTAAGGTTTCGGATTTATGGACCTCAAAGTTTTGCAGCCCAACCAAAAACACTGTACACACTCCATTACACCTGGTTTGGATTTTTTTCCAAGTCCATAAGAGAGGATGGCTATTGGGCCCATATTTATGCAATTTTTTCTCTTCACAGGACTCAGAGTCCAGCTCTCAAACCTCCAGTGAGTCTACCTCCCATCATGTAAGTTGTATTCAAATTATATTTGGGTCATGGTCGAGGTCAGGGATGGTCTAGTGTTGACACATTACTAAGGCGTGGCCACATGTATGACCACAACAACATGTGTGTGTTGTATGTAAGGCTCAAAATCTTCCCTAATGATTCTTCACTTTCACCTTGCAGCGCAAAAAGCGAAAAAATTGGTCGAAAACCAAATCCTCAAAAGCCAAAAGAAACAAGAAGGTTGCCTAATCTAGAGGCCGGTCTAAGGTAAGGGACATTTTCATGCACACCGTAATGAAATTGTTTCCAAACTACCTTTAAAAAACAACAAAGGTTGTATGTCAATTGGGCCATGTGTGAAGTTCACACAATCGTTGTGTGTTGTAGCTACTTGCACATTTGAGGATGGCCCCCTTATCGTGGGTAAGGGCCATTTTCCAATGTCCCATTTGTTTGCACTCTGACATCAACGGCTACATCTTAAAATCTTGAGACACAAATGTATCCTGGCAATGGTGTGTCTCACTCTGGGTTGGCAACCTGGTTGGTTTGACAAGCTGTTGGTGGGCTGCAATCCTATGTTGTACAATATACGAATTGTGTGTAGCAACATTGCAGCGTGTTGAGTACACAATGGTATTTGTTGTTATTTTGGTGATATATGTAGCACTCCTTTTGTGATGTTGCCCTCTAATGTTCTTTTTGGTGATACTAAACACAGGGCAAGCAGCCACAAAAAAGCAGCCACAAGAAAACAAAGGCCACTGGTTGCAAGGGCACTGCTGCCTCATCAGGGGTGAGTAAATTTGTTGCTCCATTACCCAAAAAAACTAGCCTTTGCTGCCACATTGGTCTTTTATGTTTGATGCTCCATGGCAACATGTGTCATTAGCCAATATGAAAACAATAAGGCTACAAACTTAACAATTTGTACGCCCAAAAAGATGTACCAAATGTAGTTGCAATTGTATTTCACAGAAATTTGTCTTTATTTAAATAGGCCTCCAGGCGTCGCGCAAGTCCAGGGCCATTGGACAAAATCCAGGTGGACAATGACGCCTTGATTCGAATAGTTGAAGACTTTGTTGCAATCTGGGACCCGGCCCATGCGGACCACAGCAGTACCGGCCTGCTTAAAGACTACTGGGGGCGCATATACCATCGCCTGTACCCAGATTTAGAGGACATGTCTCCCAGGGTACGCCTAGCCACTGGAAAGAGTCATTGATCATGGTAGGCCGCCACACAAGTATATGGTTATGATGTGCTGTTTGAGACATTAATTTTGCAGGTGTTTTTAATTAAACCTATCCTATGTTATGTAGAGGAGAAGATCCATGTTCGCTGGCGGTCCATGAAAGACCGAATTCGCAGGGATGTCAGGGACATGGCAAAATATCTGAGTGGTGCTGCGGAGAAGCCACCCGTCCGTTATAAATATGCCGACCAGCTGAGGTACCTTGCAAAGGCATATGAGGCCCGAGAGTAAGTGTGTTCAATGCTTATAATGTGTGTAAGAAGTTTAGAGATTCTGGTTGTCATGTATATATTTTTAAACACAGGACACACAGCAACACTACTGTGTTGGACCTTGTAAACACCAGCGGAGAAGAGGCAGAAGTCGAGGCAACACAGGCTGGGGCTGAAGCAAGTCAAGCTCCTGTAACTTATGGCGGCCCCGCCCCACCTGCGAACAATCCTCCAGCTAGTGAAGAACAAACAGCCACTGCAGCACCCCGAGTTACACGGGCAAGGAGGCGGCCTGTGCGGGATGAGGCGGACAGCATTATTATTAATGGGTTGGAACGCCTCCAGGAAGGGTTGTGTGTCCAGAGACAGATGCTGGAGCAGAGGCTGAATGCTCTCCAAAACCAGACACCACAGCGGGAGGAGAGTCCTTGGCTGCATTTTTTTCGGACATATGTTCCGATAAATTAGGCACAAGGGAGCGTTATAACCTAATGGCTGATTTACACCATACGATCGCAAAATATTGTGTGCTAATCTCTCTGGATGTGACCATCCTGGGAGATGATGAATCCAGCCAAGGATTGTAGTAATATGGCTGCGACGTCTAGCTGACTAGCATATTTTTGGTTGTTTATTCTGAGACACAGAAGGTTTTTTTTGTGTGAGTAAAGTTTGTTCAAAAAGATGTGTGTTTTTGGCTGACAATTATTTGCATTCACATAGGCCTTGTACTGCGGTCTAAGGATTTAGGTCTGACCTGATGATTAATGCAAGCGCAGGTGTGTGAGCAAGGCGTCTGTTAGCCTCCTTGTAGGGCAGGGGTTGTCACCTACACTTTATGACCATCACATTTAGAAAGGAAAACACACACGGCAGACAATTACAAGCACATAGGACTTTACTCCGAAAACAAACATAACACACACTGTGTAAACAAGTAGGGGAACCATAACGAAAAAGACTATACCTCAGTCTGGATAGGATAACATAATTATAGATGCCTAATTTGTTTCAAAATAATGACAATATTGATCACGCACTTGACTGGCAACAAGTGGTGCTCGTACATTGTGAGGTTGGAGGGGGACCAAAGGTGAGAACCAATCCACTGGATCCACATCGCTGGCCTCTTGAGTGGCCACATAATTGTGGAGGCATACAGTTGCTTTAACCACATGGTCAACATTGCTGGGTTTCAGCATAATAGTTGTTAATAAGACCCGCCACCTTGTTGCCAATATGCCAAATGCACACTCAACATACTGCCTGGCACGGCTTAAACGCATGTTGAATATACGCCTCGCAGGTGTGAGTGTGCATCTGGCATATGGCTTCATGACATTACTGTGCAGTTGGAAGGCCGCATCGGCTACAAGCACATGTGGGACTTGTGGAGAAGAGGTTCCAACCAATGCCCGTGGGGGTGGTAGGTTTAAAGCCCCACGATACAGTGCCAGCCCTATGGCACTGTCCTTGAACACGCAATATCAACGGCTATGAAGCGGCTATGGGAGTCCGCAATGGCCATCAGCACGATAGAGTGGAAGTGCTGGTAATTGTAGTACCGTGAGGCGCTGTTGGCCGGCTTTTTGATGGCAATATGCTTCCCATCCAGGGCACCCACACAGTTGGGAAAGTTGGCAATTCTCTGAAATTCGGCCGCTGACTGTTGCCAGATTTCACAGGTGGGGGATGGCATCACAAGGGGCTGAAGTTTCTGCCACAACACATCACAGGTTTGTGTGACGACACCGCTAATGGTAGACACACCCATCCTAAACTGGAAATGGAGGGAGACGTAGGATTCCCCAGTAGCCAAAAATCTGTTGAGAGAACAAAAAAAAAGCTTAGTCAGGGACATTCATTGTAACAGTACAACAGAACAATGTGAAGCAAATATTCCCTGCAAGATATGCAAACGGCAACATATGGCAAGGAGGAGGGCAAGACATATATTATGGAACACATGGCACAGAGAACTACAGGGCAAGGCTCCAAAATCCTTAATGGATGGCACATATATCACCATTGGAAAACAGGACACAACACTCAAGTACACAAAGCTGCATGGCCTCATTTGCCATGGCATATCTAAATGAATGTAATAAAATACTGATTAAGGCCGAAGAAATACAAGCCGACAACAGTGCAACACCTGTATGCACAGTGCTCCAAATGACATCCTTAACCAAAAAATACAGGATCCATCAACTTGTCCACATAACAGTGCTGTCAATATTTACTGCTTGTGCACACTATCCTTCCATATCACCAGTGAAGCGCAGGTGCGTGTGTGCATGGCCTTTAGCCGCACCCTATCCCGGGTTACCCAATGAAGTATCGTGGTAAGCAGGTCATGAGGCTGGCTGGCTAGTGAGGGGTTATTGCAAGCACACAGGAAAATGCTGGTTGCAGCTTGGCCCAGTGCATTCGGGATAAGCGCCCACTAGGCAGCCTGCTGGATGACCTGAGTACCACGATACACATTGGTTAAGCAGGGATAGGGTCCGCCTACAGGACACGCACACACGCACCTGCGCTTCACTCTGACAATGAAAGGAAATGTGGATAAGGCCATACTACATGGTAGCACATGAACAAATTTGCAGTCTGGACACAGGCAAACATACATAAGGCATAAGGAGCAACACAAATTACCTGAGCGTGACAACCAGTCGTTCCTCAGGGGATATGGCTGGCTGCCAATGGGTGTCTTGCCGGGTGAGGTCAGGGCCGACAAGTTCCAGCAGATGGTCAAAGTCTGCAATGGACATGCGCAGATACCGCTTGAACTTTTGTGGGAAGTGATGAAGTTGTGGAAATAATACATAGTACGCCCCATGTTGAGGCCGCAGCAGATTAACTTCGTGCACCCACAAACTGGGGTGGCGAGTCTGACGCAGATGACGTCGCCGCACAGCAACATATCGCATCTGCAGCAGCAAAACATCCATTTGCAGAGAGAGCAGATCCATGGCAACACACAACAGGAACTGTCTCCTTAAGGAAGGTGCTCAACTCCCCCAAGTGACCAGCCCTTTATGTAGGTTGAGGGGTGTGGCTAAACATGAATGTTAATTCATGACTTGTGCAAAAAACTCATTTTGGCCCAAAAACACAAAAACGCATGCGTTAACGCATGTACTATTAGGCACCCGTGCGTTAACGCATGCGTTTTCAAAAATGCACCCACTGTCCCGCAATGGCCAAAAATGACCTAAAAACCACCTTAAAAAAACGCATGCGTTTTTGAAATGCTGGAAGTACAGCATTGGTGTGTGTGAACAATGCCAATCTGTTAGGTCAGATTGTTGCATTTTTCCTGCACTGAACTCGCATTGCGAGTCAAATGCGAGTCCAATCACAGCATGCTGCGATTGTATGTGAGTTTCACATTTGAGAGGCCTATAAAAGTCTATGAGTGTGAGAATAAAATTGCACCCAGATGGCTTGCCCATGCTGGTAAAATGGATAGATAGATAGATAGATAGATAGATAGATAGATAGATAGATAGATAGATAGATAGATAGATAGATAGATAGATAGATAGTTATATTGGACTTAACAGTCTCCTGTGGCTACTTCCAGGGCCACCTATTAAAAAGGACCTGTCACTCCTCTGGTGCTTTCCAAACTGAAAACATCACTGACTGCAGCATGTCTCCATGTGAAGGAGTCTCCCATGTTTCGACCCGCCCTGTAAGATTTTCCAATTGAAACCATTGTATATGGAGGAAAAAAACACACCAGAAAAAAAACAGATCAAAAAAGGATCGGAAAGAGATGATCCGTTTTCTGATATATTTTTTGGAAAAGCTTATTTTTTTGAGCCTGAAAGAGTGAGAAAAACACCCCTCAAAAACGGATCAGAAACGCACAGTGTGAACATAGCGTAAGACGGGACATTGGGGAGCTCTGTGGGTGAACTCTGAAAACAAGCTCTCTGTCGGCATTATTAAAATTGTTGCTCTGTAGGGAAACTTTTCCAATGTACCAATTGAGGTGGAGACCTATTGATGTGTGCCAGCCATGTGAAATGGCTGTTGTTCAGAACCTCCATGAGTCCCAGTCTCTCCTTCTTATGGTGAGTTTACACACACCAATTTATCTGTTCAATATCTGAACAGATCTCTGGTTGCAGTGAAATCATGGACACATTGTATCATTTGTACACAGCCACAAAATGGAACTATGTGTCCATGATTTCACTGCAACCAGAGATCTGTTCAGAAGTTGAACAGATAAATTGGTGTGTGTAAACCCACCATTAGACTTTTAAATGGATCAATAAAGGAATTGCTTTTATAGATGGTGAGTGCCACTTGTTTTTTCAGTTTTTGATTTCATACCCTGTGTTATTTTCACAAGTGAGCACCACCAGTGAGTTGTTTCCTTATAGCCACGGATAGTGAAAGTCTGTGTGTAGTTTATGCAGCCAAAGAGCCGGATACTTTTTTCTACAATCCAGTGGCTTTAGAATGGTAGCACCTGCTACAGGTTATGTTCAGGTGATTGGTGTTGCACTTACTGAGGAAAGATTTCACTAGCACCACAAGAGTACAGAAAAGAATTATTTGGTGCACCCACATTTTATGAGTAGAATAGTCACAGATAGTTTTCAGAGAATTTTATTTAGTATTTAAAAAAAATATTTCCCCTTCACAAAAAGAATTACAAAAGAAGTGCAAAAACTCAGTACAATCATTTGTGTCAAGCAAGGTGTCAAACTAGTGGTCGTGGACCCACTGCACCACGGAAACTGGGCTCACACTGAAGGGGCAAAACAGATAAGCTCATCTTCACTAGAGCCACTGATGCCAAGATTAGGCTCATGCTAGATGGCCTCGTATACAGCCAAATTAGATCATTTACTATGCACTAATGAGTACCTGCAGACTTGGGTTCTAATCTGGCATAAATCTTAAAGGTACCATTACACGCTACGATATCCTTAACGATATCGCTCAAATGTCACGGGTT
Organism: Allobates femoralis; assembly: GCA_033576535.1. NCBI lineage: Eukaryota > Metazoa > Chordata > Amphibia > Anura > Aromobatidae > Allobates > Allobates femoralis. Next base: position 553,668,019 of record JARQOC010000002.1, on the reverse strand, counting down.
TGGAGTCATACAAACGACATCATTAGTACGTCGTTGCGTGTGACACCGAGGTATGACAACAATAAATCGTAAATCATAAATTTGTTGTTCATCGTTCATTCAACCCGCTGCATCGTTGTGTGTGACACCACGATAACGATCTCGTTAACGACGTCGCCTATTCACAACATTGAACAAGTATCGTTCGCTGGGTTGTGCAAAAGATAGCTGTTCACCACATCGTTGGTGTGTCGTGAACGATATCCATACGTGTGACATTTCACCAACGATCAATCACCGATGTTGTCACGAGCGTGCTCCCGTGAGTTCGTTGGTGAGATTGTTAGGACATTGAAGCATGTAACAGTACCTTAAATCATATTGCAAGGCTTGTTAGAGTCAATTTTGACTTTTAGGACTGCTACTTCCAGTAGGTGGCACTAGAGATTGTCTACTTCCTCCTTGAAGACACAAATTGCAATGGTTGAGCATGTGCACTGTTTCTCCACTTTAGAGGAGATAAAATTTCCCCCTTCTGCCACTCCGTTCGGGTCTTTATTGGAAGACTTCCCCCAGAGCAACAAGGTATCGCCTATCTATGGATAGGTGTTAACTAGTTTACACCAGGTAAGCACTTTAAGTGCATATATCAAATCACTTGAGCTCTGTATATCTTTTAGTTCTTTACAAAAAAGTGTTTTTCAATAATTTGTGTTAAATACAAATGCACAGAATCTAAAACTGAATTGTTATATTTAAAATGACTATGATAAACCACTAGATGGCAATAATAAACTATCAAAGATTTGCCCTCAGCTTCTCATTGGAAAAAAACATTCCCACTCTCCATTTTTTTTTCTTATTTTCAGTAAAAACAAATATTCTTTCATACTGTATCTTACTGATTTGTATCAGGGAGAAAGGAAGGACAAAGCAGCGCAGCAATAATTCTTCCATCAGGAACACTCTTGACAATGCAGGCAGAGTTGAACATTTCTGGATTCGGAATGATGAATCAAAATAAGAAAGTAAAAAACCCAACCTGTTATGACTGTAAATTAAAGTGTGTATCCATTCTAAGCTTATATGCACTGTTGTTTCTAGTAAAGGCTCCAAACTGCAGCATGAAAACAGCAAAATTCTTTTATTACTTAATGCAGTAATTTAAATAAAGCTGTCAAGTAATTCCAAAAAACATTAGGACAGTAATAGAAAAAATACTGTTGTATGCACTTGTTTACATATCTTAAGACATTTTTAGCGACATCTTTCTCTGCAAGAATTCCTTCTTACTAAGACACTTTCATAACAGTAAAGCAAAAATGAATTATAATATGATCTTAACTAAATTAAGATATTATATGATCTTTATGAAGAGACGCAATGGAGCATTTGACTGTAAAATAAAATCAGAGGTATGAAATCCTACACATTACTCTTCACTTGTGAAGATTAGTTCATACAACATACTTCAAGTCGAATTTCCTGAAATTGAAGGATCCATGTGAATTTAAACACTTTGTGATTCGATTTTTAAGGGTGTGTGCTTACTAGGGATGAACGAGTATACTCGGTACTATTCGGTACTCTACGAATAGTATGGTACTCGGGCTACTCGTTACTCTGCGAGTATCCTTGCGATTACTCGCTAAGTAATGAGTACAATGTAAGTCAATGGGGAAGCGTGTAATTCCTCTGCTGCCAGACCCTATAAAGAGGTCTGTCAGCAGAGGAAAAGGCTGCAATGGCCACATGATTGTTTAAAACAACCATTAAGCCCCATACTCGCTTCCCTGCCGCCTGCCAGGAGGATCCTCCGCTCCCCCCGCCGCCTCCCCACCCGATCCTAAGTTAGGACCGGGCGGGGAGTGCAGCATCAGAGAGTGGGGAGCACAGGAGCCGGGCGGGGAAGCTGGTGGTGAGAAGACTTCACCGCCGGCTTTCCCTGTCTGTGCTGCACTCCCCGCTCACTGATACCCCCTCCCTGCTGCCTGGTGCTTTGCTCCCCACCCGGTCCTAATTTAGGATTAGGCGGGGAGGGGGCAGCAGTGAGCGGGGAGCACAGCACAGACAGGGAAAGCCGGCGGTGAAATCTCACTGCCGGCTTTCCCGCCTCTAGTTTCAAATGAGCAGCTGATTCTGGTCAGCCGTTCATTTGAAGTAGATGCTGGCAGGATTCATGTGAGTACTTGCTTCCCTGAATGAACTCACATGAACTTTCCCACGGGTGCACAGGTCAGCTACATCTCTGGTAGAGGTTCTCTACCAGAGAAGTAGCAGAGCTAAAGAAGAACCCTGGATTGGACTACGGCGGATGGAAGAGGATTTATAATAAAGATGGAGTCTAAGTGTATTTTTTGTTTTATTTCTAAGGAAGCCCTTATTTTTTATGATTTCATAAATTTCATGAAATAATAAAAAAAAAATGCGTGGGGCTCCGCGCTATTTCTATGTCCAGCCAGGTACAGCTAGGCAGCTGGGGGCTGGAATCCGCAATCTACGGCGGCCGAGTTCGGCTATGACAGCAGGGTGCACCCGCGGTCATAGCCTGAGCTATGACCTGAGGTGAACCCTGACTGTGACAGTCAGTTCTGTGCCTGCTCTCGCTCTGCATAGGCGTGTGTGTCTATGCAGAGCGAGGTAGCAGCGTGGAGATTGCGTTTTGACAATACGTCAGACGGAAGAGGATTTTTTAATAATTAAAGATGGAATCTAAGTGTATTTTTTGTTTTATTTCTAATAAAATATTTTTTAAGTGTATTGTGTTGTTTTTTTAAAAAAGTCACTGGAAATTCATGGGGATCATGTCTAATATTGACGTGACCCCATGAATTTCGGACTTAGGGCCAGCTGATAACACAAAGCTGGCCATAACCCCTTTATTACCCATAGCCTATAGGAGTTAATAATGATGCAGTCTCTAAATGTATTTTTTAAATTATTTTTTTCCCTAAAAATCTGACGTGGACTTTGCCGTATTTTTGTGTCCAGCCGGGTACAGCACCCAGGTGCAGGAACCCCAGGTGCCTATTTGTACCTGCCTGGAAACAGAAATATAGGGAAGCCCTTTTTTTTATTATTATTTCATGAATTTCATGAAATAATAAAAAAAAAATGTGTGGGGCTTTGTGCTATTTCTATGTCCAGCCAGATACAGTTAGGCAGCTGGAATCTGCAGCGCAGGGAGGCCCAAGCTTTTTCAGTGCTGCCCCGCACTGAACTAACTGCGACTTCCTCTCCACACCAGAATATATAGGGAAGCAGCAGGAGTAGTGTTGTGGGTTGTGTGGGGAGTTAACCCTTTGTGGTGTTACTGTCGCACATGAACCCTTGGGTGCCACAAGTTCATGAACTCACATGAACCCTGCCAGCATCTACTTCAAATGAAGAGCTGACCAGAATCAGCTGTTCATTTGAAACTACAGGCAGGAAAGCCACCAGTGAGACTTCACTGCCGGCTTTCCCTGTCTGTGTTGCACTCCCCGCTCACTGATGCCCCCTCCACACTCACTCATGCCCCCTACCAGCCTGATCCTAAGTTAGGACCGGGTGGGGAGCAAAGCACCAGGCAGCGGGGAGGGAGCATCAGTGAGCGGGGAGCACAGCACAGAAAGGGAAAGCCGGCAGTGAAGTCTTCTCACTGCCAGCTTCCCTGCCCGGCTCCTGCTCTCCCCACTCACTGGTGCTGCACTCCCTGCCCAATTCTAACTTAGGATCGGGTGGGGAGGTGGTGGGGGGAGCGGAGGATCCTGCTGTCAGGCAGCAAGTAGGGGGCTTAATGATTGTTTAAAACCCGGCGGCTTTTTGCTGCCGACTTTTAAACAATCATGTGGCCATTGCAGCCTTTTCCTCTGCTGCCAGACCTCTTTATAGGGTCTGGAAACAGAGGAATTACTCGCATTACTCGCTTCCCCATTGACTTACATTGGACTCGCTATACTGGTAGTGAGTACTGAGTATCGGGACCTACTCATTACTAGTATAGCGAGTACGTGTGTTTCAGTACTCGCTCATCCCTAGTGCTTATGATCCGGGCTTGCAGCATTTTGGACGCAGCGTATAGCTCCTGCATCCAAAATGCTGCTTTGCATGGTACCAGCATAGAGGATGGGATTTGTAGGAATCGCATGCTCACTATGCTTTTCCCGACCACACCGTTATTACAGCTGTGGTGTGGGATGCCAAACTTCTGCATCTCCGTTGCATGGTAATTTAATGCTGCGGAGTCGAAAGTGATCACCATTAAGTGCACTTGAGGAGAAGCCACCTTGTACTCACCATCTGTGGTCTACTTACGCTCACCCGCGGGTTCCTACAGGTCCAGAGGCACTGGAAGGGCTGGAGTTTAAGAACACTGATCTAGGGGAACAGTGAGCTTATTGACACCACAGATGTTCCACAGAATTTTACACATTTGTGCACTGTAGAAAGAATGTGTGATTGTGTGGTCTCTAACCGCTCTACACTGACTGACAGCCATTCTGTATTAGAGCTGGTTGTCAGTCAGTGAAGAGAGTGGGTTAACTCTGCAGATTAACCTTAGAATTGCAGGTTAATAGTGTTTTTTCACAATACTGGTTCCCTTTATACTGTATCTTACACCACAGTATGCATATCATAAATGCAGGGGCGGGCTGGGCTGGGGGGCAGGGAGGCAATTGCCCCCCAGGCCGGTGCCCAGGAGGCAGCCGCTCAGGGCCGCTGGAGGACCAGCAGTGATTTTATGGCGCACCTGCAGTGTGCGGCCGCGTCATCCCATTGGCCACCCGCCATGCAGCAATATGCGGAAGGTAAATTGGGCCGCCGCGGCCCCTTTAAATCTGTCTCTGCGGCCGCCAGCCGGGAGCCGCAGATTAGTGCTTCCGGCTCTGTCCCTGCAGCAGCCGCTTCTTGTAGGAGGCTCAGGAGGAGTATGTGAGCTCCACTCCTCAGCGGCTGGAGCTGCTGATGCCTCCTGTTCCACAGGTAGAGCCATGCAGTTCCTGCACTGCCTGACGTTACCGGGCATCTTCCCATACACTTTCCATTCCGGCTTCATCTCCTTCATCCTGGACAGTAAGGGGCTGAGTGTGTGTGTGTTGAGCTGTGTGTGTGGCTGTATATGAGTGTGGTTACATATGTGTGTGCGTGGGTGCATATATGTGTGGCTGCATATGTTTGTGTGTATGGCTGCATATGTGTGTGTGGCTGCATATGTGTGTGTGGCTGCATGTGTTTGTTTGCATGGCTACATGTGTGTATGTGGCTGCATGTGTGTGTGTGTGGCTGCATATGTGGGTGTGTGCATGGCTGCATATGTGTGTGAGCACATGCCTTCATGCATGTATGGCTGCATGTGTGTGTGTGAGTGTGGCTGCATATGTAAGTGTGTGCATGGCTGCATATGTGGGTGTGTGCATGGCTGCATATGTGTGTGTGCATGGCTGCATGTGTTTGTGTGCCTGCATGTGTTTGTGTGCCTGCATGTGTTTGTGTGCCTGCATGTGTTTGTGTGCGTGGATGAATATATGCAGTGTGTGGGTGCACATGCTCATGGCTGCGTGTGCGTGGCTCCATATGTGTGTGTGGCTGCATATGTGTGTGTGTGCTGCTGCGTATGAGTGTGTGTGTGTGTGGCTGCATATTGTGTGTGTGGCTGCATATGTTTGTTTGCATGGCTACATGTGTGTATGTGGCTGCATGTGTGTGTGTGTGTGTGGCTGCATATGTGGGTGTGTGCATGGCTGCATATGTGTGTGAGCACATGCCTTCATGCATGTATGGCTGCATGTGTGTGTGTGGCTGCATATGTGGGTGTGTGCATGGCTGCATGTGTTTGTGTGCCTGCATGTGTTTGTGTGCCTGCATGTGTTTGTGTGCGTGGATGAATATATGCAGTGTGTGGGTGCACATGTTCATGGCTGCGTGTGCGTGGCTCCATATGTGTGTGTGGCTGCATATGTATGTGTGCGCTGCTGCGTATGAGTGTGTGTGTGGCTGCATATGTGTGTGTATTCATGGCTGCTTATGTGTGGCTGCAGATGTGCATGTGTTCATGGCTGCGTGTGCGTGGCTGCATGTGTGTGCACGTGGCTACATGTGTGTGTGGCTGCATTTGTGCGCATGTGCATGGCTGCGTGTGTGGGTGTATGTGTGTGGCTGCATATGTGTGTGTGCGTGGCTGAATATGTGAGGTGTGTTTGTGCACATGTTCATGGCTGTGTGCGCGTGGCTGCATATGTGTGGGTGCGCATGTGCATGGCTGCGCATCTGTGTGCATGTGTGTATGTCTGTGTGTGTGTGTGCATGAATATATCAAGAAGGTGCACTGCTGTTGTCATATACAGTGGGTGCAGCACCAAGAAGAAAATGCCAAGAAGAACCGGAAAAAAAAGAAAAAGAAAAGACAGTAGTTAAATGGAACCTGTCACCCCTTTGGGTATTAAACTGTGCCCACCAGTTTACTCATGATGTAAATGGGTTCTAGTAACTCCTCTATGTGCCCAGACTGACCCCTCATACCTGAGAAAAGAACTTTTATTTTGTCCAGCGCTGGCCTCCTATTGAGTCTGGGAGGCTGCTATTTAGTCCAGTTGGATTATGTCCTTGCCGCATCCTGGCGCCAAAACCCGACCTGCACTTTTTAAAACTAACGCCATCTGTGACCGACGCTTGAGTGACTGCCGCACTTGCGCCTGTGCAGTGGAGCGGGTGTCTACGCTCTATTGAATATAGTGTGATGTCTCGTGAGACTTCACAAATCTCAAATGATATTGGCACTATATTCAATAGAGCGTAGACACCCGCTCCACTGCGCAGGCGCAAGTGCGGCAGTTACTCAAGCGTCGGTCACAGATGGCGTTAGTTTTAAAAAGTGCAGGTCGGGTTTTGGCGCCAGGATGCGGCAAGGACATAATCCAACTGGACTAAATAGCAGCCTCCCAGACTCAATAGGAGGCCAGCGCTGGACAAAATAAAAGTTCTTTTCTCAGGTATGAGGGGTCAGTCTGGGCACATAGAGGAGTTACTAGAACCCATTTACATCATGAGTAAACTGGTGGGCACAGTTTAAAATGTCCAAAGGGGATGACACGTTCCCTTTAAAGAGATGCACACCAAAAAATAGAGTAGGTCTGTAAAAAATTAAACTTTTTTATATACCCAAAGTAGAGAAAAACAACTAAAAACATATGATGACACTCCCTATAGCCCAATAGGCAACTTCAGAAACAGAACCCTGTTAGCATAAATATATGGGACTAATCACAGGACAATACAATAAACCAGCAGCACAGACAGGTGGCAGAGCAGTTAGTGCTCATAGAATTCTATGGAAAGTCAAGACAGAACTATAAAAATGACCCAAAAAAAAAAAAATAAATGGGCAGGGCAAGATCCCCCCCAATACCAGATCTGTGTGCTGGAATATAGTCCTGTATTTATTGCTCTTGACTTTCCATAGAATTCTATTAGCACTATCTGCTCTGCCACCTATCAGTGCTGCTGCTTTATTGTATTCTCCTGTGATTAGTACCATATATTTATGCTAGGAGGGCTCTTTCTGCAGTTGCCTATTGTCATCATATTACGTTTTTAATTGTTTTTATATGTCCCTTTAGTATAAAGTTTGCTGTTTGTTTTTTTTAGAAATCTACTCGTATCTGGTGTGCGCATCTCTTTAACTACTTTCTTTTCTTTTTTTCTTGGTTATGCATGTATGTGCATGCCTGTATATGTATGTGCATGTCTGTATGTGTTTGCCTGTATGTGTGTTTGCTTGTATATGTATGTGCATGCCTATATGTGTATGTGTGCTTGTCTCCATGTCTTTGTACTGCATGTGTACAGGTCTGTGTAATGTATGCGTGCATATCTGCATATAAATAATTGTATTTTTTATAAAATGTGTGTATGTCAGTGTCATATCTGGGGGGGGCAGGGGCCACTGTCTGCATATTTGGAGATAATAAGTAGAGTGACTGAGCAAATATGCAAGGAGACATCATAGGGGTAGAAAAGAGGGGACTGCATGAGCGGATAGTGTGAGGGCGCAGCAAGGAAAGGACAGAAGGCTGAGGTGGGGGAGAGTGATGAGGGGACATATTACAGAGACTGGGCAGTATAGGGGGACACAGTGTGAGGACAGTGTGAAGAGGGACCACAGTATGGAGAGGAGAGGACAGTGTGGAGAGCATGTGCCATAAGAGGGACAGTGCGTAAATCATGTTTATTCAGGGGCACCTTGTAGAGCAGATTTTTTTTATTCCGGAGCATTATATTAATTCTGTTATTTTTAAAGGCATCATGCCGGGATATACTGCAGAAGACCGGAGAAGATGCAAGTCTGCAGACGAGCTGTATATATGAAGAGTCATCATGGCGTCTGGACAAGAGAAAGAAAGATAATTACTCCAACCAGAGAGGATGTCACCTACAAGGTACCAGGGTGTAAATGTTTCTTTGTGATCCTGCCTGCATCTCATCAGTACTGAGGTTCCTGTATGATCTGCAGTCTGATGACCGATGACAACAACTCCCTGTATCTTCTTACCATTATTAAGAACATACTGGCAGTTGGAGGTTCATGCAGTACAAATATATACAGGTCTGACCTGAAATTACAATTGCTATACTAGGTACTGATAGTAGTCCTGGTTCTCAAATTCATATACAAATAGTGGTCCTGGTGATTTAGTCATGTAATGATGGTGGTTCTGATGGTTTATGTACTAATGATGGTCTTGTTGATTTATTCATATACTAATGGTCGTCCTGGTGATGTATTCAACTAGTGGTTACTACGGGGATGTATTTCTGTTCTGCGTTTGGATCTTGTCATGTATTTCTGTACTAATGGGTTTTGTGATGCTCTCTATGTACTGTTGGTGGTTCTGATTATGGATTTCTTTACTGATGAGGGTAGTTGTACTGTGAGCGGTGACTGTAACGGCTCCTTGCTCTGAACCTATGACAGGAAGCGAGTGGCATCAAGGGGAATAAAATGTAATTTTCTCACTTAACACTTTTCCTGTAAGTCGGCTAATCAAGTTTAAAATGCTATTTATCTACAGATTAATCCTATAGCTGCAAATGTTACCTGTGCTACTTTAATGTAACAGCCAGAGATAATCGGGCAAAAGAAAGGCTGTCACAACTTTAGGGCCACCGCTCAGTCCTTGCCCCCCGGGCCAAAATGTGCCAGCCAGCCCCTGCATAAATGGCATGCAAAGTGTAGTAGTTTAGTTGGGGGAATCAGCTATACAACTAAAAAAGTTAACTGGAAACACTATAGTGACTACAGCAGAAAAACTGCTCATAAATGATTGGCAATTGTTATGCTTTTATTCATTTTTTTCTTTAATGGAGAAGATATATCTTCTAATATTTTATTATTCATAAACTTACAAGAGATAGGTTTATGAATATTATCAGACTTCATGATTACAGTTGAGAATTTATAAAGTTATGTTTCTTACTGGGTTTTTTCTTTGGTAGCTGTCATTGTAATGCCATAAATTAAGCCCTCTCCACAAACCAGTAATTTTTGTTTAACCCAACGAACTTGCACAGATACATATAGTATACCTAGAATAATAATGAATGTATTCTTAATATGGAGTTCAAATTCACTTACACTGAATTTCGATATTTTAGATGTTCACTTCAAATTCAATGTTTTTACTATTCTCTGGGGTCTTTTCAGACCAGAGTACGGCTGCAGTGTCTAGGGCCCACAGATGGAATTCACACCAGGGGCCCACTCTACTGCTATTGTACATGGAAATATAACTTTCTTACATTTAAATACCATGCATATGTGAGAATTTTATCAGATAATACTATGTGCGAAACAGAAATGTGCATTTTTATTTAAAAGAGGTGTACTAAGTTTGGAGTTTATCGCTTATTTCTGGAATAGGAGATAACTCCACAATCCCTATAAGTGTGATGCGCATGCTGAGCCTCTGGTTTATTCAGATCCCTGGTCATCTCAAGCCACAAGCAGAAATGAGGAGACCAGTGGTGGACATGGGCCATGGGCCCAGTTAATAGCAGAAATCCAGTAAGGCTAGAGTCAAACTAGTGTTTCCCCTTGCATTCATTGGGTTCCATCTAAAACCTTGAATTAGACTGCATTAATGCTGTCAATTCATTTCTATGGCAGACGGAACCCGAGCGCAGGTCAAATGCCAGCTTCTCACTGCCGGAGTTTAAAGCTTTGCGCTTTTTCTAAGCGCATCACATGACGTGGTCCCCTGAACGCAAGGGTAAACACTAGTTTGACCCTAGCGTAAGTTTATAATTTTTTCAGACCATGGAAAAAACTCTTTAAATTGGATATAACTATTTTGAATCACTCATTGTTTACATGTAACAGCAGCAAATAAATAATGTGGGTTATCAGACACCAACTGATGTGATATTGATGACCTATGCTGTGGATGGGTCTTCAGTATGTTGTGACAAATATTGTTGTATACTTCACAGTAGTGTGGCCCAGATTCATCATTGCTTTTGCTCCTGTTTTTTTTTTTATCTAACTTTGCATGTACTGCACCCTTTTTTATTGCATTTAATTATTGTATGAAAAATAGAAAAAATGTAAAGGCGGCACTCACCGATAGCAGGGTTTCAGTATTCTTTAATGCTTACTTTTCAATACATTAAAAGTTTCAGTGCGGCCTATGCATTTTTTCTATTTTTCATATGTTGAATACTGTCAATGTGGCGTGCAACACCTAAGCACCGGGGGATTGCCCTTAATGGGAAGCAGCTGAGCTCTAATGCAAGCCGTAGTGCCCGGACCACACATGTCTGCAATCTGTAATCATTTAATTATTGTATTTGTAGCTTTTTTTTATGTATTTTCCATGTGCTTGCATGGGTTTTATTTTTTGGGGGGTCTTTGTGGGCAGAGTTTAGTGATTTCAGATGTTTTCAGCTGATTCATCAATTGCAACTTTTTTAAAGGTCGCAAATTTTGGCGTAACTCAACTCTGCTTCTTCCCCCTTTATGTAATTTTTTGCAACTCTTTCAAAAAGTAACATGTTTCAGGCATTTTAAAAAAATACGACTTATTAAAAAAAAAAGCCAGGAAAATTGGTTTTAACAGGAAAAAGAAACTGGAAAATGTTTTTTGGACTACAGGTTAAATTTATGAACCACATTTGCCATTTTAAATTTAGATGTTGTTATGACAGTTTTCTTTGGCTATATTCTCACATCAGAAAAATACTGCTTTGTCTTAAGGTGGCTTTACATGCTAGGATATCGTTAACGATATCCTTAGAATGATCACGTGACAGTGATCGTTCCGACATTGTTAGTGCGTTGTCACACACAAGGATATTGTTAACAATATCCCATTCGGCAACACACCAGTTAAATAGGATAGCAAGGACTGAACGATCTTTTAAAGCGGCAGGAATAGGAGATTTTTAAACGACATCATTCAAAAAGGTGTCTCACACTGAACGATGCAACTTCTTCAAGCAGCGTTAATTGGACGACAAACGATAGATTTGAGGTCAGGATCTCATTTTTTGGATGAACGATCAAAGCATTTTTCCATCCTATATCGTTCATTTACACGCAAGGACGCACAAACGATATTGTTAGAACATTCACAAATCCGTGACGTTTCAAGAATATCGTTAACGATATCCTAGCATGTGAAGCAGCCTTTAGACTGTGTACCAATGCCTGTCTCACTAAAATCTTGCCTGTCTGCTCAGTCAGATCACCTCTATTCTTAAAGGGGTGGTCTTAATTCCTAAGTAATTTTCAACAAAATTCCTATCTATTTCATAAAGTAAGCTAAACAATCTTCATCTATACTTGGATTAAAAATTCCCTACAGTTCCCTAAATACACTATCTAACAAACTGGCAAAAGAGCAGTGAATATTCAGAATAAGTGCACATGGGCAGAATACCCAGCATGCAGAGACTAGCACAGCTCCCACAAATGACAATAGTAAATAGGAATGAGCGAGCTGAATTTTAAAGTTTGGTTTTCATACCAAACACAGACTATATGAAAAAAATATTTGTTTGGGTTCAGAGTTCAGGTGCTTTATGAACACAAGCTACTGGAATGAGCATTGCTGTGCACTGGTATGCTCAGTGCTCAGCCCAGTGCAAGCTGCTTGCAATGTTAAAATGGCATTCACTGGTGGTGGTGGTAAAATGTGCATTATTGGATGTAGTATGTCCAAAAAATGACAAAACCCTGCCCATCCTCTGGAAGTGTTCTATTTATGGCTAGCTGTGTGTGGGCGGAGAGCCAACATTCCAATGAGGTTTGGGTCAAGTTTGGGTCTAGAAGAGAACTCTATATAAAGTCTTGTTGAACCCCCAGGACCCAAACATCTACGGGTCATGTCTAGACAACCTTTGCTATACAATTTCTATAGGAGTGGTAGACGCATATACAAACTAAAGCTCAAGTGAACTTTCCAGTCTGCATTCTTGGGATCGGTAGAGGGGTCTCTGCAGCTAGACCCCCAGTAATGTTATATTTATAATTTGTATCAGAAGCTGGACCTGTGGGTAGGTACTATTTGATACTTGTTAGACAACCATTTTAATACTATTGCCTCTATTAACACAGAGCTTGACACTGCAAGAAAATTATAGTTATGTCCTTAATACAATATCTGCTGTGCCATAAACACACCATCCTCCAAAAATTATGCCACACACAAAAACCCCTATTACCAATGTCATTAACTCCATTCTCACAAACAAATTGTGACATATATTTAAAGCTGTTAATTAACCTTTACAATTTGACAGCTTATACTTAGGATAATCACATCTATGGGGATCTATCTTTTGGCTGACACTATAGTGAGTCTTGCTGGTATTACAGCGTTCTTATATTTATCTGAATAAAACATTGCTGTAAAATCTTTAAGAGCCTTTTAGAAAAGTACAAACAAGTGCGAAAGTAAAAAATGATGCTTGCTGTGCACTGCAGTCCTTTAAATAGATGATCAGCTGCAGTGCCAACAAACCCCACTAGTTTTTATAGTGCCAACAAACCCTACTAGTTTTTATAGCTTTTGATAGCTTGTTCTAAGGACTAGTCATCAGATTTTGAAGGCTGTCAAATAAAATGCATCTCCCAGTAATATCTCTGTACACAAGGAAATATAGAAAGTTCCCTGATAAATCTAGTGCCTTCCAAATATAATTAAATAATACAATCTATTATCTCATGCAGCAAGTCTATTTTCTTAAACATTTTTATAAAAATAGTCATGCAATTACAACATATCAAATACTATATAGTGAAACTGAACAATACCGACCATACAAAAAACAAAAAATTATACTACTATACATTGCAAAATAATGCCACCACACCATGACAATATATTATCTCTACATAGAGTCTGAATATATTATGATCCTTTTACTTAGAAAAACCCATGTCCAATATACCAAAATCACATTCAAGGAACAAATGCCACAACATAGAGGTGGACATATCGCTGGTGCAGCCGATGCAGCTGAACTGGGGCCCCAGAGGTGGAGGGGGCCCCTGCTGGTTGGAAAATAATGAGAGCAATCTGGCCTGTTGTTTATGAGGCCAAACACAGCATTTTAGTTTAAAATGAAGGATTTGGCAATCACTGGTTAGAGACCATTCACAGCCTTTTTATGAGAAAGTAAAGGGCTTGGAAATCCCTGCTTTGAGGCAAAAAAAAGAGCTTTTATTACAAATGAAGGATTTGGCAAAGCCTGGTTACAGGTTACACACAGCCTTTTTTGTGGAAACTGAAGGATTTGGCAACCACTAGTTAGAGGCCAAGCACAGCATTTTCAGAGGATACAGAAGTATTTTGCAATTACTTAGAAGCCAAACACAGGCTTTTTAGGGGAAACTAAAGGATTAAGCAAACACTGGTTAGAGGCCAAACAGCCTTTTTTGGGGAAATTTAAAGATTTGGCAATCTCTGGTTTGAAGGAAACAAAGCCAATTTAGGTGAAGTGAATGATTTGGCAATTACCAATCACTGCTTTTAGTAATAATAATAATATCAATAATAATAATCTTTATTTATATAGCATCAACATATTCCGCAGCACTTTACAATTCAGAGGTTCATATTCGAACAATCATAAGAAACAGTTATCAGAAAATATAATACAATATACAATACAATGCATAATACAATAATTAAAGTAAAATAATAACAGCCCTGCTCATAAGAGCTTACAATCTAACAATGAGGTGGGGGTGACACAAAGTACAGGTGCTTATTTACAGTTAGGGCCAGAAATATTTGGACAGTGACACAAGTTTTGTTATTTTAGCTGTTTACAAAAACATGTTCAGAAATTCAATTATATATATAATATGGTCTGAAAGTGCAAACTCCCAGCTGCAATATGAGAGTTTCCACATCCAAATCGGAGAAAGGGTTTAGGAATCATAGCTCTGTAATGCATAGCCTCCTCTTTTTCAAGGGACCAAAAGTAATTGGACAATGGACTCTAAGGGCTGCAATTAACTCTGAAGGCGTCTCCCTCGTTAACCTGTAATCAATGAAGTAGTTAAAAGGTCAGGGGTGGATTCCAGGTGTGTGGCTTTGCATTTGGAAGCTGTTGCTGTGACCAGACAACATGCGGTCAAAGAAACTCTCAATTGAGGTGAAGCAGAACATCCTGAAGCTGAAAAAAAAAGAAAAAATTCATCAGAGAGATAGCAGACATGCTTGGAGTAGCAAAATCAACAGTTGGGTACATTCTGAGAAAAAAGGAATTGACTGGTGAGCTTGGGAACTGTAAAAGGCCTGGGCGTCCACGGATGACAACAGTGGTGGATGATCGCCGCATACTTTATTTGGTGAAGAAGAACCCATTCACAACATTAACTGAAGTCCAGAACACTCTCAGTGAAGTAGGTGTATCTGTCTCTAAGTCAACAGTAAAGAGAAAACTCCATGACAGTAAATACAAAGGGTTCACATCTAGATGCAAACCATTCATCAATTCCAAAAATAGACAGGCCAGAGTTAAATTTGCTGAAAAACACCTCAAGAAGCCAGCTCAGTTCTGGAAAAGTATTCTATGGACAGATGAGACAAAGATCAACCTGTACCAGAATGATGGGAAGAAAAATGTTTGGAGAAGAAAGGGAACGGCACATGATCCAAGGCACACCATATCCTCTGTAAAACATGGTGGAGGCAACGTGATGGCATGGGCATGCATGGCTTTCAATGGCACTGGGTCACTTGTGTTTATGATGACATAACAGCAGACAAGAGTAGCCGGATGAATTCTGAAGTGTACCGGGATATACTTTCAGCCCAGATTCAGCCAAATGCTGCAAAGTTGATTGGACGGCGCTTTATAGTACAGATGGACAATGACCCCAAGCATACAGCCAAAGCTACCCAGGAGTTCATGAGTGCAAAAAAGTGGAACATTCTGCAATGGCCAAGTCAATCACCAGATCTTAACCCAATTGAGCATGCATTTCACTTGCTCAAATCCAGACTTAAGACGGAAAGACCCACAAACAAGCAAGACCTGAAGGCTGTGGCTGTAAAGGCCTGGCAAAGCATTAAGAAGGAGGAAACCCAGCGTTTGGTGATGTCCATGGGTTCCAGACTTAAGGCAGTGATTGCCTCCAAAGGATTCGCAACAAAATATTGAAAATAAAAATATTTTGTTTGGGTTATGTTTATTTGTCCAATTACTTTTGACCTCCTAAAATGTGGAGTGTTTGTAAAGAAATGTGTACAATTCCTACATTTTCTATCAGATATGTTTGTTCAACCCTTCAAATTAAACGTTACAATCTGCACTTGAATTCTGTTGTAGAGGTTTCATTTCAAATCCAATGTGGTGGCATGCAGAGCCCAACTCGCGAAAATTGTGTCACTGTCCAAATATTTCTGGCCCTAACTGTACATTGATGGTATAGTTAAATTGAGGAGATGGGAAACAGATTGGAGCAGCATAACTGGCCAACAACCATTATTTGTGATGCATTTGAGACTGGTAGAGCATCTAGGCTGTGTCTAAGTGACTTAGACTAGTGATTATGATAGGCTGCCCTAAAAAGATGTGTTTTTAGGGATCGCCTGAAACAATGTAAGTTGTGGATAGACCTAATTTCTTGGGGTAGAGCATTCCAGAGAATTGGTGCTGGTCGGGAGAAGTCTTGGAGCCGGGAGTTATAGGTTCGGATTAATGCAGACATGAGTCTAAAGCCATTTCCAGAGCGAAGAAAACAGGTGGGGTGATAGACAGAGATGAGGGTAGAGAGGTAGGAAGGTGCTGCACCTTGAAGAGCTTTGTGGGTGAGAACAAGCAGTTTAAATTGGATCCTATAGTGTATAGGCAGTCAGTGCAGTGACTGGCATAGAGCAGAAGTATCTGAGTAACGGTTAGCTAGATGATCCTGGCTGCTGCATTAAGGATGGACTGGAGATGGGAGAGTCTAGTGCAGGGAAGGCCAATTAAAAGAGAATTACAATAGTCAAAGCTGGAGTGAATCAGGGCCCTAGTGAGGGTTTTTGTGATTTGTCTTTAGGCAAAACACAGCCTTTTTAGTGGAAACTGAAGGATTTGGTAACCACTAGTTAGAGGTAAAACACAACCTTTTTAGGGAAGGCTGAAAGGAGCCTGAAGGATTTAGCAATCACTACTTAGAGGCCATACACAGCCTTACTGGGGGAAACTGAAGGATTTTGCAATCACTGATTAGAGAAAAAACACAGCCTTTGTACGAGAAACTGAAAGATTTGGCAATCACTGCTTTAAGGAAAAAAATGCCTTAAAGTACAAACTGAAGGATTTAGCAATCACTGGTTAGAGGTCAAAGACAGTCTTTCTAGGGGAAACTGAATGATTTGGAAATCACTTCTTGAGGCCAAAAGAAGCCTTTTTAGGGGAAAATCAATTATTTGGCAATCACTGTTTTGAGGCCAAAAACAGTCTTTTTAGAGGAAACTGAAGGATTTGGCAATAACTGGTATAAAGCCAAACACAACATTTTTATGGGAAAATAAAGAATTTGTTAATCATTCCTGTGAGGCAAAAATGTCTTTTTAGTACAAACTGAAGGATTTAGCAATCACTGGTTAAAGGCCAAACAGTCTTTTTAGGGGAAACTGAATTAATTGGCAATCACTGCTTTGAGGCCAAACACAGATTTTTAGAGGAAGCACTAAGATTTGAAAATCACTTGTATGCAAAAAAACATAGTTTTGGCAACGCACACAGATTTGGTAATTACACTTGTTCACAGCAAAAAATGCCTATGCCTGGATGGACCCTCTTGCCCTACTATTCTATCTAAAAAGCGATCAAGTAGCTAGCTATCTTTTTATGTAGCAAAGATGAAGCAGCACAGAGCAGCAGTAGCACTGTTCCTAAGCAGTAACACTCTGAAAATGGCAATGACGGCAAATGGGGTCTTCTTATATACAGAGGGACATGTGACTTAGGCAGCCAATGAAAGATGCCAGTCAATGACACAAGCATTGGGTCTTCAACTTGCAGATGTTTTAGTTGTGGCACCCCTGTGGGGGATTGACAAAGGATCCACCGGTGCAAGGAGGGAATTACACCTTGGTCCGCACAGCACACCACACCTTCCACCCCAGACCTGAAGGGGGAGCTCTACTCGCTGCCTTAAGTCAGTTCCCCTTTAAGAACATCAAGGCCTGAGGGGAGGAGTTAGTTAGTGCCAAGAGTCAGTCTAGAGTCTGCAGTGAGAGGGAAGAGAGAGGAGACGGATGAGCTGGTCGCTGGGAGAGATCCAGGCCCAGGACCAGGGACCACTGACCGCTGTGCGCACCCTAGGGAATAGGTCAGAGGCAAGTGGAGAAAGGAGGGAACTAAGAAAAGGGAAACGGTTACTATGCCATTTAGTACACCTGGACACCTAAGTCCAGCGCTGCCAGCATTTAGTGCTACAGCAGAAGTCCGGAAGACTCAGGAGGAGTTCAGCCCTGAGGAGAGCAAGTAAGAGACGCTAAACTGACGAAGCATAGGACCAGGGACCATAGGAGAAACAGGGAACCCGCAGAAGGACCTCATTGTCAGTTTAGAACAAAGCCCAGAGAGGGAGAAGAAGCGGTGGGTTCAGGCTCAGGCAGGACTTACCCCACACAACAGAGCACAAAGACAGAGGACGCCTCATAACGTTCTAAGTTGGAAGTCCCAAGTTGCACCGGGTACCTGGTTACTACTCTGGACTGTACCTGTTACATTGTCACCAGTAAAAGGTACCGAAACAACAATCCCTGTGTGTCTGTGTGCCTATCTCATCGACGCTATTCACCACTTTGTCAGCAAAGACTAAACTACTTCTGCCCTCATCCATCCCCGCTGCCCTGAGGTAAAGCTCCACCTGTGGGGAACTGTTCCACACTCTGCTGCACCCACCATCACGTCAGCGGCCGGCTGCAGCGCTGGTATACCCATTACCTGATACCCGTTACCAGGTACGCTGGTATACCCGTTACCGGTACCAGGTACCCGTTACCAGGTACTATAGGTGGCGTCACGTTAACAATCCCCTTATTCCCCCACTGCTCCCCGCCATTGAGGGTCCAGGGCACAGGACCGGGGATCGACCAGCCGTGATCACCCCATCAAAGATGCCATCAGCCCCGGTGCCCAAGTACCCCATACCCTGTCGACCGCCTCATATTCATCCTGATTTGCAGCCCAGAACAAGAACATTGAAAGTGCCAGGAAAAAAAATGGAGTCTGACGCTACTCTGACCTTTTCCCATGCCCTTCCCTTGTCAGAAGTTAGAAGTAAAGCGTCATTTAAACGTAATAATGCTTTTTTTTATCCAATCAGTTACCAAACATAGCCACATTTTCCAATTTTCGTAAATTGCTTGTGTTTCCTTTCCTGGGTCTAATCTGCAATGCAAGTGCTGAATTTGAAATTGACGAACATATTCAGGAAAAGTTCTCTCACCTCTAGTGACGACTCCATTTAAGGTAATTAATTTTCCCTTTGTTTCTTAATTTCGTGATGACTGCTATGTTTTCTTCCAGCTTTGGATCATCTTTGCAGAAAGTAAAACACCGATATCTATGGCTAATAGCTTCTACACACCATAACAATTTTCTCTCCACTTCTAAACAAAGGCTAGGGTCACATTTCCGTTTTTTTTGTAAAATCCTGATCCGGTTTTGAGCTTTCAAAAAGCTCCAAACCGGACCAGGAAACGCTCCTCATAGGAGCCTATGCAAAACACCGGATGGCTTCACAAGCCATCCGGTGGCCGGATCCGGCACTGCTGCCTGCGTTTAAAATCATGCAGGCAGCAGTTTTCGCAGCGTTTCTGGGACCGCACTGCGGTAACCGGATGGCTCAGGATGTGTAATCCTGAGCCATCCGGTAACTGCATAGGTTGCATTTCCCGGCTATTGCCGGGATCCGCAACCTTACTAAAGAGTTAATTTTGAGACCTAAATGATTGTTTGAGGTCTGTAGGGGGGCTTAGACCCCCTACAGACCGGCCGCCCACTTCTATAGTGTTATAGTGTTCTTCTACAATTTCTCAATGGGCACGGGCTCTTCGGAGCCCGTGCATGTCAACCAAAGGTGCCCCCCCCTATCACTATACAGGGGTGCATACACCCCTGTATTACAATTATGCTTTAAATATGTGTTCTAAACAATGATTTATCCAAATCGCAAACTAAGAATATATTTACATGTGTCCGGAGGCAATCACCATGGTTTTCCATGGGCGGGGCTGTGTGCAGTAGCCTCCGCCCGCTCCTTCTTGTTGGCCGCCCCCTCTGGCCGTAATCCACTGTTGTGAGGGCGGATGCGTCGTTAAAGGGGCGTGGCTAACTATGTGCCGCGGTTAGCCACGCCCCTTTAACGACGCATCCGCCCTCACAACAGTGGATTACGGCCAGAGGGGGCGGCCAACAAGAAGGAGCGGGCGGAGGCTACTGCACACAGCCCCGCCCATGGAAAACCATGGTGATTGCCTCCGGACACATGTAAATATATTCTTAGTTTGCGATTTGGATAAATCATTGTTTAGAACACATATTTAAAGCATAATTGTAATACAGGGGTGTATGCACCCCTGTATAGTGATAGGGGGGGGCACCTTTGGTTGACATGCACGGGCTCCGAAGAGCCCGTGCCCATTGAGAAATTGTAGAAGAACACTATAGAAGTGGGCGGCCGGTCTGTAGGGGGGTCTAAGCCCCCCTACAGACCTCAACAATCATTTAGGTCTCAAAATTAACTCTTTAGTAAGGTTGCGGATCCCGGCAATAGCCGGGAAACGCAACCTATGCAGTTACCGGATGGCTCAGGATTACACATCCTGAGCCATCCGGTTACCGCAGTGCGGTATTCTGCACACAGTTTTGAAAAAAACTGTGTGCGACCGGCATTGCGTTCACCGCATCCGGATCCGGAATGCTGTGAATGCAATTCATGTTTGCAATGTGACCCTACCCAAACTCAATAAAGCCCTCACAGGGCCTTGTATAGTACAAGTACCTTACTTTTGTTCTCATCACTATAACAGTATCTTTAAAAATAATAAAGAGTATGGCTATGTTGAGTTTGCAAAAAATCTCCTATGGTTGAATCTGCAGCAGAGTCCACCTGTGTTAATTGCAGGGTGAAAACGGTCATGAAAACTCGCATTATAATGAATTTGCTTCAGATTTGAATTTCACACCGTGCTCTCATTTTTGTACTATAATATTTATATAGTGGTAACATATTCTGCAGAGCTTTACAATTCACAGGTTCATATACAAACAGTCATAAGAAACAATTATAAAAAAAATACAATTAGTAAAGCAAAAAATAATGAAAACCCTTCTTGTGAGAACTTACAATCTACCAAACAGGTGGGGGTGACACAAAGTACAGATGCTCATTTACAATGATGGTCCAGCCATTTTGAGGGAATGCGGAGTAGATAAGAGCGGCATAAGTGGCCACTCACTTGTGACTGAGATTTTGGGATATCTCTTTTCTTGTATTGCTTTTTATATTACTACAGACATGCAGTGAGGAATTTGCAACTCAGATCTGCAAAAAATCTACATTGTGTGAACTTAGCACACGTGACCAACCACCGCCCTGGGATCCCCTCTGCTTCCATGTGTGCCCAGCTACAGAAGCCTGTTGTGTTTTCCAGCGGCGCAAAGACAGTGCAGATCACAGGCGGGGACTGGACTGTGGATGTGCAGTGCAAGTTGCCCGCACTTTATTGCAATGATGTAATTAGCAATCATCCATCATCCTGAGAGAGTGACATTGTGTGAACTTGGCCTAAGGTGGCAAACCCCTTTGTTCCTCACCAACCACAATGAAAATTTCAGCCTCTGTCCTCTCCATATAATTATAATGTTTATAACATCCTTTATGATCTCATGTATTATAGTAAAGCTCCCCTCAGTACAAGGATAATGAACATACAGATGTTCGAGTAAAAAAATAATGAACAAATTTGTGAAAGATCAAGTTCAAGGATAGTTTCCTGAAATCTGTGGTTTCATATGAATTCAAACATTATCACATTTCATTTACTATTTGAAAAAAAAATTTGCTTCAAATAATTTTTCATATGGTTGATACACCAGAAAGCAGGCCAACAACATTTGCATTGTTGCATAACTTCCCTATTTTGCCCTGCATCTATGACAGTGATGGCGAACCTTTCAGAGGCAGAGTGCACAAACTGCAACCCAAAACCTACTTATTTATATCGACTTACCAATGTAGCAATTTAACCTAAATTACAGCAGTGGCCGTCACAAATACTGCACAGGGGGAGAGTCAGCAGATGCCAACTCTTTTCCCTGTATACTGCTTGCAGTCCTTACAGCCTGATGAATAAATGTATTATTTTAACAATTAATTCATTTTAAACTTACCTTTGTACTCTTCTCCTTGCCATCCGCAGTGGTCAACCAGCTCACTGTGCATTGAAGACGAGCCATTCCCACAGCCCTTTCCAGACACAGGAGGTGGATTGAGCTGTATTGAAAAAAATGCAGAATATTAGAGAGATAGGAGACAGATTTTATCATGTAATGAAAGCAATGAATTCCTGTGTCCTATCATTTACTAATATCTCCATCCTAACCCTCCCTTTGTAGTTATGTGCTCCATCCAGACCCTCCGCTTGTAGGTATATGCTTCATCCTGATCTTCCACTTCTAGTAATGTGCTACATCCTTACCTTCTTCTTTCAGTTATGTGCTCCATCCTGACACTCCCTTATATCTATGTGTTCTATCCTGACCTTCTTCTAGTAATGTGCTCCATTCTAACCCTCTCTTTGCAGTTATGTGCTCTATCCTGCCTCTTCTTGCAGTTAGGTACTCCATCCTGACCCTCTCCTTGTTATGTGCTCCATCCTCACTCTCTCCTTGCAGTAATGTCCCCATCCTGGCCACCTTCTTGTATTAATGTGCCCCTTCCTTGTTTTTTGCAGTAGTGCCCCTATCTGGTAGTAATATCATCATCCTTGTCCCTTGCAGAAGTGCCCATACTGCCCCCAATGTATAGTAATCTTCATCCTTGTCACCTTGTATTAATGCCCATTCTAGCACTATTGTTTGCATCATGCCCTCTGTAGTAATTCCCCATCTCCATTCTTGTAGTATGTCCCATCCTGCCCTCTCATTTAGTAATGCACCACCCTGCCCCTCTACTTGCAGTAATGCCTCATCAGCCCTCTTCCTGCAGTAATGCTCCTCCATTACTGTCTCTTTGTAGTAATGACCCATCATGTCCCCTTCCTTGCGGTATAGTGCCCCATCATGCCCCTCCTGTACAGTAATGTCCATACTGCCCCTTCTAATGCCTTTGCAATATTAACCCATCATGCCCCCTTTTGCAGTAATGCCCCATCATGCCCCTCCTTGTAGTATGTATCTGCCCCTCTAATGCCCATCATGCCCCTCTTGAGTAATGCCTATCATGCCCCTTCTTGCATATGCCCTATCCTTTTATAATACCTATCATGCCCCTCCTGTAGTATGCCCCATCATGCCCCTCCTTCATAATGCCTCAACTGCCCTCTTGAAGTAAAGCCCCATCATGCCCCTTTTGGTAGCTCCCTATGCCCTCCTGTAGTAATGCCTATATCCCTCTGAGTAATACCCTTCATGGTAGTAATGCCTAATCCTGTAGTAAAGCCCCATCATGCTCCATCTTGGTAGTAATGCCCTATCATGTCCCATCCTGTAGTAATGCCCTTCCTGGTAGTAATGCCCCATGCTGTAATAATGTCCTATCATGCCCTATCCTGTAGTAATGCCCATCATGGACCATCCTGGTAGTAATGCCCCATCTTGTAGTAATGCCCCATCATGCCCCATCTTGATAATAATGCCCCATCCCATAGCAATACCCCATCCTGGTAGTAATGCTCATCCTGCAACAATTCCCATTCTGGTAATAATGCCCCATCCCATAGTACTGCACCATCATTCTCAATCCTGGTATTAATTTTGCATCCTTTAGTAAAGCCCCATCCTGGTAGTAATACCCGATCTGTTAGTAATGCCCCATCATGCCCTATTCTGATAGTAATGCCCCATCCTGTAGTAATTTTAATTTTAATTTTAATTTTCTGAGATAATGGCCTTTGAATTTTCATTGGCTTTCAACATTTCCAGAAATAAACATTTGAAATAGGTCACTCTATTTGTAATGACTCGTTATAAAATATTTGTTTCACTTTTTCTATTGAATTACCCAAAATTAAAAAACTTTTTCATGATATTCTAATTTATTGATATGGACCTGTATATGAAAATCAAGATTCCTGATATTGATCATAAAAAAAGAGACTGATGAATTCTATGAATTAACATTAACCATCTTTGGCTAAACAAAGAAGAATTGGTTGATGTTAACTTAATGGACCCCTTTTAGGCCAGGGCCACACTTGCGTTTGCAATCCTGCTACTGGATCCTGTTATTCATTATGAAAACCTGATCAGGTACCTGACCCATAGACTCCAATGTTAACATTTGTTTGCCAAAGTGCAATCCGTCTACTGGATCCAGTTTTTGAGATATCAGGTTTTAATAGGATCTGCAATGTTTTTTGGTGTTTGATCAAAACCTGATCCTTTTTTTACATGGGGCCCTATGGGAAACGGATCAGTTACTGGATGGTATATATAGGTACCATCAGGTACCGGATCAGGTACCTGATCTGGTAAAAAATGCCTCAAAAATGCCTCAAAAATGGCAAGGGGAAAAAATGGATCCAGTAATGCATCCAGTTACTGGATGCAGGCTCCCAAGTGTGACCCTAGCCTATCTGTCTAATTAATAAATACATTTTCTATTAGTTTTCAAAAATAGAAATGTTTGACATTTTTCATGCTGCAGGAAAAATGTTTTTACTAAGTTTGTTTCAAGCAATGTTAATTTTGATTAGAATTTATTTTCAACCACTTCATAAAAATTGTTAGTTGATATGTAGAGTAATTTACCATGCTGTATCGTTAATATGAAGTGTAAAAACTTTAAACTCTTTCATAGTTTACTACCATAATTGTCAAAGATTTGCAGTGATGACTAACAACAGATGTATTGGCATTGGGCCAGTCTGAACAGGGACACAGTGATAACAGCTGTGCAATACTTACAATGCCCGCATAAACAGCCTGATTGTTATATTGTTACTTTATTAAAGATGAAAACAACATGTGTGATACCAATATCTTATGTATATTTAGTTTTCATCTGTCATTATGAAATTCAGCAATTTTCATTATCACCAATATAAATGGTAATAAGTAACAAATACATTCAAAAGTCTTGCATGACTAAATACAGTACCACAGTCTTAAAAAAACAATTATTATTAATAAACAATTAACTAATGATGAGCTAGAAGTCAAATATTCGAGTATTTGATACTCAATCAAGCAGATTAGACACTCGGGCGGGCTCGACTCTCGTAGTAAGCATAATGGAAGTCAATGTGAAACTTAAGCATTTTTTGACAAAGCTCTACCTGGATACTTGAGTATTCTGCTTGACTTCCAGGCTCCTTGCTTCTCAAAATTGCTCCTCCTCCAATAAGTCTGGCTTGACACTTTCCAGAAACCTCTGCTGCTCTCTGTGACTAACCTGCAACTTGCTGCTTGCGTTTGTCAGCGTCTGCCTCAGCTTGCCAGCCCTGGTCATGTAAGCCCTGTCTGCTTTTATAAACTTATTGTTAAGAGTGCGATAGCTGTATTGTGGACAGTTTGGACTTCTAAGGCTCACTGCTATGTTCTGGTTTTGGGACTCATTCTCAGGAACTTATTTAAGGGGTACTTCACACTAAGCAAGATCGCTGATACGTCACAGTTTTCGTGATGGAACAGCGACCTCGCAAGTGAAGTCGCTATTTGTGACAAGTAGCAGCAACCAGGCCCCTACTGTTAGATTGCCAATCATGTTGGAATGTCTTGGAACATTTTTGGATCGTTGGGTTCCAGCTGGGCAGGATGCATCGGTGTGCTTGATGGGGACAACAACCTCAATACTACAGGTCTGAGTGACATGCCGTATCGTTGCTGCGTCGCTGGTGAGATTTGACTGTTTGATATCTTACCAGCGACCACGTAGCGATGCTCCAGTGATCCTTACCAGGTCGTATCATTGTCGAGATCGCTGGTGTGTCGCTAAGTGTAATGGGGAAAGTCTGTCCATAGGTCAACAATTAGTCGTATACTGCACAAATCTGGCCTTTATCGAAGAGTGGTAAGAAGAAAGCCATTTCTCAAAGATATCCATAAAACGTCTTGTTTAAAATTTGCCACAAGCCACCAGGGAGACACACCAAACATGTGGAATAAGGTGCTGTGGTCAGATGAAACCAAAATCAAACTTTTTGGTCACAGTGCAAGACTATATGTTTGGCGTAAAAGCAACACAGCTCATCACCCTCAAAACACCCTCCCCACCGTCAAACATGGTGGTGGCAGCATCATGGTTTGTGCTGCTTTTCTTCAGCAGGGACAGGAAAGATGGTTAAAATTGATGGGAAGATGTACAGAGCCAAATACAGGACCATTCTAAAAGAAAATCTGTTTGCAAAAGACCTGAGACTGAGACGGAGATTTATCTTCCAACAAGACAATGATCCCAAACATAAAGCAAAATCTACAATGGAATGGTTCAAAAATAAATATATCCAGGTGTTAGAATAGCCAAGTCAAAGTCCAGACCTGAATCCAATCGAGAATCTGTGGAAAGAGCTGAAAACTGCTGTTCACAAACGCTCTCCATCCAACCTCACTGAGCTCCAGCTGTTTTACAAGGAAGAATGGGCAAGAATTTGTCTGTTGATGTGCAAAACTGATAGAAATAAAATGGTTGGAGCGCACATAGAGTGATATCCTCTTAATTTAGCCACCAGGTGTCCCCCTTCTATGGAAAGACTCACCTGGTCAGGTTGTATGAGTCACAACCAACTTTGACAGCTCTCTCCTCAGGCCTCAGCAGTGCTCAGCAGGGGAAGATAAGATAAACAAACAGAAAGCACTGAGTTGAAAAGAATCACCTCACTGACCACCATCTGCCCTGTGTTTTCTGTTTGTTTATCAAAACTGATAGAGACATACCCCAAGCAACTTGCAGCTGTCATCACAGCAAAAGGTAGTGCTACAAAGTATTAACTCAAGGGGGCCGAATAATATTGCATGCCCCACTTTTCAGTTTTTTATTTTTTTTTTAAATTTAAAATATCTAATCAATTTCCTTCCACTTCACGACTGTGTCCCACTTGATGTTGATTGTTTACAAAAAAATGCAATTTATATCTTTATGTTTGAAGCCTGAAATGTGGCAAAAGGTTGAACAGTTAAAGGGCGCCAAATACTTTCACAAGTCATTCAATGATTAAGGTTTCCAGATAGCTAGAAAAAATGAGTGTTTTTAGCCATCCAGATACCTCCACTCATGGGTGTATCTCATGTATATTAATGAGACTCTTGGCTGTGTCACATGGTCACATGGTCTCTGTGTTTGTAAAGATCCTGAAAAGGCCACACTTGTCGGAAAGCACATGCTTAGGATAGTGAGAGAGCTGGGAAGATGCACCAGGAAAGGCGCATCTAATGGGGACCGGGTTCAGAACTGCTCATGCACCGGAGTCCCAAGATGACGGCCGCATCGCTTCCTGAGTTCCCCGGGCAACAACCAACAACATGAACATTCTGAGTATGCGCACAACAAACTTCCGGGATGCCGGAAACAGCGCACACAGCGGGTCAAGGGAGAGTGTATACAGTCAGGTATTACATTATATTACTGTATGCAGGTAGAGGAAGGCTTGTAATTAGTGGCAAATAATGAAATATAAAGAGATATTAAGACATTTAATTGTGATATTGGAAAATTTGAGCACATTATATATGGAAAGGAAGAGTATTAGCACTGGTTTATGAATATCATTGATGTGAATTTATATGCACAGTTGTCACTATTGTAAAATATTGTAAATTAATTTTGTAATTAAGATGTTAATGAGGTTTTATAAAAGCCCAGCTGCCCAATGCATAGGTGCTGAAGGAAGGTTCATTGAAACCGAAACATTGTCATCTCATCCTGAAAGCCAAATCATAAACCTCAAGGAAGGAGTGCTGAAGTTTTCTTTTTGGTTTAGACAGATAGATAGATAGATATTAAAGGGAACCTGTCACCTGATTATAAGTCCCTACACTTTCACTAGCTGTCCCTACACCTTCCTAGCTGCTCCCTATCTATCCCTTTCTCATCTAAAGTGTCCCTATTAAACATGTGAAAAAGAAGTTTAAACTTACTGCAGTCCCTGTGGTTGGGGGACTGGGTAGGCGTGGCCACGCTTCATGGTGCACGCCCCGCTGGGCGGCATTATTCTGTGTCCTCTCTTCCCCCAGTATTTGGAATCTCCCACCCTCTGAGTCCTTCCATGCACTGGCCGGACGTCACATCCGGCGCGGTGCATTATGGGGCCGATCACGTGATCGGCCCTGCTTCAATAAGCGCATTGCGCATGCGCGGAGCCAGGCCGATCATGTGATCAAGCCCATAATGCACTGGGGCCGATCACGTGATCGGCCCTATAATGCACTAGGGGCACTCCAAGAGATATATTACGAATTCTGACGAACATGTAAAGAAGCTTTGAGATTAAAGCGCTTAACTGTAGATAGTCCTCTGGACGGTGACATTGAATTTCATTAAAATATTTATTGATATCTCGGATAGGTCACGTATAGTAAGATATTATCACTTAAACAGAATTATTTACATGATATGGTGTGAAAATACCTATGAGTGTCTATGTCATTTGTGCCTATATAAATATAGGCACTTAACTGTGTTTAGTCCTCTGGACGGTGATTATATGTCTTATAAGAGCGCCCATTTGCTAAAAATATGATTTAATATATATGAGCTGCTAAATAATGAAGGAATCGATTCCGCATGTATTAATATGCAGTGGAATGTGATATACTCATTGTCATTTGGTAAATAGATAATAGTAGCACTTAATCATTAATTTGATTTTAGCTGGGCTCTGTGTGACCAAAATAGAGATCCATATATCTAATATAAATGAATATAGTTCTATAGTTCCTTCCTAGATGCAGAATAACTTCATTTCCATGTATATAATAGTATTCCAAGATGGCGTCCTTGATTCTCGTGGCTTCACTGCGCATGCGCGAGAATTCGGACTTAGTTAGTGAAAAACTACATATTGAGAGTCCCGGTGCGCCTCTGCGCATGCGCGGGGGTCTCATAGTAGTCACATGTGGCCGGAAAGAGGAAATAGATCTATGGGCATGAGCAGTAGAGGAAACTACACGCTGAGAGTACAGCGGTTTTCTGTCTAGAGCCATGATAATGGTGCAGTAAGTCTTTTTGCCTGTGTATGATGATTTTTACTTATTTTCACATGTGCACAATATATTAATTAAGTCCATATGAACATTTTAAGATGTATAAGCACTACTTGGATCAGTATATTATATCTATATGCACTTTATCTGTAACATGATTGAAATTGATTACATTATATGTCTTATATATATGAAAAATATTTATTTTTTACACTAATTGTATAATTAATAAGCCCCTTGCATGGGTGCTATAACTATGTGCACTTTAGTTGTATCTTTGACACTGCTTGAGAAAGACCATTAGGTCGAAACGTCGCTGTCCTGGGAATAAAGCCCATATGACTGAATTGAAGGAAGTGCTGCCTCCATTTTTTCTTGGATTTATGCCACCTGTATGGTAGGGGGGCTTTGCACCCGACAAATAACAGTTGTGCTGTTTTGTTTTTTGTTTTTCTAGATAGATAGATAGATAGATAGATAGAAAGCAGATATAGCTTTACAGATATATGGAAAAAATAGATTTACAGATGGATAGAAATGACACACCCCTGGGTATGGGGACTCGGGTGTCTGGGCCCTCTGCTGAAGTAGGAATGTCACTTGTGGCCTGCCCAGACTTGTGGCCCTGTGGTATACTTAAAAGAAGGGGAAGTTGAAATAAAAGTTTATAAAGTTTGTTGTGACGCCACGCGCAGCTTCTGGTAATTGAGCACCAGCGCTGCCTCAGACCTCCAGAGGGTGGTGGTATAGCGGCCAAGGTGGTACAGCTCCCTGCAGGTGCAGCTGGCCCTCCGGTGCAGTGATGCACCTTTGGTGATGGAGGTGCTAGCATGGGATGGAGCAGGAATTCAGCCAGGGTATTGGACAAGGGGACAATCTCTGAGGATGTCAAGGGATGCAGGGAAGGAACTGACACACACACTGCTGGTCATTCTTTTACCTTTTACTGAAGTTATTGCATGTAAACTGTCCAGAGCACTGCCGGGTGTTCAGGGTGCACTTCTGGGTCTCCACAGCGAGTGGGTATAAGGTCTCCTTATTGTTTTCCTCTTGTGTATGAAGCCACCACCTGTGTAGAACTTGGCTGGCTTCCTCTGCTCTCTTTCTCCATCTGTGCTTTCGTCGAGATACCCTCTCTTGATTACCGCTGTGTCTCTCTCTGCGGTGCCTGGCTCCCTGGTGTGTGACTGCGCAGATGCCCAGGGAGACTGGAGTCTTCACGGTGTACCAGTGTTTTCTACTGGGCCTGGTGCTCTCCAGTAGATACGGACTCCGGTGTCCGGAGTGTTGCTCGGGGGGGTAAACCTATCGCTGGCTCCTCAGTCCCCTCTGTCCTTTCTCTTCTGCTTGCCTTCCGCCCCCACTCTTGGGCTTTGCAGGACTGCTGGAGAGGCTGTTCGGAGTAACTGGCTAGGGCCTAACGCAGCACTGACCACCAGCACGTCTTCACAGCTCTTGTAGCGTCTGCACACTCTAACTCCGCCCTCAGCACCAGTATTTATAGGGGATCTCACCTAAAAGCAGCAAGTTGAGCTCCCCTACTGTGGCGGGGTGGAAGGTGTTGTTTGTGTCTGTGTATCCGCTCTGGAAACCCATTCATGCTTTAGGTCAGTCTGTGGTTACCTGTGTTAGCAGGGTGCCACATTCCCCCCTAGGCTATGTAAGGTCAGTACTCCTCGACTGAAACATTTAACATTCATATAACAATAACAGGTAACATATTTACAAAGTCTCAAAATTAAAAATTTACAAAAACCACTAAAAATTGGCAACACAGGTAAAGTCCATACGGTGTTAGTCCATCCACCGCAGGCTGGAAAAAGAAGTTAATTGTCACACCAGTCTTGTGACTATGGTCCTTTTAAATTGGAAATAAGGGAAAAGAAGTTGTTTTGAAGAGTCTTTACAGTAGTCTCTGTAAGCTCCGGGTGAAAAGGGATAAAGTTTTTCAAAAGTTCAACAAAGTTCAATAGGTCCTTACAAGCAAAGTCTCTGTAGACTTAAGTTCAAAATACACAACAACATTTACTACGGGTGCTTCAGCATAGGAGTCCTAGGTACCTCAGGGGCCTCAACCAGTCATAAGCGCTGTTGGCCTCCTGGCCCTGGGGTCACCTATTGGCCAAGATTTTGCTCTCCCTAGACAGCTCCTTACGCCAACTCTACTCACCCCTCTTTGGTGTTGTGTACCTGGTGTGACCTGTTTTGGCCTACTCTTCATCCTTTTTGTACGCTACTATTTACATTTTACAAGAGTTGCTATTCACATTTTACTTCCTTTGGTTCTATATTACACTATTGTACCCAATCTCCATACCTGGATGGGGCTTGCCCACGTGTGCTACGACTGGATGTACACACTACGCGTGTGGGTGTGATGTCTGGAGAAGGTGATGTGCTTGTATCAGGTAAGCTTCTGCGTGACCTTAGACTCACTACAGGACTAGCAGATGTACCGATTGCAGGATCCTCTGATTCTCTGGCACTGGGTGTTTCTTCCTCGTGCCTTTGAACTTCTTGTGGTTGATAGAAGTTGATGACAATGATTGCTCCTTCATGTTGGGGCCAATCTTCGGGAAAGTCTCCAAGTATAGTATAGTGGATATTACTTTTTCTTTAGGCTTCGGGCAAGAAGTTAGGGTTTCGAATTACTTTATCTCTTCTTCTGGAGAATCTTGGAAGTCTGAGGTTTTCCATTCTTCTGGAAATTTCTTTAAATGATCCCTGGATAACGTTTGGTTTTTTTCTCCTCCATTTTTGCTGATGAGGCAAACCTTTGTGTTGTAAAAGTTGGACTTCAAAATGGTGTAAGGTTCTCTTTCCCATTGGTCATCAAGTTTGTGTCTTGTTCTTTTCCTTTTTAACACTATACTTCCAGGTAGTAATGGTTCTGCTGATGCATTTTTGTTGAAGTTGGTCTCTTGTCTTTTTCTGGACTTCTCTAGATTTTCTTCAACACAAGCTTGTACTTGTCCATACGGTTGGTGTTCCAGTCCGAGTTGGAAGTATCTGCTTTGGGTTCGACAGTTCCTAGTTCCAGGTCTACAGGTAGTCTTCCTGTACGGGATCTCATAAGGTAGGCGGGTGTACAGTTTCTAGAGCTCACTGGAATGGGATTATACATATCTACCAGATCGGGCAGTTTTTCTGGCCATTGGTTTCCTTCTTCAAGAGGTAGTATCTTGAGCATGTCAATCACGATGTTGTTCATCTTTTCACATAAACCATTGGATTGGGGATGATATGGTGTCGTTCTTATTTTCTTACAACCTTAAAGATGGCAAAACTCTTGGAAGATTTCTGCCTCTGTCAGTTAAAACTTGTTCTGGATAGCCTACTGGTCTACAGAAGACATTCTGGAAGTTCTTTGCAGCTGTTGCAGCTGTAAGGTCCTTTACGGGTGCGACGACCATCAGGAATCGGGAGTAGTGGTCTACCATTGTCAAATCATATGGGTAGCCTGTACTGCTTGGAGTCAATTTCACATGGTCCAAGGCTACAATTTGGAGTGGTTGAGTTATTACGATGGATTGGAGTGGGTCTCTTTGACTCTGCTGATCTTTTCTGCGTAGTATACATGGTCCACAGTCTTTACACCACCTTTCTATCGATCCTCGCATACCAACCCAATAGAATGTCCTTGAGCAGCATGGTAGGCATTCAGTACCATTTGGACTTCTGTTCTGGGTACTATGATCTGCCAGACCATTTCGTGGGTTTTTGGATTGATGTACCCTCAGCAGAGCTTCTCCTGGTATATGAACAGTTTGCTTCTTTCGTTTCGACAGGTGTTTTGATTCTGGCGGAGGATTTAAAGGTAACTTTTCTGACTCTTAAGTTATCAGTCCTTTGACTAAGCTGATAGCCGGGTCACTGTCTTGAGATTCCTTCGAACCAAAGTGTGGTAACGGGTTCACTACTCTCTCAGGAAGTTCTGTATGGATTTGTTAACACTGGGATACACTCAACTGATGGAAAGTGGGTAGCTCTATCTCTTCTAGCTCATCCTCGTCTACTCCCATATCTGCTAGGTGAGGCATCCTGGATAAGGCATCTGTGTTGCCATTGTTATGCCCAGCCCGATACTTGATGGTAAACTGGTAATTGGATAATCTCGCCATCCATCTCTGTTCCATGGCTCCCAACTTCACAGTTTCCAGGTGGGTCAAGGGATTATTATCTGTAAAGGTAGTAAACTTGTTCGATGCCAAATAATACTTCAATCTTTCTGTGATGATCCAGACCAAGGCTAGGAACTCCAACTTGAATGAACTGTAGTTGACAGGGTTCCTCTCTGTAGGGCGAAGCTTCCTGCTAGCGTAGGCAATCACTCATTCTTTGCCTTCTTGTTTCTGGGAGAGTACAGCTCCTAATCCCACGTTACTGGCATCAGTGTACAACAGGAATGGTAGGTTGTAGTCGGGGTAAGCCAGGATCTCCTCTCCTGTTAGGGCCTCTTTCATCTGTTGGAACGACTCTTCTTGTTCAGTGCCCCACTCCAAGGGAGGATCTCTGGACTTGCCTTTCTGGGTTGGCCTACTAGGAGGTTTTGCAGGGGAGCAACATTCTTCGTGTACTCCTTAATGAATCTCCTGTAGTATTCCACCAATCCCAGCAACTGATGTACTTCCTTGAGGGTCTTTGATTTTGGCCATTCCGTGATGACAGTGACTTTGTCTGGATCTGGGGCCACTCCTTCAGAACTGACTGTGTCCCAGGTAGTGGACCTTCGGCTTTAACAGGTGGCATTTGGATGGTTTTAGCTTCATCCTGTATTTGAACAAGGCTTCAAATACCTCTGCTAGATGAGTTAGGTGTTCTTCATGGGATTTTGAATACACTATAATGTCATCCAGGTAAAGCAGTACAGTTTCAAAGTTCTTGTGCCCCAGACAACACTCCATCAGCCTCTGGAATGTTCCGGGTGCATTACATATTCTGAAGGGCATGCCGTTGAATTCACATAGTCCTATCGGCATAGTCAATGCCGTCTTCTCACTACCTTCTTTTGCAATGGAGACCTGCCAGTACCCGCTAGTGTGATCTAGGGTTGAAAAGTAATTAGCAGACTTCAATGCAGCTAGTGATTCGTCAATGCGTGGCAACCGGTAAGCATCTTTGTGTGTTATGCTATTTATTTGCCTGTAATCTACACACATTCTCATGCTGCCATCCTTCTTTCTGATTAGGACTATTGGAGCTAACCAGGGACTACAACTGTGTAGAACACAAAGGAGACAAAATGAGGCGCAGAATAGTGCCCTATCAATGATGACACTTGTTGGAATCGGTGATGTGTAATGACCACTCACCTTGCTTAGTTGTGTAAACCCACAACTGGCTGGAGCCAATGTACTATCGCATTATGTGAACAGGAACCAAGATCATATTAGAAAGCTCCTGAAAGTTGTCTAAGATTAAATGTGAAAAATTGGTTTAATGTGATGGCCATGACATCGTAAGCCCAGTAACCGCTACCAAGGTTTTTTCACTCTACTGGGTCCTATATAAAACCTCATGTCTGCAGTTTGGATATGTGTATGGGATAATGCCCTATGTGCAATTAAAATCCTGCTTATAAGGGAGGTGTTCAGGACTGTGTGTAGATTCTCATAGCAGCTACTGGGTGGGGGAGGGTGCTGCATCCAAAAAAGACTATATATACTAACAATATGGGCGCACACCTCTAGTGGTGGGTGCTAGCATGAAAATAAGTATACTTACTAAATGGAGATCTGCTACCAAGGTTTTTTCATTCTACTGGGTCCTATCTAAAACCTCATGTCTGCAGTCTGGATATGTGTATGGAATAAAGACCTATCCCAATCATTGCCTCATCCAATGTTAAATTGCCTTAACCCCTCAGAGAGAGATATTGAACTTAAAGGTATTTTTTCAAGGTATATACTGTAACTATAAGGGAGAAAGAGAGTGTGTGAGAGAGCGAGAGTGAGAGAGAGCGAGAACCTTCTGTGACAAAGTATTAAGATGGCATGTTGTTGGTCTGTAGGGAGATGGATGGACTATTGCACCACCCATCTGTTTTATTGTGTATAATTTCAGTATTTTCCATGTGTAGTTTCATACAAGCTTGTTAGATACAAGCTTGTTAGTCAAAAATGGTAGGGTTATCTCAGGACTGGCCTTGAGTGGGAGGAGTGGTATATATTAGTGAATAAAGGGTTCAATTTCTCCCCCTAATTTTTACTCAGTCCCTCTATTTTATTAGTCTGATCGCTGGTATACGTGAAGAATGCCTTCAGGATGTTTTGCAGGTTCGAGACAACAGGATCACTTCTTTTCCACAGTGGATTAATCCAAGTGAGGCCCTCACCACCCAGATGAGACTTTAGAAAGGCCACTTTCATCCAATCTGAGGCAAACAGGTGAGATATAAGAGCAGTCTGCATTGCATTGTCTGGGATTGCTTTCATACCGCAAATGAGTAGACAAATGGAGATCAGGTCCCATAGCTAGGTTTATTGCCAGAGTAGATACTGCAGCATTTACGAGTCAGTTGGAGCAGTTGTTGTCAAAGCATTTATATGGGTGTTCACTGACTGCAAGTAGGTAAGAATTGAGCCTTGTTGCCCACATAAATGGGTCAGTTTGTTGGTACGGGAGCTGGTGGGGTCCATGGCCTGAGCAAACCTTGGAGAGGCACAGCTAAGCAACTACCTGGTTCTTTACTAGAGCGTCTACCTCCTTCTGTCCTCAGATTACTAAGCAAAAACCTGCTGACAGATTTCCTCTAATCAATCCATCTATTTATTATGATTACAACATTAAAAATGTCAAGCAAAATCATGGTAATACTGTATTAGTGCTCATTACTGCTATTTTTGAGCATTTATTTGTCGATGAGGGATTTACTTATTTATAGAAAATAAAGATTATTCCTCTAAAGACCAAATTGTTATGGAAACGAGCAATCACAAAAAAAAAATATATGTGTCCAATTACTACACTGCGTGCCTAGCACTATGATATTACCGCATTAAATGTACCGTAAGCTAATCATCACATGTATTTTACATGTCATTTGCAGAGTGAGCCTTATTTTCTAGACGTGTATCTGACATTTTACATGCTTAGACTGCTTTCACATAGTTGTACTATTGTTACCTTGAAACTTCCTTAACAGATGTATATTTTTCTGAAGCTCATTATTTTTCTGTTATTTTTTTAATTATGATTTTTAAGAATTTTTACAAAAGATGCAGGAGCTTTTCAAACAAGGATCTGATGGGAGTAATGGTAGTGGGGAAAAAAAAGGATAGCTAGAGCAGACAGAGAGTGGGAGACCGTAGGGGCCGATGAGGATCTTTTGACAGCAGTATATAAGGGGTTAAATGGCCATGGGTGAAGTTAATATCAAATGTGGTTGATGCAGCAGTGTGTCAGCTATAGTGTACAGCTGGTAGCTGGTGCATTTTAACTAGTCAGGGGATGGTATTCTCTTATATCTCAAGCAAGTAAAAAGATGTATTGGTGATCACTAAGGGTTGAAAACAATTATCTCTCAGTTGGATGATAAACCAACCAGAGTAGATAACTTGCTGGTTTTGGTTCTACTGAATTGTAGATCTATGGATCTGGGAGCACTAGGGCAGCAATGACCATAATATGGTAAGTTAATACACTGGTGGGTGCAGACCCACTGCGCTATGGGAATGGGCTCACCCTGGTGTGGAATAGCTAAGAAACTTCCTGGTTGTTCACTAGAACCTCTAATGATGAGGGTAGGCTTACTGCTGCAGGAAGCTGCCAGGTACCTCTCCAGGGAAACTCTCAGAACTGTATGTCAACCTGGGGTCAACCAAGCAGGTTAGGACTCTGGTGCAGGCAGTAAGGCTGGAGCAGGCAGAAAGACTTGGGCAGATTGGTATGAAGGAGCTGATAGGTACTGGCGGGAAAGGCAGGTACTGAGAAGTATGGCACATATAGGTGGGTATGGCAGGTACTGGCAGGTACACAGTATGGTACTGGAACAAAGGTACAGATTAGCGGACACAGGATAAAGGGACTGGATATATGTACAGGATATGGAATCTGGCAATTAGCAAACATGTTTTAAACACATTGCTAAGGCACATCCCCCTCCAGAGAGATCTGTGTTGCATGTGCAGGCCCTGGGAGAAAAAAAGCAGGAGTGGAGGACAGACAGAGCGGCACGAAGTTGAGTACACCGGCGTCCTTGCCCCAGAGGTGCTGGCACTGATGTTACACAAGTTTTAGGGTGCATGCACACAATCCAAAATAGCATCAGTTTGGATGCAGTGTCTTACCAATGCACCCAAACTGCTGCATTGTACAGTACAAGCACAATGGATGAGATTTCTAGAAATCCCATGCTCACTATGCTTCTCCTCACCACAGAGTTATTTCACCTGCTGTGCAGGTTGCCGCACTTCCACATCTCCACAGTATGTTAATTTTTTGCTGTGGAGTCAGGAGCGACCACCAGCGGGTGAATGCAATGAAAAGACGCCCAGCACCGAACACAGATCATGGGCACAGGGAGGCTGCATTCTCCCTGTGTTCTCACCCACTCAGGTCAGGAGGCACTGCTTCCAACATTCAGTGTCTCTGGATCATGGTCACATACCCTCAACCCTGCTGTTCTGATCACATTTCCTATACACTTGTACTGTTTCAGGTCAATATGAGCAGACCTATAAAAATGTGGATTTTAGGTATTATGTTTTATTTGAATACATATTTCATTATTAAACTGTATATTTGAACATGGTTGATCATAAACAAATATAGAATGAAATTAAAACTTAAATTTTATTTATTTTTTGCAGAAAAAGGTTACACGGGCTGTTTGCAATTATGTTCACTTTGTAGCATTCTGCACACAAATAACAAACATGCTTTAGATTTCTATTACTATAACATGAAATCTAACTAAATATAACTTTGTGTTAACATATTTTATAAAACAAGTGCAAAATAATGAAAACTTCAGTTTTTCTTTTTTATCTCTAAATAAGGTGAACAGGTTCATGCATTTTTATATTGAACACAATAATAAATCACATGTCCTTTACATAGATATTCTGCACACTCAGCACATGTCAGATTTGTTTTATTGTCACAAGAAGATGGACAGAAGCTCCATCTCTTCCTGTGTTGGCTGGTAGCAGCGATGGTGGAGGCTGTGGAGTCTCTTTCTTGAGCATGCTGCTGGACACACTTCACAATGGCTGCTGCTTCACGCATGGGGTTTACTTTTCTAGCTTCGATATACGGCCTAACTAGGGATTTTCCTAATTCATCAATAAAAATTCTTCTTTTATGCAGGTTATTTCCATTCCAATTAAAGCAGCCGTCACACGCAACGATTTCTTGCCCGATATCGTTTAAGCGATCTCCTTTTTGATCGCTTAAGCGATATCGGGCTTCAAATCGTTGCATGTAATCAAGCGATTTACGATGTGAAATCGCTTGATCGTGACATCGCTGATCTGAGCTCCGGAGCTCAGATCTAGCGATGAACGATTTAGCGATCTGCTTCATCGTGGTGTATGACACCACGATGAACGATCTCCCAGCGGCAGAGCCTATGCTGGGAGATGGTAACTATGGTACACGTCGGGTAACTAAGCGACGCGCGGCGCCTAGTTACCCGATGTGTACCATAGATACCAGCGAGATCGCGGATCCACATCGCTGGTGAGTCTGTCTGTGTGACAGCTCACCAGCGATGTGAGCGATATTGTAAGCGATCGCGCGTGCACGTGATCGCTTACAATATCGCTAGAGATATCTCAGCGTGTGACGGCCGCCTAAGGTTGATTTCTCTCCATAAAACAAATGTGCTGTATGCCGAAACATCCAGAATGTTGCCAAATAATATTATTTATTTTGCGTTTGCATGTGTATGTTGATATGGCTTGATCTAGTGTATCAACTGCCCCTTTTGTGACATATAATCTAATATCATACCCGGATTTCTGTCTTTCTGTCTTTTCGATTACTTATTGCATTGTCATGGTGCATTGTGCCCATTAGAATTACATGTTTATTTTTTTTGGGAACGTAAGACACAACTGTTGTATCTCCAGTAAAGTAAAAAGTAGATCTATACACATCTCTTTTACTAAGGATACCTTGCGGCAGTTCTGGCTTGTTTTTCCTTATAGTACCCAGCACGGTAAGTTGTCTTTTCCGCAACATCTAGCCCAGTTTGTAGGATGTGAAAAAGTTGTCACATGTGACATTTTGTCTTTTTAGTCCATGAGTCAAATTGAGAACAACTCGCATACCCTGATTTCTTTCAGATCTTTCTCCAGGGTTTCTTCCTGTGTACACTTGAGAATTTACGACGTATGAACTATTGCTGTCACAAAATTGCTACATACCTATAAAGATTATAAACAAAGAGAATCGGAGAGAAAGTGTGCGTTTTAGACAAGAATTTTTAAACTTTTAATCACAGAGCAAATGGACATGAAAAGGGCTCACAAGGAGCAACACTGGGATCAGTATACAATATACAATATTATACGGCCTGTACAGGGAACAGGATAAAATAGTACAATTTTGGAAAAAGAGGGAAGATGCATCATAACATCAGTGCATGAAGGGTTACATTACTCAAAAATAAAGTGCAAGTGCATATCACAGATGTCGACATAAAATCCCTCAGTTCGTTATATAAACATCCCTGCTTCCCTATACATATATGCAATAACAGGTCAAGCCTGGAAGAAGCAAGACCGAGGTCACATAGCATATGGTAACAAATCACAATGTGCCCCACAGTGGATGGATCCCCCGCTTACTGTCCCCAACGTACGTTTCGTGTTAAGTATCACTTCATCAAGGGGGAGTGTCGAGTATCACCCTCACAGCCATTGCAGCCCTTTTTATATGTGCCGGCATATGAGCAAAGCCGGACCATGTGCGCTCGTAGCTAGCGCTACGTCACTTCCGCCCTCTCCCCCGAAACCGGAAATGACGC
This sequence comes from Allobates femoralis, assembly GCA_033576535.1. Classification (NCBI taxonomy): domain Eukaryota; kingdom Metazoa; phylum Chordata; class Amphibia; order Anura; family Aromobatidae; genus Allobates; species Allobates femoralis. The sequence goes on along the minus strand of JARQOC010000002.1, from coordinate 553,628,211 downwards.
GGCGTCAACGCGGCTGGTGTACCGCGCATGCCCGGGAGCAAGGACGCGTCACTATGACTCCCGGGCATGCGCTGCCGCGCATTAGACGCCACAACACCCGGAAGGAGGAGCGCGGAAGATGACGCAGCGCTCACACACATGCAGACATCAGGGAAGGTCTGTGTTAACATGGAGCTACCGCATAATAACATGGCACACTTGGGAGTATGATACACACCAAAAGGCTGTATACCATACAAGAAATACTGGGAATCAAAACATATCTATATATATAAATAAAACATATAGGCAGTTCTCAGCAGTCAATCATGAATCCGCAGGATAACATGAAGATAATCCATCGTTGGATGTAAAAGGTCCCTTGTGCGCGATGTTTAGGTCCACCAAGATGCAAATCCACAGAATTTTCACAGCAGAACCGGTCCGTATAGGGGCAAATAGGAGAGTGATGGTACTCAACAGGCTAAAATGTTAAAAAAACAAGAATAAAAAATAAGGTACAATATACAGAAGATTTAGGTGGAGAATGGTCACAAAAATGGGGCAAAACTAAGAGATTCATTAAGTCCCTTAGGAGACATAGTCCCCAAGGTCACGATCCATCTAGTTTCATGCTGGGCTAGGATTTTCCGTGTATTGCCACCTCGAATCCCACCATGAATGATCTCAATCCCCCTAAACTTAAGAGAGGAGGGGTCACAATCATGATGGGTCTTAAAATGACGAGGTAGCGTTTTTAGAGTGGAAATATCCTCCACTGTCCGGGCCGCAGCAATGCCCCTCACATGTTCCCCAATGCGCCTACGTAATTCCCTAGATGTAAGACCCACATAAACAAGTGAGCACCCACAGGTGGCATAATACACCACACTGGTGGTGCCACAATTAATGTACTCCCTAATATCATAGGTCTTCTTATTATTAGTAGATGCAAATGAGGAACAGCGAAGAACACTGGTGCAGGCCGTGCAGTGGCCGCATGGAAAACAGCCCCTCAATGGTCGTGTCGACCCGAACAAGGCAGGTATATGTGGAACATAGTGACTCCGAACCAACATGTCGCGCAGATTCCGAGATCTCCGCGCTGTCATCATCGGGAAGTCCGATAATGACTCACGTAGGTGAGAGTCAGATTGGAGGACAGGCCAATGACGTTTTAAAATGGACCTGATGTGTTCCCACTCGTGATTATAAGTAGTGATAAATCTTACCACAGATGCATCGTTACACTCACTCCTGGCACTCTTTGTCTTAAGCAAATCAGTACGTGAGGTATGCTTCGCCCGGAGGTAACCCCGCTTTATACTTCGATTGCTGTACCCTCGCTCCTTAAACCTAGAAGCCAAATCTTTCGCTTGCTCTTCAAATTTCTCATCAGTAGAGCAAATACGCTTTATTCTGAGAAACTGTCCGATGGGGACAGCGCGAATGGTCGGACTGTCATGAGCAGACGTCGCATGCAACAAGGCATTAACCGAAGTTGGTTTCCTATAGACGTCAGTCATGATACGACCGTCATTATCTACTCCGATCAAAATATCCAAAAATTCAACATGCTTTGTGCTGAACTTATAGGTTAGTTTGATGTTGTAAGGATTAATATTCAGTCTGCTCATGAAAAGGTCGAGCTCCCCCGCCGTGCCCTGCCACAAAAATAACAAATCATCGATGTACCGGAGCCAGCACTGCACATGGTCGCGGCCGGCCACGCCCTCGTCGCCAAAAAGCCACCTCTCCCAGTACCCCAGGAAAAGGTTGGCGTACGAAGGCGCGCAGGCCGCGCCCATGGCAGTGCCGTGCTCCTGTAAGTAAAATACATCTTTAAAAAAACAAAAAAATTATGGGTAAGGGCAAAACGGAGGAGCCCAACAATCAGGTCAACCATCGCGCCATCCCCACCGGAAGTACCCAGGAAAAATTTAACGGCCTCCAGTCCATCTGTATGGCGGATGCATGTGTACAAGGATTCAATATCTGCAGTCACAATCAAAACATCAGGTTCCACAAAGATGCCATCGATCCGCGCCAGGACGTCCGTCGTGTCACGGACATAGGAGGGCAGCGTTTCAACCAGAGGTTTCAAATAAAAATCGATGAATTTACATATAGGTTCGCATAGCCCCCCTATTCCAGACACGATCGGACGGCCCGGCGGGACAAGGGCATCCTTGTGGATTTTTGGTAGCAGATAGAATGTTGCAACTTTAGGATATTTAATTTGCAAATTTTCAAACACTTGTTTGGTAATAGTCCCCTGTACACATGCATCCTCCAAGATGGACTGGAGTTGTTCGCTGTAGGAGACAAGAGGATTAAAGGGCAATCTACGATAAGTATCAGGGTCACGCAACTTGCGAAGCGCCTCACGTTCGTACATAACCATGGGCCAGATCACGATATTCCCCCCCTTGTCAGCTGGTTTTATAACTACATCAGTCAGACTCTCCAAATCCGAGAGTGCTAGGCGTTGGTGACGTGTAAGGTTGTCATATCTCCTTACCACAGACAACCTTTCCAGGTCCTCCGCCACCAATTTGTTAAATATATCAACTGCGGGGCAAACTGACAAGGGGGGAAATCTCAGTGATCTAGTCCTGGTAGTGGGTGGGAACTTACCCCTAGGGTCTGGTTGAACCTCATTCTCCAGATCCTCTAGGTTCTCTAGAGCTTCCACCTCTCTTGCTTCAAAAAGGCCAGGAGATGAGAATTTCTTTGCGTACAACTTCTTAAATATCAACTTGCGGGAAAACAACGCCAGATCCTTTAGTGCTGTAAAAAAGTTGAAAGAGTTAGTTGGAGAAAAAGACAGACCTTTAGATAGTAAATCGATCTGAATTCTAGAGAAAGTATGACTGGATAGATTAATCACCTTTGGGGCCCTGTTGCTGCTAATAGGAAGATTCTTGGCTGATTCCTTAGGTGGAATTGTTTTAGATTTAAAGCGAGTGACCACCCCGATTCCAGACATATCCGAGTCTGATTCGTCAGTCTCACTTGGAGTAAACGCACCAGCTCCATCAGCAGGTGCTGGGGCTGGTGATGGTTTAGGTTTTGGATTGGGTCTAGGTTTTGGACGACCACGTTTATCACTACTCTTCCACTTGTAGACCGCGGTTTTGCTGGAAATCGGTTAGGTCACGTTGGAACTTTTTAATTTTATAAGATTTAATCTCTTTTTCCATTTTAGACATTTCAGCCTCAGTTTCCTCCTTGAATTTTTTTAGGCCCTCACTGGATGCCATCTCCTTAATTTTCTCCAATAACTCTTCCATCTCCCTTTCAATACTCTCAAGTGATTCAGTATTAATCTCACTGAGAAGGGTGAGGAATCCCATAGAGCAATCACTGGCTACCTCCTCCCATCTCTACCTAATTGAGTCATTAATGACTGGGAATGAGGGGAATATTTGGATCCTCAATCCCCTAGGGATTAATTCCCTCTCAACATATTTGTCCAAAAATGCACGGTTCCACCAAATTTTTGTCCGTTTTTTGAGGAGCTCCTTATATCTCTTAGTGTGCCCCTGGATTGTGCCATCCCCCACCAAATCCACTGGTGAGCCACCATTCCCGTCCAGAGCCAAATTCAGCTGTGAAGTCCAGGTCTCATCCCGGGCACGAAAGTCCATAGCGCACAGGAAAATTGCTGTGGAAACCACAGAAAAAAGTGTTAAATACATAATTCCATACAATCTGTAAACCAGGATGGAAGTGACGGTAGTCACTCCATCCTACAGACTCCAAATAACAATTATAAACAAAGAGAATCGGAGAGAAAGTGTGCGTTTTAGACAAGAATTTTTAAACTTTTAATCACAGAGCAAATGGACATGAAAAGGGCTCACAAGGAGCAACACTGGGATCAGTATACAATATACAATATTATACGGCCTGTACAGGGAACAGGATAAAATAGTACCGAAGCAAGACCGAGGTGTTGTGGCGTCTAATGCGCGGCAGCGCATGCCCGGGAGTCATAGTGACGCGTCCTTGCTCCCGGGCATGCGCGGTACACCAGCCGCGTTGACGCCGCGTCATTTCCGGTTTCGGGGGAGAGGGCGGAAGTGACGTAGCGCTAGCTACGAGCGCACATGGTCCGGCTTTGCTCATATGCCGGCACATATAAAAAGGGCTGCAATGGCTGTGAGGGTGATACTCGACACTCCCCCTTGATGAAGTGATACTTAACACGAAACGTACGTTGGGACAGTAAGCGGGGGATCCATCCACTGTGGGGCACATTGTGATTTGTTACCATATGCTATGTGACCTCGGTCTTGCTTCTTCCAGGCTTGACCTGTTATTGCATATATGTATAGGGAAGCAGGGATGTTTATATAACGAACTGAGGGATTTTATGTCGACATCTGTGATATGCACTTGCACTTTATTTTTGAGTAATGTAACCCTTCATGCACTGATGTTATGATGCATCTTCCCTCTTTTTCCAAAATTGTACTATTTTATCCTGTTCCCTGTACAGGCCGTATAATATTGTATATTGTATACTGATCCCAGTGTTGCTCCTTGTGAGCCCTTTTCATGTCCATTTGCTCTGTGATTAAAAGTTTAAAAATTCTTGTCTAAAACGCACACTTTCTCTCCGATTCTCTTTGTTTATAATTGTTATTTGGAGTCTGTAGGATGGAGTGACTACCGTCACTTCCATCCTGGTTTACAGATTGTATGGAATTATGTATTTAATACCTATAAAGATGTATATTCACAGCTCAGTGACTAGCTCAGGGTATGGGAATTTGGGTATCTGGGCCATCTGCTGCGGTAGGGATGTCACTGGTGGCCTGCCCAGACCCGTGGTCCTGGTGGTCAACTAAAACGGGGTAGTTGGAATGGGAATAAAAGTTTATAAGTTTATCGTGACGCCACCTGCAGATTTTGGTGATGTAGCACCAGCGCCAATTCAGACCTCCAGAAGGCGATGGCACAGCAGCCGATATGGTACAGCTCCCTACAGTTGGAGCTGGCCCTCCAGGGCAGGAATGCACCTGTAGTGCTGGAAGTGCTGATGATGGAGATAAGCAAGTTGCAGTGCAGCAGTGAAATAAGTACACAGAGACTCTGTCACTCTACCTGGGTACTTTACTGGAACAATGCTGGTGATGGTACAGCCTGCTTAGTACCAAGCTCGATTGGGGTGCTTCCTGAGTATCCAAGATTCCTGTTCTCCTCTCTCCTGCACTGGATCTCGACCCCAGGTTGGTTATCCTGATGTGACTGGTTTCCTTTCTGACAGTGTGTTGGGGCCGGGGGATGAACCCACGACCTCCGGTGTTACGGCTCAGGGAATGAACTCCCTGTGCCGCGTCTTCAGAACCAGCACTCTGGTAAATGTACCAGGGTTCCCTCCCGGAGTATGGACTCTCCGATCTGGGGAATCCCCTCCTTCAGTCTGGGCTGCCTGTTTTCTCTCTCCAGGCCCCCTCTCTTGGAGATCCTTCTCTCTCTCAGGGCTCCTGTGCTCCTTCTTTCCTCGAGGTAAAACTATAATCCCCTGTTTTTCTACCTCCCTCCTCCCCTAACTCTCCCCCTTTGGGTATGGGCCCTTACCATATGCCTAGGTGGGTGTGTGGGAGTGCTGGGATGGGATCCTCCTACAAACCCTACATTCCACTCTTCATATATAGGGAAGATGGTGTGTCACGGTCCGCGCTGCTGTCTCAGTGGGATCCCAAGGGATGTATGTCTCCAAGAAGTCACAAGGAAGGCAATAATTCCAAAGCAAAGATCTCCTTTATTCACCAACTCGTTTTGGCACCTATCCTGGCACCTTCATCAGGGTATGATACCCTCAGGGTACCATCACACGGTGTGACGGCACCGGAGATGTCGGCAGTGCCCCACCAGCGTCGCTGTACTCCATTTAAATGGGGCGACACCTCTGGCGACGCCCCGGCAATCTGACAGGCGGCATCGCTGCTGGGGTTCCTAAAAGCCCCAGCGGCGATGCCTTAACATGGGAGCCTATGGCTCCCATCGCCTGGCAGATCGCCGTCAGCCATTTACATAAGGCAATGTGTACACATCACCCCAGAGTGGTCGCTGACCACTAAAAGGCATTGCCATTGCCTAATTACATTAGGCAAAGCAGGGGCGATATCGGTGCTGATAGGCCACACCCCTACATCGCCTAAGAAATCGGCGGTGCCGTTGCCACGTGTGACGGTACCCTAAGAGTTGATGCAAAAATGTCAACAAACTTCAACTGTGTTTTCCTTACAGCAAAGTTTTTGTGCAAGCTCTGCCAGAAAAAAAAATATATATTTCTCCCTTTCACAGTGAAGCACTATGATATCATGTTTGACATCAATAATTTAGTGATCTGATTTGTACTAAAAAAAGATACATTTGTATCAATATATGAAAAAACATTTTGGGTTAAAATATGTCGGGTAAAGAACAATAAAAATTAGAAATGCATAAACATATTCGAGTGTAATTGACTTCTATTCAAATTTGCCAAAAATCTTCAAATGCCAAAATGCAGATTTTTAAGAATTTTTATTTACTGTATGTGGATTCAGCAAATTAGAGGAGGCTGTTCACCATACTTCTGAACTGAAGAAGCGCACCAAAAGTTTATTTTCTGTAATCCCTTCACGACATCCTCCATACAGTTGTGGCCAAAAGTATTGATACCCCTGCAATTCTGTCAGATAATACTCAGTTTCTTCCTGAAAATGATTGCAATCACAAATTCTTTGGTGTTATTATCTTCATTTAATTTGTCTTCAATGAAAAAACACAAAAGAGAATGAAGCAAAAAGCAAAACATTGATGATTTCACACAAAACTCCAAAAATGGGCCAGACAAAAGTATTGGCACCCTCAGCCTAATACTTGGTTGCACAACTTTTAGCCAAAATAAATGCGATCAACCGCTTCCGGTAACCATCAATGAGTTTCTTACAATGCTCTGCTGGAATTTTAGACCATTCTTCTTTGGCAAACTGCTCCAGGTCCCTGATATTTGGAGGGTGCCTTCTCCAAACTGCCATTTTTAGATCTCTCCACAGGTGTTCTATGGGATTCAGGTCTGGACTCATTGCTGACCACCTTAGAAGTCTCCAGTGCGTTCTCTCAAACCATTTTCTAGTGCTTTTTGAAGTGTGTTTTGGGTCATTGTCCTGCTAGAAGACCCATGACCTCTGAGGGAGACCCAACTTTCTCACACTGGGCCCTACAAAATTGCTGCAAAATTTGTTGGTAGTCTTCAGACTTCATAATGCCATGCACACGGTCAAGCAGTCCAGTGCCAGAGGCAGCAAAGCAACCCCAAAACATCAGGGAACCTCCGCCATGTTTGACTGCAGGGACCGTGTTCTTTTCTTTGAATGCCTCTTTTTTTCTCCTGTAAACTCTATGTTGATGCCTTTGCACCAAAAAGCTCTACTTTTGTCTCATCTGACCAGAGAACATTGTTCTAAAAAGTTTCAGGCTTTCTCAGGTAAGTTTTGGCAAACTCCAGCCTGGCTTTTTTATGAATCGGGGTAAGAAGTAGGGTCTTCCTGGGTCTCCTACCATACAGTCCCTTTTCATTCAGATGCCGACGGATAGTACGGGTTGACGCTGTCGCACCCTCGGACTGCAGGGCAGCTTGAACTTGTTTGGATGTTAGTTGAGGTTCTTTACCCACCATTCGCACAATCTTGTGTTGAAATCTCTCGTCAATTTTTCTTTTCTGTCCACATCTAGGGAGGTTAGCCACAGTGCCTTGGGCTTTAAACATCTTGATGACACTGCGCATGGTAGACACAGGAATATTCAGGTCTTTGGAGATGGACTTGTAGCCTTGAGATTGCTCATGCTTCCTCACAATTTAGTTTCTCAAGTACTCAGACAGTTCTTTGGTCTTTTTACTTTTCTCCATGCTTAGTGTGGTACACACAAGGACACAGGACAGAGGTTGAGTCAACTTTAATCCATGTCAACTGGCTGCAAGTGTGATTTAGTTATTGCCAACACCTGTTAGGTGCCACAGGTAAGTGACAGGTGCTGATAATTACACAAATTAGAGAAGCATCACATGATTTTTCTAACAGTGCCAATACTTTTGTCCACCCCCTTTTTTATGTTTGGTGTGGAATTATATCCAATTTGGCTTTAGGACAATTCTTTTTGTGTTTTTTCATTGAAGACAAATTAAATGAAGATAATAATGCCAAAGAATTTGTGATTACAATCATTTTCAGGAAGAAACTGAGTATTATCTGACAGAATTGCAGGGGTGTCAATACTTTTGGCCACATCTGTACATGTATGGTAAAAGTCAGAAACAAGGTGAGGCTGCCCCAAGATTAGCAGGTAATGGCTGTTTATTACAGCCAATACCTGTCTCTAATGGGGATGTCACACGAGTCAATATCGCGTGCAATATCGCTGCGGCACATGACATTGTAGCGATATTGATGTGTGTGAGAGGGCGCATCAACCAGCGATAAATTGCTGGTTCATGGTCACCAGGTTTTAGAACCTGCTCTAAAACCTGACGATAGTCGCCCGGAGGACACGCAGCATCGCTGCGTGTGACACCGAGAGAAAAGTGAGAAGCCAGCTCCCAGCGCCTCTCAGCCAGCACTGGGAGCTGGTATCTATAGTAAACTGCGGGTATCTAGGCAGTGCACGCTGCCTAGATACCCGATGTATACCTTGGTTACCAGCCTTCTCCACTCACCGGCTGGTATCCAAGGTACACAGCGGGTAACTAGGGACCACCCTAGTATATATATATACGCAGTTTACCATGGATACCAGCCTGTTCCCGCTTACCGCAGCCTGGCAGCGGGAGCAAGACATCGTGAAAACTATATTTAAATAATTTCCACAATGTCGCTGGTCCACTGATTGCTGGTGAGTCTGCCTGTGTGACAGCTCACCAGCGATCAGACTTCAATGATATTGACCCGTTTGATGGCCCCATAACAATTGCTGATTGAGAGGAGCTCTGCCAAGATTATTAACCTGCTAAATCCATCTGTATGGCCTGGTTCACACATACAAATCCGTTTTTGCCTTCAATCAATTTGGGAACATTTTAGAGGTTTTTTTTTCAAAGTCCAAAAACGCATATGCGTTAATGCATGTGTGTGCGCTTTTTTAAAAAAATGCATGCGTTTTTATGCAGCAACCAAAAAACGCTGCTAGCTGAGTTTTTGGGGTTCTTTCTAAAAACGCATGCATTTTTTTAACATGGGACACTATGGGAAACAAATGCGTTAATGCATGGCACATATAGGCACATGCGTTAACGCATGTGGTAACACATATGCATTTTTTTTTAAACCAATATGTGTTTATTAAGATTTTACAAGGCAAAAAAAAATTAAAAAAAGAACAGCATGCCCGCACAACATGATTGGGCTAACATTCATAGTAAAAACAAAAACCGCATATGAGGGAAGGGAAGGAAACAAACTTATACGTACCAAGGGAAGAACAAGAGGGCAATACAAAATGTTGCAGCAAGAAGTTCCATATAGAGAAATTTGTCTACCGAGTTAGTGGGGATTAACATGATAAGTGGAAGAGATACAGGGGTCCCACCATATTGACACCTTAGACCTCCTAGCCAGGTCGTGGGCCAAGATATCCTCATGGCTGTAATGCAGGTTCAACTGATCTATCAGTTCCCTGACAGATGGTATAGTATGTAACCTCCAGTGACGGGCCACACATCTTCTACTTGCAACCAAAATGTTTGTGAGAATAGGCTGAAGCAACGGTGGGAATTCATCAATGTGTATAACCAGTATAGGCAGAGGTCCCGAGAGGACAACCGGGACAATCGCATCCACCAGAACCTTATCCACCTTCTTCCAGAACTCCTGGACCTGGGGCAGTCTTAGCACATATGGAAGAGGGTACCCACCTGAGAGCACTGTTTCCAACAAAGGGAAGAGGTGGGTCTCCCAAATTTAGACATTTTGGCAGGAGAGATATACCAGCTAAGCTGGATCTTTTTCGCCTGCTGAAGATGGTTGATGCATGAAGTGAACTTACTCGCGTGGACTGCGGCTCGACGCCAGGTCTTTGGGGATGCAAAGAAGGATAGGCGAGATTCCCAGGCCAGCATAAGGGGAAGCTTCTGGGATCCCTCGAGGCTAAGGAGAAATTGATACAAAATTGAGATGCCATGGATTAAGGGGCCCTTTGATTTGAATAAACGCTGCAATGAACTGTTTATGCACGATACATCTAGTGAGAGGACCCGGGAAGAGTTCAAAAGGTGGCAGACCTGAAGATACTGGAAGAACACGTATGTATGTTTAATGAAAAAATTACTAAGTCCCAAAACTTCCCAAAAACATCCAGGACCTCAGGGGACACTATTGGCAACCTTAGAAAAACGGATCCGTTTTCTAAGGGCTTAAAAAACGGATTTGTATGTGTGAACAAAGCCTATGGAAACTAATGTCCCCTCGTCTAGTCAAAGCCCTTAAAAATTAAATAAATAACAAATTAGCCTTGTCACTAAGGGTTTAAAAAAATTTTCCGACCTCAGTTCTCACCTTTTCAGCCTTTTCAACTTTTCACAGTCACCTGTCTGATCTTGATGCATTTTCTTATAATTGTCGCTCATGTTTAAATACCTGGGCCCTCCCGCTGGTTTGGAACGTTCAGATGGTTGGGGCCCGGGATTATTCCAGCATTTGTGCTGAATATCATATCACATGTAGTAATATCATGATCTTTCACATGTGTGTTCAAAACCCTTTTATTTTTTACATCTTACATTTATGTCACGATAGTTTCTCTTACCTGGGAGACTTGTGACTGGTTTGTGACCTCTTTCTCATGTCTGTATTGGTACTTCATATTAAACATGATTCTTTCCTGTGGCAGATCAGGAGCCAATGTCAGCTTCTGTTGGCTAACAAGCCAGCTAGTTCTTGTCCAAGTATGGCTACTTTGTGATTACTCCCATCCCCTTTATATAGTCACATGATTCCAGCATCCTTTGCTGGTGATTTAACCTCATTCCTGGCAAAACTTCCTGAGGAGAAGGAAGCTCTCTGGAGAACCTGACCTTTGCTGCCTAGGAGAGTGGCAGCATGCATGAAGTTTTTTTTGTCATCCTCCTGTCTGTCTCCCCTTCCCTCTTGTTGTTATTATTGTAGTGCTCGGGACTAGTGCTCCCGCCGGCCATTTACCTATTGAGAGCTAACATCAAGGCCAGTGAGAGACTAGGTATCCTGCTCGGTGATGGGTTGAAAAATTCCATATTGGGATAGTGGAGAGATCAGGGCACAGCCGCAGTTGAGTGTAGGAGGTGACCTCTTCCCCGTTTTCTATAAGTAGGGTCCTCTACTGTATTTGTCCCCCCAGGTGTCTCCCCATCTGTTTAGTGTAGTGCACTGGACATCATTGGTCCATGCGCCACTGTCACGCATGGTAGCCGATTATCCCCCATATAGGGAAGATGATGTGTCTCGGTCCGCGCTGCTGCCTCACTGGAATCACGAGGAATGAATGTCTCCAAGAAGTCACAAGGCAGGCAAGATTCCAAAGTAATAATCTCCTTTATTCATCAACGCGTTTCGGCATGTATCCCGGCCCCTTCATCAGGGTTGGTGAATAAAGGAGATCATTACTTTGTAATCTTGCCTTCCTTGTGACCTCTTGGAGACATCCATTCCTTGTGATTCCATTAAGGAAGCAGCACAGACCGTGACACACCATCTTCCCAATACAGGAGCGTTTTTCCATGTACGAGTGGCTGGTGGAGGTCCTGCACCAGCTATAAACCGAATGCTTATAATCCAGTTGTGGGTCACACAACTGGACCAGGTGAGTGTACACCTATTGATATACTCACACAAACAGTGTCAATAGTGATAGGGCACTATTGCGCCTCTTGTCTCCCCCCTTTTTTGAATATACCGCTTAGTCCTTTGTGCCAAGTTATTATACTTTGTGTTATAGAGCGACCGTAGAGCAGAATAGGGGATATTAAATTTACAGAGAATAACTTCTCTGCAAATCAAATTTCTGAGAAAAATCACTGTGAATATAAATTTTGCCTGACTTGCTTCATCGCTACTAAAAATTCAACGTTTCAATGAAAGTCTTTCAAAATAAAATCAAATATTTGTCCCGAAAAAATAAATATTGAAACAGTCACACTACTAGTCTCATAGCCAAGCAAGATTTTATACTTCTTAACATGTTTGAACAATAAAGCTGCAAAAAAGCAATCAATAATAGGGGATATAAACTGATGTGATTTTAAAAGGTTATTTTTAACTTTATCATACAATAATATCATGACAAAGAATTTGCTTGCATATATTTAAACCTCTCATCATTTCTTACCTTGATCATGTAGTTATTATATTAATGCAATAATACTGAAATGCTTTGAAGCTTATCACTCATACAAATAGACTTCACATTTTGTACCACTCTTTGTTCTTTAAAGTTTATTGTGACTGCTGAATGCTAATTTAATTATTTTCCTGAAGAGGAAAGTTGTATAAATCAATTGACTTTGCTACTTTAAATTGAGTTTACATTTGTTATCATTATCTTTTTGTACCTTTATGAATACGGTCTTATTCAAGTCAAGGTCTACAGTATGTACTCTGCTCCTCTTAAGAAATCAGTAAACAACAGCACAAAAAGCATTCCAGGAATTTATCACTTAATCTCCTCCTTTTCTTTGATCATGCGCTGTCTCATATACAATTAAAACTAAAGGCCCCATCACACCTGGCGACGGGGCTGGAGATATCGGCGGTGACTGGCGGGTGCGCGCACGTTTTTGGCGCCCTGCCAGCGTCGCCATCCCCCATTTACATAGGGCGACACCACACATCCCCGCGCCGGCTATCTGACAGGCGGCATCGCTGCCAGGGTGTCTGACAGGTCGCCGGCGGACGGTTACATGGGGTGATGTGTGCACATCGCCCCAGATCGGTCGCCTGGTTTCAGAGCAGTGCTCTGAAACCAGGCGACCTCCTGGCGGCGCCGACATCGCCCCTTTATATGAGGCGACGTAGGGGCGATGTTGCCACCAATAGGCCACGCCCCTACGTCGCCTATGTAATTGGCGGCGATGTCACCCCATGTGACGGGGCCTTAAGACATTTACATAGTAACATAGTATTTAACGTTGAAGGAAGACCTTAAGCTCATCTAGTTCAACCCATAGCCTAACATGTTGATCCAGAGGAAGGCAAAAAAAAAAACAGGTGGCAACACTAAGCTCCGCATTGGGGAAAAAATTCCTTCCTGACTCCAGATATGGCAATCAGACTAGTTCACTGGATCAACGCCCTATCAAAGAATCTAGTATATATAACTGGTAATATTTATGTAGGAAAAAAATATTTTTTACGTGTCCCAGGAGATTAGGCATTACGTGCCCGTCATGCAATTAAACAAAAAATTCCTAATCCCCACCCCAAGACAGTAGGGTTTTATTTAGCTTACCTTTGTAGGATTTCCTCAATACGGTAAAAACAGTCTAAATATGAATCTCTCTGCTACATGATGTTATTATGGTTGATTCACTGAAAAAGAACAAGAAGGCCTGGATGCCTTTTTTTGAAAAATATAATATTAAAGGTTATGGGTAATAATTTCTGTGATGGGGCGATGAGGGAACAAGTCTGATTGCCTTATGTAAAGTTGGGAAGGAAATTTTCCCTCAGTATAGACAATCATCATAGGCTTTTTTGTCTTTCTCTGGATCAACATGTCAGGGCATAGGTTGAATTCAATGGATGACTGTCAGGGCACAGAGGCTCAAAAAGTCTATTTCAGACAGATTTGGCACAGACTATTTTTTTGGCAGATTCCAGAGGAACCCTGGTCTTTGCCCTTTAACACCTGTACAAAGATCTGTTCTTACAACTTGGTCTTCTAGATTGCTTCTATGGAAGGGCTGCCGGATGCAGGGGCAAACCAGAGGCAGGTTGTTACATGGTGGAAATACTAAGTAGTCAAATCATGGAAAAATCAAAAAGCAATCAGATGGTCAAAATACAAGATGAAGTCACTCAGCAAATATACAACATAGAACATAGGATCTATATGGGAGTGAAAACTCAATTACTGAGAGCTAAAAACTGTTTGCTGAGATATGTATATCTACTATATAATTGTCTAAGGTGTCTGTCGGTCACAGAAATCGTGCGCCAATGAGCGCAGACTATGCAAATAGGCGCGCAAATTCAAACTTTGAATTTCGCGCCAATTTGCAGCCCAGTGACAGCGACGCCGCTGTTGCCGGGATACACAGTGTCGGGCGACGGTGGCCACAGCGCATGCGAGCCAGCCGGGAGATGACTGGCGTCAGCATTAGCCGGTCATCTCCCGGCTGGCGAGCCACTGACCTTTGTGCAGCAGTAGCCGCGGCTGAGCTCCGGTCAGCGGCGAGCGAGCCAGGAGATGACCAGTGGAAGAAGATTGAGGTCAGTTTGAAGGAGCGCTCAGAGTAGGAAGAAAAGATTGCAGAGATTAATGGAGCATAAAACTCCTTTATTCATAACACCAATTCGCGTTTCTACAGCGACCTGCTGTCTTCCTCAGTTGGATTTACAGGGAAGTGCTCTAAATCACAGATTAAATAGTAGCCTTGACCAATCAATATAAAAACATTTTTAACCTTTTCCTAAGCACAGGTGTAATGCATATATAGGATGCAATAGCTATTCTAACTAACAAAATATATTAAAAAAATTATTACATCCTTAAAAACTAGTGATGAGCGAGTACTAAAATGCTCAGGTGCTCGAAGCTCGGGCCGAGCATCCTAAGATACTCGTGTACTCGGCCCGAGCACCGAGCCCAATGTTATCCTATGGGAGACACGAGTATTTTTATGAAATGACTGCCGGCAGCATGTAGAAACCCTAAAAATGTCACAAAAGTCTCAGAGGAGTGCTGAAATGACATGGCAACACCATGGGGAAGACCCCTGGAAGCATTTCTCACTGAAAAGTCACAGCTGTGAACAATGTTGTCCGAGTTTCACGCCAATTTTACGGAGTCACCAGAAAACCTTTCAAAATGACACCAAAATGAATATTCAGGGTGGAACTGTTAAGGGCACATACCCAATAGTGAGATACAGCTGATGTATGTTCCTTTTTGTGATTACATGAAAGATTTTACGTGAAAACATTGTGCGGCACTCCGATGTCCCTGAGAAGAGACGTACATGAAGCCCCGTCTTGACATATTGTGCCCATTTTGAGGAACTGGGTCTATTGTAGTATTTTCCTTTGCCAGGGCAGTCTAAAATTGGGAGGTTCACCAATGCCCCTGGATAGAGACGTGCATGAGGGCCTGTAAACCTGAAGTGCCCATTGTAAGGAAGTGGGTGTATTGGAGTATAGCCCTTTGGCAGGGCAGCCAAAAATTGGGAGGCTCCACATTGTCCCTGGATAGAGACATGCATGAAGGCCTGTAAACCTGAAGTGGGTGTATTGGAGTATAGCCCTTTGGCAGGGCAGCCAAAAATTGGGAGGTTCAACAATGACCCATGCATACAGACATGCATGAGGGCCTGTAAACCTCAAGTGGATGTATTGTAGTATAGCCCTTTGGCAGGGCAGCCAAAAATTGGGAGGCTCCACATTGTCCCTGGATAGAGATGTGCAATAGGGCCTGTAAACATGAAGTGGGTGTATTGGAGTATAGCCCTTTGCCAGGGTAGCCAAAAATTGGGAGGCTCCACATTGTCCCTGGATAGAGACGTGCCGAGGGCCTCAAAACATTTTTCCCATTGAAAAGGAGCGGGTCTCCTGTCGTTGTAATGCCCATTCTAAAAGAATGGGCGAAAAAATTTACCACTGGGGGTATACGTGAAACAACAGCCTAACTATTGTAACGTTCATCATGGTGGCACATGAGGAGAAGGAGGAGCAGTCCAGCGATTAGCCAAAGTCCAGAAGTGTGTACCCATGGGTGAGTGGAGGTACATGGCAAATTCACAGAACAAAATTTAAATCACGCTGTCATTTGTTGGTGGTGTGGTGAAGTCTGGCCCAAACCAACCCTTGTTCATCTTGATCAGAGTCAGCCTGTCAGCATTTTCAGTTGACAGGCGGGTGCGTTTATCATTAATGATTCCACCTGCGGCACTGAAAACACGCTCTGACAAAACGCTAGCGGCAGGGCAGGCCAGGACTTCCAAGGCGTAGAGAGCCAATTCATGTCACGTGTCCAGCTTGGAGACGCAATAATTGTAAGGCACAGAGGAATGTCGCAGTACAGTTGTTCGATCTGCAAGGTACTCCTTCAGCATCTGGCCAAACTTAGCATATCTTGTGGCACTACCCTGCACCTCAGGGGCTGTGGTACGTGAGGGGCTGAGAAAACTGTCCCACATCGTAAAGACTGTTCCCCTACCTCTGGCGGATTGGACTTGTGCCCCTTTCGGCCGTACGCCTTGGTTGTCCACCGATTCCTGACCTATGCCGCTAGCGTTTTGTGAGGGGAATGCTTTGCCTACTTCCGTGACTATGGCCTTCTGGAACTGCTTCATTTTGGCTGACCTCTCCGCCTCAGGAATGAGAGACATAAAGTTCTCCTTGTAGCGTGGGTCTAAGAGTGTTGCCAACCAGTACTGATTGTCGGCCAAGATGTTCTGAACGCGAGGGTCACCAGCCAGGCAGCTTACCATAAAGTCAGCCATGTGCGCCAGACTCTTAATAGCCATCACTTCAGTATCCAGACCAACACGATGACTGAACATGCTGTCCTCCTCCTCCTCCTCCTCCTCATCTCCCTGTCCTCTGGCCAGCCACGCTAAAGCGAGGGTATGACTGGTGACCATAGCATATCCTCAATTTGGCCAGAGAGTTGCTGTATGTCTTCATTCTCCTCCTCCTCCTCCTCGTCATAGTCCTCCACTGCACGTTCTGATGAGATGAGGCTGGGCTGTGTGTTATCACCCACTACTGTTTCTTGCTCAAACTCGTCGCGCTCCGCCTGCAACGCATCCTTTTTGTTTTTCAGTAGAGACCGTTTTAGAAGGCAGAGTAGCGGTATGGTGACGCTAATAATGGCGTCATCGCCGCTCACCATCTTCGTGGAGTCCTCAAAGTTTTGGAGGACGATACATAGGTCCGACATCCATCTCCACTCCTCAGGTGTTATGTGTGGAGTTTGACCCATTTCCCGACGGCTTAGGTGATGCAGGTACTCAACAACTGCCCTCTTCTGCTCACACATCCTGACCAACATGTGCAGAGTTGAATTCCAACGCGTGGGCACATCACACACCAGTCTGTGGGCCGGAAGACCCAAACGGCGCTGAAAGCCGGCAAGGCCCGCTGAAGCAGCAGGTGACTTGCGAAAATGTGCAGACAGGCGGCGAACTTTTACCAGCAGATCAGACAGCTCTGGGTATGACTTTATAAACCGCTGAACCACCAGGTTGAGCACATGGGCCACGCATGGAACATGCGTCAGCTGGCCTCCCCTCAAAGCTGCCACCTGGTTCCGGCCATTGTCACACACGACCTTTCCTGGCTTTAGGTTCAGAGGTGTGAGCCAGTGATCTGCCTGCTGTTTCAGAGCTGCCCACACCTCTTCTGCATTGTGGGGTTTGTCACCTATGCATATTAGCTTCAGCACAGCCTGTTGTCGCTTCGTAGAGGCAGTGCTGCAGTGTTTCCAGCTTGGGACTGGTGTGAAGGGTAAAGTGGATGAGGATGCGCAGGAGGAGGAGGCTGAGGAGCATGACATTCCGGAGCTGTAGAGTCTGGGTGAAACCATGACTGAGGTAGGGCCTGCAATCCTTGGTGTGGGAAGGACGTGTTCCGTCCCTCGCTCAGACTGGGTCCCAGCTTCCACAATATTAACCCAGTGTGCCGTCAAGGAGATGTAGCGGCCTTGCCCACAAGCACTTGTCCACGTGTCTGTGGTTAGGTGGACTTTGGCTGAAACAGCGTTGTTCAGGGCACGTGTGATGCTTTGTGACACGTGGTTATGCAATGCGGGGACGGCACATCTGGAAAAGTAGTGGTGGCTGGGGACCGAGTAACGTAGGACAGCAGCCACCATCAGGTCGCGGAATGCTTCCATCTCCACCAGCCGGAAAGGTAACATTTCTAGCGCAAGCAGTCGCGAAATCTGATAATTTAGGACTGTGGCATGTGGGGCGTTGGCAGCGTACTTGCGCCTGCATTCAAAGGTTTGCTGATTGGATAATTGAACGCTGCGCTGGGACAAGGACGTGCTTGATGGTGGTGTTATTTGTGCGTGGGCAACGTCTGGTGCAGGGCCAGAGGCTTGTTCGCGGCCAGCATGGACATGGGATTGGCTCGCACGCACAACACGCGAAGACGTAGCAGTGACATCAGCAAGCACCGCTCCTTGACTCTGTTGTACTTCCCACAAAGTCGGGTGCTTGGCTGTCATGTGCCTGATCATGCTGGTGGTGGTCAGGCTGCTAGTTTTCGTACCCCTGCTGATGCTGGCATGGCAGGTGTTGCAAATGGCCTTTTTAGAGTCATCTGGAGCCAACCTAAAAAACTGCCAGACTCGGGAAGACCTAACATTTGCACAGGCACCTTGTGTCGTGTTGTTGTTTCGGGGAACGGTTGCCTGCCTTCTGCCTGCGGACACGACCCTGCTTCTTACTGCCTGTTGGGATGCTATGCCTCCCTCCCCCTGTGCACTGCTGTCCTCGCTCTGCATATCCTCCTGCCAGGTTGGGTCAGCTACTGGATCATCCTCCATATCGTCTTCCTCTTCCGCACCCTGATCCTCCTCCTGACTTCCTGGCAATTGTGTCTCATCATCGTCCACCCCTTGTTGAGACACGTTGCCAACGTTCCCTTCGTGATAACGTGGCTGCTCAAATATTTGGGCATCTGTACATACCATCTCATCACCCACTTCAACAGGAGCTGGCGAGAGGCCAGATTCTGCGAATGGATACATGAACAGCTCTTCTGAGTGTCCTAATGTGGGATCAGTAATGTCCGTGGACGTGTACTCGGCCTGGTGGTAGGAAGGTGGATCAGGTTTGGAAATGTGCAGTGCAGTATCACGGCTACTGACACTTGACCGTGTGGAAGACAGGGTGTTTGTGGAGGTGCCCATCTGACTTAAAGCATTATCCACTATCCAAGTAACAACCTGTTGACACTGGTCTTGGTTCAAGAGCGGTGTACTGCTGCGGGCCCCAAGAATTTGGGACAGGACGTGCGAGCGAGTAGATGTACCACTTTGTTGTTGCGAAATTAGTGCTTGCACACGACCTCGGCCTCTGCCTGCACCACTATCACGTCCACTTCCTTGTTCCTTGCCAACGCCCTTGCCAACGCCCTTGCGCATTTTGCCTGTATACAGCGACAACAGTCTGGTGACTGTTAAGGTCACAGGAAAGTTGGATTTTTAAAACCTGCCTGTATAAAGCTATTAAGTATAACAGTCTGGTGACTGTTCAAGTCACAGGAAAGTTGGATTTTAGACCCTAACCTGTATAAAGCTATCAAGTACAACAGTCTGGTGACTGTTCAGGTCACAGGAAAGTTGGATTTTAGAACCTGCCTGTATAAAGCTATTAACTATAACAGTCTGGTGACTGTTCAGGTCAGAGGAAAGTTGGATTTTAGACCCTAACCTGTATAAAGCTATCAAGTACAACAGTCTGGTGACTGTTCTGGTCACGGGAAAGCTGGATTTTAGACCCTGTCTGTATACAGCTAGTCAACTCCAACAGTCTCCTGAGGACTGTTCTGGTCACTGTAAAGCTTGGACTCCGATCTGGATCACCCTGCCTATATCCTCCTAGATTCGTCCTGAGAAGGACTGTTGTGGTCAGCAGCAGTTTGCAGCCCTGCTCCAGATCTACCTATGAGGGCCGCAAATCTGTCCCTAAGCAGCAGAAGACACTCTCCCTACACTCACTGTCTGGATGGCTGTGTGCAGAGCACATCGTGGCTGGGTCTTATAAAGGCTCGGTCACGCTGTGCGGGCCGGCCAATCACTGCAATGCCACAACTAACAGGGCTGTGGCATTGCAGTGGTCTGCCAGCCAATCCCTGCATGTGGGCTGGCTCTCTAAAGAGCGCCAAAATGCAGGGATGAGGACCACGAGCATAGCACGAGTATCGCGAGACTACTCGGTGCTCGCTGAGTAGCCCGAGCAGCACAGAGCATACTCGCTCATCACTATTAAAAACATATAATGTATACAAAAACATTAAAATATAATCCACCCTATTTATACATACATTTGAAACTCTGAGAAAGTAAAAAGGAGATACACCTCAATACCCATATGAAGCATATAATCTAATATATAAAGCTGAATGTGTGTGTGTGTGTGTGTGTTTATCCGGGATTGGCATCTACACCGTCGCAACTACAGCCGCAAAATTTTGCACAGTCACACGTCTTAACCCCGGGAGCGTCATAGGCTATGTTGTGAGGCGAAATTTTAACCCCGCGCATTCCAATTCACCAAACAATTTTGCCCCTATTTACATAATGGGGGAAAAGTGACAGTTACCAGTTGACAGTTGTGAATGAGAGGGGCTTAATGATAGCGCCAAAGACTAACAACACATATCAGCATATAGTCACTAAGGTGGGGCCCCAACATGAGATATTCACCACGGGGACATGTATACACACCACACGCACACAAAGAGTAACAGCAAGTGTATAGTCGCTAAGGTGCAGCCCCAACATTGGATACTCACCACGCACCTGAACAAACACACACCCCCCCCAAGGAGACACACACACCCTGTAGCAACACATGCACTCACCCACAGGGACACACACACCAAAAATACACATAAAACACAGACTCACACACCACACAGACCCCCCCACAAGGACACACACACATAGCCACCCTATAGGGACACATGCACTCACCCCACAGGGACACAACACACACACACACACCACAAAGAGACACACACACACACCACACATACTCCCCCCAACAGGGACACATACACACCCTATAGGTACACATGCACTCACCGCACAGGGACACACACACACACACACCACAAAGAGACACACACAACCCAGAGACACACACACCCCACACAGACACCCCCCCCACAGGGACATACACACATACACACCCTATAGGGACACATTCACTCACCCCACAGGAACACACACACACACCACAAAGAGACACACACAACACAGATACACACACACCACACAGACCCACCCACAGGGACACATACACATACACACACTATAGGGACACACACACACCACAAAGAGACACACACAACAGAGACACACACCACACAGACCCCCCCACAGGGACATACACACATGCACACCCTATAGGGACACATGCACTCACCCCACAGTGACACACACATACACACACCCCAGGGACACACAGACACCACACAGACAGACACAGATGTGCACAAATCACCTCACACAACTTGCCTCATCCGTGTGCTATCTTTAATTTCCAAACATAAATATCTGATTAAAAACAGCCAATGTGCAACACATGTGCTATATAGGTAATTAAGGCTGATGTCAATCATATGAGCTGTCTATTATGTGTATGTGTTAGGTAACATATGCTGCCCGGCCAGGGGGAGGGTTTACTGTTGGCTGGAGATTTATTAGGCTGCCTATAGCAACCAATCACAGCTCAGCTTCTATTTTCTTACAGGTCATTATTATGACATATTCAAATTCTATTTTGTTATAGCTAACAGCAGTTATTTATTAACCCGGGCGTAGCCGGGTACTACAGCTAGTCAATTATAAATTAAAACCATGTGTGAGCACACAGTGTCATATAAATCAATGTGCTATACGAATCAACATATGTATGATGTGAATATAAAGTGAAAATTGCAATAAATGCATAGTATAAATATATGAGCATATGCCACATATTTCTATATAAAATACAATACAGTATATAAATAATGTGAATTTAAAGTGAAAAATGCATAGTCAATAATTAAAAAAAAAAACATGTGCTATACCTAATCATATTTAAAAAACTAACCATAAACACAAATAATGATCCAATAAATCATAAAGGCAATATAATATCAATATAATATCAATATACCCTTATATTTATAACATAAACATAATATAAAAATTGGCATATATTTACTATATTTTTTTTCCCTTTCTCTATCTCTAGGGGGATGTTCTTTTACTCTCATTAAAATAAAAACAATCATAAAAACCTTTTTATCAAAAATCTTTGTTGCTAAAATCACTAAAATAAAAAAAAAATATATATATATACCGTATATACTCGTGTATAAGCCGACCCGTCTATAAGCCGACCCCCTACTTTTGCCCCCAAAAGCTGGGAAAAGTTATTGACTCGCGTATAAGCCTAGGGTATGAAATGCAGCAGACCCCCATCCTATTATATAGCCCCCGGTCACTGGTATATAGCGCCCCTCAGCAGTGGTATACAGGCCCCTCAGCAGCGGTATACAGGCCCCTCAGCAGCGGTATACAGGCCCCCTATGCAGCGGTATACAGGCCCCCTCTGCAGCGGTATACAGGCCCCCTCTGCAGCGGTATACAGGCCCCCTCTGCAGCGGTATACAGGCCCCCTCTGCAGCGGTATACAGGCCCCTTCTGCAGCGGTATACAGGCCCCCTCTGCAGCGGTATACAGGCCCTTTCTGCAGTGGTATACAGGCCCCCTCTGCAGTAGTATACAGGCCCCCTGTGCAGTGGTATACAGGCCCCCTGTGCAGTGGTATACAGGCCCCTGTGCAGTGGTATACAGGCCCCTGTGCAGTGGTATACAGGCCCCCTCTGCAGTAGTATACAGGCCACCAGTGGTGGTATACTGGCCCCCAGCAGTAATACACAGTCCCCCCCTCCTTATTATGTGTCCCCCAGGCTGCGGCACCTGTCAAAATAACAAACATTTTATACATCACCTTTCCGGTGCAGCTCCTCCGCTCCCGGCTTCTTTTTCCTGCTTGTGCCGGCTTCTAGTGCTATGACCGGGCGCAGGAGATGACGTCATCAGCTGCGCCCGGTCACATGACACTGGCACAAGCAGGAAGAAGCCAGGACCGGAGGAAAGGCGCCGGAAAGGTGATGTATGAAATGTTTGTTATTTTGACAGGTGCCGCAGCCTGGGGGACACCTACTAAGGAGGGGGGGCTGTGTATTACTGCTGGGGGCCAGTGTAGTGCAATATGCAACGCTCTCCCCACCGCTGATGGACGGGGGGAAGCCGTGCATATTCATTACACAAATGAGGTGGCCCCACGTGACCGCCCGCGGTCACTGCGGCCCCCTCCTGCCTCCTCCAGCCCCCGGTCACAGCCCCCCCCAAGTAAATACCCAGTGACTCGCGTATAAGCCGAGGGGGGGACTTTTCAGCCTAATTTTTGGGCTGAAAAACTCGGCTTATACGCGAGTATATACGGTATATATATAAAATATACATAAAAATATGTAAAATATGTAAAAAAAAATATATACACATATATATATATAAATATGTATATATACATATATATATATATATATATATATATATATATATATATATATATATATATATATATATATATATATATATATATATATAGTAAAACGTAAATCCAACTATGGAAATTTACTGTGACCAAACATTATCTGCCCTCTGTTCTTTTCATTAGTCAGGGGACCCTACCTTACAGATCACTCATCCTTTTATCAAATAATCAATAGTCAAATTTAAACCCTCTGTTCTCAAAGTACCCAATCTGAAAATCCAATAACTTTCTTTATTGACCAGCCTCGCAAATCTATTCTCCATACCCTCTGGTACATTGTAAGAGATATACCTCATAACTCGAATGACAATCCACATTGTCACTTATGTCAAATTTTTCCCCTGTGGTGTGGGAATAAAAGAATGTGGCTCCCTCTCCCATAATAGGGCAGCACATACATTTAGCTGCTTTACATGGATAACAGCCATATGTATTGTTTGTAGATTCTATTACTCTTCCTTCTACTTTAAGTGCTGTGTTACTGAGTGCCACCATGCTTCGTAAATTACGATTTTTACGATACACCACACTGAGTTTATTAGGTATATGAGTAGAAAGCACTGGATCTCCCTTCAACACGCACCAATAGCGTTCAAGCAACCTTCCAATGCTCTTCCTAGATTGGTTAAAGGTGGTAATAAAAACTCCAATCCTTCCTACCCAAATCAGAGACCCTGTTTTTTGTGGATTCATTCTTAGATATACAAGATTCTTGCGAATACCCCTTCACTTTATTAAATGCATCAGTCAACAATTTTTTTTGGGGTATCCTTTTTGGCGAAATCTTCTCCTCAAAACATCTGATTCCTTAAAGAAATCACATTCTTGAGTACAAGTCTTACGAATTCGCCAATATTGTCCATACGGAATGTTCTTGATCCATCTGGGGAGGTGTCCACTGTTAAATCTCAAGTAACTATTGATATCTACTGGTTTAAAATGAGTAGAGGTGGACACCCTCCCCAGATCATCAAATTTCAACACCAGGTCCAAGAACTGTATGTTTTTGGTAGAACTCGCCATTATAAATGTAAGGCCCCAGGGATTTTTATTCAACTCTTCATAGAATTCCATAGCACTAGAACTCGACCCATCCCAAAAAAGATCAAATCATCAATGTAACGACGGTACAATACAACATGCCCCTTCGAGGGGACTGCGTTTCGAGGGGACTGAGCAATGAAGACGGATTCAAAATACCCAATGTATAAATTTGCATAATTCGGGGCGAATCTAGTCCCCATCGCACAGCCCCTCGTTTGTTTATATATGGAACCCTCAAAGGAAAAAATATTGTTATTTAAAATTAAATAGATCAAAAAAATGGACAGCAGCACATCCTTTTCAAACACTTATGTGGATTTATTCCTGGACTGCGACGTTTCGGCTATGTCAGCCTTCCTCAAGCAGTGACTGCTTGAGGAAGGCTGACATAGCCGAAACGTCGCAGTCCAGGAATAAATCCACATAAGTGTTTGAAAAGGATGTGCTGCTGTCCATTTTTTTGATCTATCTATCATACCTTGGTGACGGTAGGACTGGCCTGCACCCGCTTTTTAATGTGATAGTGCTGTTCCACTTTTGCTATTTCATATTTAAAATTAAATCAATTTCCGTTAAAATGAATTTCTTTTTTTCCTTTGGCATAGTACCATCTAAATTTAAAAAATGTTCCACTGCCAACAGACCCAAATTATGGGAAATATTATTGTATAAGGCCGTCACATCTAAAGTTATAAAGATACAATTTTGACAAGGTGGGAGCTCTCTTACCAATTGAATCAGGGTTGAGGAGTCCTTAAGATAAGAATCTAGACCCACTACATACTTTTGAAGAAACAAATCTATGTAATGTGAAAGGTTTGAGGTTATTGAATCGATCCCCGAAATAATTGGCCGACTGAGGGGGTTGGTGGTACATTTATGTAATTTGGGAAGGAAGTAAAAGAAAGCGACCTTAAAACTTGGTATATCCAAAAATCTTTTTTTCAATTCGTTCAAGATACCCCTCCCAAAAGCATCCTTCACCATATTCTTGTAACATAAGAATACTGATATGGAAGGGTCTGAATCTACTTTTTGATAGTAATCATCATCACCCAGGATTCTTTCACCCTCCTTTACATACCATTCTCTATCCATTACCACCACACCACCTCCTTTATCTGCATTTTTGATGATAATATCTTTATTGCTCTTTAATGATATTATGGCCTCCCTTTCTTTCCTATTTAAATTATCAAATTTTTTATCACATTGAATAAATCGTAAATCTTTCAATACTAACTGTTGGAAAGCTTCCAAGTGTGCTCCCTTATGATGCAGTGGGTAAAACCTTTTTGAACTACCTTTTACCGTGACATGTAAAAAAGGGTCTAATCCATGATCCTGATCTCCGCTCAATTTCATCGAATCATTTTTAATAGGACACGTTGCATATTTATTTCTTTCTTCAAGAATAAAACGACGTTTAATTGTTAATTTTCTAAAGAAATCATTCAGATCCAAATATAGTCTAAAACTATTCAATGAGGCATTAGGACAAAAGGATAACCCCTTTATCAACAGGGAAATTTCCCCTTCACTCAATATATATTTAGAGATATTAAATATGCCACTAGTTTTTGTATCCAAATTAATGGTCCCCAAGGTATCTAAACTAGGGATTGGCGAATCTACTCGCTTGGACTTCTTACTCGGCGAGTAGTAAGGGACTCGCAGGACTCGGTACTCTGCGAGTTTCCCAGCGTTTACTCGCACGAGTCCAATGCAAATCATTGGCAAATGCTGACAAAACTAGAATTGCCATTGTTTGCATTAGACTCGGCTACTGTGCCAATGATAGCAGGGAAACTCGCAAATAACTGCTGTTACATTGCGAGCCGAGTCCAGCTGTCTTCTCTGTGCAGCTCCAGGGTCCTAGAGCCCACCTGCTCACAGAGATGATGTAGCAGTGCTGAGATTGTTCTCAGTCTGCTCATTCCCTGTGCATAGACATCTATATCTATGCACAGGGGATGTAGCAGAGAGGACATCGCGTTTTGGACTACGTCGGACAGAAGAGGATTTTTATAATTAAAGATGGAGTCCCTAATGGCTTTTTTAAAATTTCAAATAAAAATTTTTCTCTGTGTTTTTTTAACCCTTTATTGGAGATTCTTAGTGGCTGGGTCAAACGTGGCCTGACATTAAGAATCTCAGGCTTAATACCAGCTTGTATAACAAAGCTGGTATTAACCCCTTTATCACCCAGCGTGCCACCGCCACCAGGGCTGCTGGAAGAGCTGGGTTCAGCGCCAAAGGATGGCGCTTCAATGAACGCGCCATCTTCTGGGGAGGCTGCGGGCTGCAATTTGCAGCGGGGGTGCCCAGAAAGCTTGGGCATCCCTGCGCTGCGGATTCCAGCCCCCAGCTGCTTAGCTGTACCTGGCTAGACATAGAAATTGCGCAGAGCCCCACGCATTTTTTTTTTATTATTTCATGAATTTCAGAGTCTCAGAGTCAGAGTCTCAGAGTCAGAGTCTCAGAGTCAGAGTCAGTATCTCAGAGAGTCAGAGTCAGAATCTCAGAGAGTCAGAGTCAGAATCTCAGAGAGTCAGAGTCAGAATCTCAGAGTCTCAGAGTCTCAGAGAGTCAGAGTCAGAGTCAGAATCTCAGAGAGTCAGAGTCAGAATCTCAGAGAGTCAGAGTCAGAGTCAGAATCTCAGAGTCTCAGAGTCAGAGTCAGAATCTCAGAGTCAGAATCTCAGAGTCTCAGAGTCAGAGTCAGAATCTCAGAGTCTCAGAGTCAGAGTCAGAATCTCAGAGAGTCAGAGTCAGAATCTCAGAGTCTCAGAATCTCAGAGTCTCAGAGTCAGAGTCAGAATCTCAGAGAGTCAGAGTCAGAATCTCAGAGAGTCAGAGTCAGAATCTCAGAGTCTCAGAGTCAGAATCTCAGAGAGTCAGAGTCAGAATCTCAGAGAGTCAGAGTCAGAATCTCAGAGAGTCAGAGTCAGAATCTCAGAGAGTCAAAGTCAGAATCTCAGAATCTCAGAGTCTCAGAGTCAGAGTCAGAATCTCAGAGAGTCAGAGTCAGAATCTCAGAGAGTCAGAGTCAGAATCTCAGAGAGTCAGAGTCAGAATCTCAGAGAGTCAAAGTCAGAATCTCAGAATCTCAGAGTCTCAGAATCTCAGAGTCTCAGAGTCTCAGAGAGTCAGAGTCAGAGTCAGAATCTCAGAGTCTCAGAGAGTCAGAGTCAGAGTCAGAATCTCAGAGTCTCAGAGAGTCAGAGTCAGAGTCAAAATCTCATAATCTCAGAGTCTCAGAATCTCAGAGTCTCAGAGTCAGAGTCAGAATCTCAGAGAGTCAGAGTCAGAGTCAGAATCTCAGAGTCTCAGAATCTCAGAGTCGCAGAGTCAGAGTCAGAATCTCAGAGAGTCAGAGTCAGAATCTCAGAGAGTCAGAGTCAGAATCTCAGAGTCTCAGAGTCAGAATCTCAGAGAGTCAGAGTCAGAATCTCAGAGAGTCAGTCAGAATCTCAGAGAGTCAGAGTCAGAATCTCAGAGAGTCAGAGTCAGAATCTCAGAATCTCAGAGTCTCAGAATCTCAGAGTCTCAGAATCTCAGAGAGTCAGAGTCAGAGTCAGAATCTCAGAGTCTCAGAGAGTCAGAGTCAGAGTCTCAGAGTCTCAGAGAGTCAGAGTCAGAGTCAGAATCTCATAATCTCAGAGTCTCATAATCTCAGAGTCTCAGAGTCAGAGTCAGAATCTCAGAGAGTCAGAGTCAGAATCTCAGAGAGTCAGAGTCAGAATCTCAGAGAGTCAGAGTCAGAATCTCAGAATCTCAGAGTCTCAAAGTCAGAGTCAGAATCTCAGAGTCTCAGAGTCAGAATCTCAAAATTTCATGAATAATTAAAAAAAAATGCGTGGGGCTCCGCGCAATTTCTATGTCTAGCCAGGTACAGCTAAGTCTCAGAATCTCAGAGTCACAGAGAGTCAGAGTCAGAATCTCAGAGTCTCAGAGAGTCAGAGTCAGAGTCAGAATCTCAGAGAGTCAGAGTCAGAATCTCAGAGAGTCAGAGTCAGAATCTCAGAGAGTCAGAGTCAGAGTCAGAATCTCAGAGTCTCAAAGTCAGAGTCAGAATCTCAGAGTCTCAGAGTCAGAATCTCAAAATTTCATGAATAATTAAAAAAAAATGCGTGGGGCTCCGCGCAATTTCTATGTCTAGCCAGGTACAGCTAAGCAGCTGGGGGCTGGAATCCGCAGCGCAGGGATGCCCAAGCTCTCTGGGCACCCCCCGCTGCAAATTGCAGCCCGCAGCCGCCCCAGAAGATGGCGCGTTCATTGAAGCGCCATCCTCTGGCGCTGAACCCCGCTCTTCCAGCGGCCCTGGTGGCGGTGGCACGCTGGGTAATAAAGTAAAGAGGTTAGGGCCAGCTTTGTATTATCAGCTGGCCCTAAGCCCGAAATTTATGGTGGTCACGCCAATATTAGACATGACCGCCATGAATTTCTATTAAATTGTTTTAAAAAAAACACAACACAGAGAAAATTTTTTATTAGAAATAAAAAAAAAAGCCATTAGAGACTCCATCTTTAATTAAAAAAATCCTCTTCCGTCCGACGCAGTCCAAAACGCGATGTCCTCTCTGCTACATCCCCTGTGCATAGATATAGATGTCTATGCACAGGGAATGAGCAGACTGAGAACAATCTCAGCTCTGCTACATCAGGCAGCAGGCGGGCTCTAGGACCCTGGAGCTGGGGCAGCCAGCACACTGAGCAGACAGAACTCTTATCTGTGCGAGTTTCCCAGCGATTACAGTTACAAAGTAAACGAGTCCAATGCAAATAAATGACAAAACTAGGATTGCTTCAGGCTGAAGCTTCCGAGACACATCTGCGATTTCAAAGTAAAAAATAGGGGGGGGAACAAGAGGCGCAATAGTGCCCTATCACTAGTGACACTAATGTATGTGGTGGGTATGAATTCACTCACCTAGCACAGTTGTGAGACCCACAACTGGTGTAAAAGCATTTGGCATTAAATGCAGCTGCTGCAGGACTTCCACCTTCCACATGCACGTGGGAATCATCCAGAAGTTACCTCAGGGGAAATGGTGTATCAGTGTCCGCGCTGCTGAAATCCCAAGAAAACGATCCGGAAACCATATGTAGGTTGCATCAATCATCCATTTATTCCTTTCCTACGCGTTTCAACACTGTCCTAGTGTCTTCCTCAGGGATATTACATGTCAGCTCTTAACAAGGTTTATATAGCCCCTGTACATGGCATTTAGGGGTGTGTTAGCACATGCTGATGATGTCAAAATCGTCATTAAAGTGGGTGGAGCCCAATTCGATGATGTAAAAATCGTCATCAAAGTGGGAGGAGCCTAATTTTTGGCTCCAAAACAGTAAAAACAAGTTTCTGTGGAGCATTTTACATCGTACAATGATATACAAGTTGATAAAAATATGACTAAACAAATGCTATAAAAAACGTTCTGAAATTTGCTGCGGAAAAGTAAATAAAACCTTCAGTAATAAGAACAGGAAAAAAAAAAAAAAAATAAAAAAAAAATAAATAAATAAAAAAAAAAATAATAATATACACTCTGATATGCCTCTGGGTGTATTAGAACTCCTGGTCATTTGGATGAAAAACATCCTCACTATTGGGTTGTGCCACCAGGGCAATTCATTAGCAAATAAAAGTGCTGAGAAGTTTGGTATTATCCTGTGAAGGTGGAATAGGAAAAAATATATGGATAATATTATCTATATCTATGTAATTAAAAAACAACTTTATTATAAAATTATTCAAAATAATATAAATATATAAAAAAATATATAAAAAAATATAAATATATGAAAATGTATAAAATGATGAGGGATAAGAATATTTAAAAACTTAATATTCATCATATAAATATATGATATGATGAATATTAAGTTTTTAAATATTCTTATCCCTCATCATTTTATACATTTTCATATATTTATATTTTTTTATATATTTTTTTATATATTTATATTATTTTGAATAATTTTTTAATAAAGTTGTTTTTTAATTACATAGATAAAGATAATATTATCCATATATTTTTTCCTATTCCACCTTCACAGGATAATACCAAACTTCTCAGCACTTTTATTTGCTAATGAATTGCCCTGGTGGCACAACCCAGTAGTGAGGAAGTTTCTCATCCAAATGACCAGGAGTTCTAATACACCCAGAGGCATATCAGAGTGTATATTATTATTTTTTTTTAATTTATTTATTTTTTTTTTTCCTGTTCTTATTACTGAAGGTTTTATTTACTTTTCCGCAGCAAATTTCAGAACGTTTTTTATAGCATTTGTTTAGTCATATTTTTATCAACTTGTATATCATTGTACGATGTAAAATGCTCCACAGAAACTTGTTTTTACTGTTTTGGAGCCAAAAATTAGGCTCCTCCCACTTTGATGACGATTTTGACATCATCGAATTGGGCTCCACCCACTTTAATGACGATTTTGACATCATCAGCATGTGCTAACACACCCCTAAATGCCATGTACAGGGGCTATATAAACCTTGTTAAGAGCTGACATGTAATATCCCTGAGGAAGACACTAGGACAGTGTTGAAACGCGTAGGAAAGGAATAAATGGATGATTGATGCAACCTACATATGGTTTCCGGATCGTTTTCTTGGGATTTCAGCAGCGCGGACACTGATACACCATTTCCCCTGAGGTAACATCTGCGATTTGTAAATCTCACACTACTCGCTGTTACTCGCTTCCCCATTCATTAACATTGGACTCGCTAGACTCGTAACGAGTAGCGAGTCCCGGGCTCGGACTCGCTAGAGTCAAGCGATTCTGAGTAATTTAGGATTCGCCCATCACTAATCTAAACCTTTGCTTTTGTCTTCTTCGTAACCGACCTTTGTTCTACTGGGCAATTTTTTCTTTCTAATCCTTCGCCCTCCTCTATTCCCCCGCTTTGTCTTTTTCTTTTTGCTTGGCGCCCCGGAACCAACCGAAAAAACTGTGTGATTTTGGAATCTTTCAAGTTCACAACTGGTTTATCTTTCGGTAGTGCCATAATAGATTGTGAGGTTAAAATCACCGCGTTACACGGCGGTGCCCTTCGCGGCATTCAAACCGCGCGCCAAGCCGCAGTACTCTTATGATTGGTCGCCGCGGCGACTAATCAGAGAAGTAGCGCCGTTTGGCGCGCGGATTGAATGCCGCTCCTCTGATTGGTCGGCGCTGAACGCGGCGACCAATCAGAATACCGGCACTCGCCATGGCGCACATTGTATTTAAAATATGGTGGCATGGCGAGCGCCGCTATTCTGATTGGTCGGCGCTGAACGCGGCGACCAATCAGAGGAGCGGCAAGCAATTTGAATGCCACTTCTCTGATTGGTCGCAGCGGTCAGCGCCGACCAATCAGAATAGTGGTGCGTTCCATGGCGCCATATTTGAAATACACTGAGAACATTGTATTTTAAATATGGCACCAGGGCGAGCGCCGCTATTCTGATTGGTCGGCGCTGAACGCGGCGACCAATCAGAGAAGCGGCATTCAAACTACTATTCTAGACTACTCGATGCTTTAGAATTGGGCCACCATCTAGTGTGTATATATATATATATATATATATATATATATATATATATATATATATATATATATATATATATATATATATATATATATATATATATATATATATATATATATATACTAGATGGTGGCCCGATTCTAACGCATCGGGTAGTCTAGAATATGTATATAGTTTATTTATGAAAATGTAAGAATAATGCAATGAGCAATCAGTAAGGTACCGTCACACTTGGCGACGCTCCAGCGATCCCGACAACGATACGACCTTGTAGGGATTGCTGGAGCGTCACTACGTGGTGGCTGGTAAGATGTCAAACAGTCAGATCTCACCAGCGATGCAGCAACGTACAGTCCTGGCTGCCATATCGGAATACCCATAACTTGGGTGTTCCAATATCGCGGTCGGGGTACTTCCTCTGCGAGCAGCCGGGAGATGGCCGGCTGGCGCCAGTCATCTCCCGGCTATGTCGCCGCTGACCTCCGTGTGGCAGGAGATGACCTGTGGCTAGTGCCGCTGATCTCCTGATGATAGCGGTGGCAAGTGTAGTTGAAATCCCGCACCAGTTTGCGGCCGGACTGCGCCTATCGCTGATTGGTCACGGGTGGCTGGATTTCCATTACAGACAGAATTAGACGATTATAGAGTATAATATATACTGTATATAAGGAGAGCACTGCCCATGGCCTGTAGCAGAGAGCTAATTACTTACCAGCTCACTACAATAATATACAGGTGGGCAGTAGGGAGACAATACGCCTCAGCAATCTGAGGGTACCGTTACACGATGCAATATTGCATGCAATTTCACTGGCAATTTGCTGGTTGCAGTGAAATCATGTACATATTATTCCATTTGTACACGGCAACAAAATAGAACAATGTGTCCATGATTTCACTGCAACCAGCAAATTGCCAGAGAAATTGCAAACAATATTGCCATGTGTGACAGTACCCTAAAAGCTAAACTGCCTCAGGCTCCTGACATTCAGAAGTAACCATGATATTAGTGCGGTGCCACCACGCTACTTGGCAGTGGTTGCTGCAGTACATGCAGACACTGATGTGAAACTCATGTTTACCTTCAACTTCAACTAAAAACTTTCAGTATCATGCTAAAAAAGTCATTTTGCAACATTCTTCGGATGTTCTCTAAAAAAAAATACAAATTCTGCTGAGAAAATGGTAAAAAATGTTT
Source organism: Allobates femoralis (assembly GCA_033576535.1). NCBI lineage: Eukaryota > Metazoa > Chordata > Amphibia > Anura > Aromobatidae > Allobates > Allobates femoralis. The sequence goes on along the minus strand of JARQOC010000002.1, from coordinate 553,594,904 downwards.
GTACCGTGTTAGCCAGTAGATAGAAAAATATATATTAGAATCTTAGAGTCTTCAGTAGTTGATACCTTTTTAATGACTAACTGAAAAGATGGTAAGAAAAACCTAGCTTTCAAGACTGTATGGTCTCTTCATCAGGCTTAATAAAGAAGCCTGATGAAGAGACCATAGAGTCTTGAAAGCTTGCTTTTTCTTACCATCTTTTCAGTTAGACATTAACACTAGAAGTCCCAGAAATTTCAAACTCCCCCCTGAAGTCTCGAAAGAGGGTCAAATGACCCTTAGTCCAAAATGACAACTCTGATGGCTCCAATCAGCATCCTTTCATTTGTAAATGTGGCCATTGCCTGAGGAATCTGCAGGGTTCAATTGTGTTGATCCACCTCAATAAAGGTCTTGCAAGAGAGTGTAAACAAAAGAATGTAAGCTGCTCCTGAGTGTGTCTGCCCACCCCCGAGCTGCATTTGTGGCACCCCTGTGACCAGGGTGGCCACAGGTAGGAACTGCAGCAAGGAGATAGTGACTGTTTGTATATTAAACACCTCCAAATCACACATCCACTGACATAAAACCCAACCCGGAGCCTGGGACTTTAGGCAGGCAAGGGTGGTAGGGCCAGTCACAAGTGGGTGGGGCGTAGTCAAGGTAACAAACCAGTATAAAAAGGGAAAACAGGAAGTAGTTAGTCAGTAGGCGAGTGCCGAGCAGCCAAGACAAGTAGGCGAGTGCCGAGCAGTCAAGACCAGTAAAGACAAAGTGACCAGTAAAGACAGGAACAACAGAGACTGGACCAGTGCCACCGGGTCCGAGGGAGACGGTAGCGCTGACAAATTACTGGCAGGACAGACTCTCCTGACGTACCCAGGAAGTTACATGGGCAGCAAAGAGCCCGGTGATCCTTTGCAAAACAGGGACATCCAAGGCTAGGCTGGAACCAGAGTGTTGACTCTGAGGGGGACTGAAGTTTCATACCGGCTCCCCAGACAAACTGACGGGGAACACAGATTGCAGATCTGTATTCCCATTTCAGGGTTGGGGCACAGCAGCAACCAGGAGGACCCGCCTTACCGGCCATACACTTAGGGGGAAACTACATTAAGGGACCGAGCTGCCGCTCTGCAATCCACCCAGAAGAAGAGAGAGAGAATCAGCCTGACAGAACATATAGGAAGAGTGAGGGGTCTCAGAGTGACAACCTGGCTGCAGAGGGTTCAAGTGTTACCGGAGTTAACTGTGTAAAGCAGTTAAGAACTGAACTGTACCGTGAACTGTTTGACCGTGAAGAACTTACAAGCTGCTTACAAGAACTTACGACTGCTACCCCTACAAATGACCCGGGCCCAAGTTGAGTTGAGAATCCGGATTCATATAGACGTGAAGCAAAACCTGCAGTCTTGGTTTGCGCAACCCGGCTGGGTTGGCACCTCTAAAAGTCACACTGGGAGCAAGAAAGAATGCCGTACCATGACCCTGATTGATTTGTCTGTTCCTGAAGTCACACCATGCCCTGCCCCAAGAGTGGCTGACCCACTAGGAGCCCTTGAAGAGGGATGGCTACCATTGCCGGAGCCCCTGATACCTGCACCTGTAACATCAGAGGTGAGAGGAGTGAGGCCAGCGATGATCTTATGGGTTTCTTTGAGGACTCTGGCGGCCCAGTAGGCCCTGCAGATCTGATCACCCAGGAGGAGTATCTGCTACGCTGTGTTCGCAAGTGGGAGAAGGAAGAGGTTGAGAGGCAGGTACAAAAACAAATCATGATTGCCCGCACTAAGGAGGCAAAAGATGAGGCATGACGTGATGAAGAGGTGCGCAGATCCCCAAGACACCACGGACAAATAGTAAAAATTAATGAAGCTAGAGGATTCTCCTTTGCTCGTGAACCCGGTACGCACAGAGACATTTTTATAAACAGGCGTGATGTAGAAGCGCATCTTCCTGCACAACACCCGGACAGGGAAGTGACAATTGGAGAATGCGTCTCATACAAAGTAGTCCAGGGAGAAAGAGGTCCCTATGGAGTCTAAGTAAGGAGACTATCTTTGCAAGCCTCAGAAGAAGAACCCCCAGCCTTAAAGGATCCTGAACCTGATCCAGTTGCTTACCCGGATCCACCAGTACGCCCGGATCCACCAGTTCACACGGGTTCTACAAACACTATAGAGACTGTTACCGCAAGGTCTACAGCTGATGCAGCTACCTAGATGCCCAGCAGTTACCTGCTAGTTCAAGCCTTGCAAGAGCTGGAACTGGTTCCTAGAAGAAGAGCTCCACAAGTGCTTCCGTGGAAGGTGGAGAAGAAACAGAAGTGAAGACCCAGATCCTGTTACAAGCAAGAAACTGTGTGTGAATGTGATGTGATCCTTTTTGGTCCCATCCCAATCCTGAATGAATGTTAGCCTTTTCCCCTGTTTGTCTGATATGTTTCATAGACATTTGATGCCATGAACGATGATTTGGCATAAACTTTCTTTGTATATAGTTGAGCACTCAGTGTGCTCCCCATTGGTTTTAAGACCAATTTGCACTTTTGAGACTTTGCATAGAACGTGAACTTGACCTTACAGAGTGCTTTTGAACTGCATATGAAGCACTCATGCTGTATTTTTGCACTTTTTAAGAACTTTTATACTTTTTGCTAGAAAGTAACGTGCTGTTCTAGGAAGTTTTGCACTTTTTGGGAAGACTTTTTCAACTTTTTCAGAAAAGTAATGTATGTTACGTGTTATTTATCAACTACCGAGGACGCTGAGAAAACAGTTACATTTCTACAGAACTGTTTACATTTTGCTGAGAATGACAGAAAAGCTTAAAGGAGGACATCATGAGGGGGTGGAGACAGAAGCATTGAAAGACACCAGTGCCACCCCACAGCTTCTAGCACTGCCCTCAAACTTAATGTCATCAGAGGGCAGTGATAAAAGCAACAGGGGATAACAGTGCCTCCTCCCAGTGATAATTCATATGATGCAGTTCTTAAAGCTGTGGGGTAGTGGTCATGTCATTTAGTGCTTCTATTTCCACCCCCTGATGGCACCTTCTTTCACAGAGGATACTGCTGTGGCAGAGATAGAAACAGAGTTTAAGGACAGCACTCACATATCCCACAACATTTATTAGTATTGAACAAGGACATCCTCAGAAAAGGCAGTAGTGTAAGAGGCTAGTAACTAACTGCTCGACGAACACCGTCGAACACCCCGGAACACTAAATAAACAGCTATGTGGGGCTGTTTCACTTCCGCAATGTATATACATACATTGCGGAAGTGAAATTAAGTCAAATAAAGTGTTAAAAATAAAAAAAATGTATGCTCACCTGTCCACGGTCCAACGATGGCTCCGGCAAGGTCCTGTTGCTGAAAGGACCTGTGGTGACGTCAGTTATCGCGGGAACTCCGGTCACATGACTGGAGTTCTCGCGATAACATGACGTCACCACAGGTCCTATCAGCAAGAGGACCTTGCCACAAAGGTTAAAATAGACATTTTTATGTTTTGGACACTTTCTTTAAGTAAAGGAAAGTGTCCAAAATATAAAAATGTCTATTTTAACCTTTATGGCAAGGTCCTCTTGCTGATAGGACCTGTGGTGACGTCATATTATCGCGGCAACTCCGGTCACATGACCTGACGTTCAAACCGGATTCTCCCGGATTGCCCCGGACTGGTACAATCCGGGAGAATCCGATTTTCAAACCTGTTTAAAAACCAGATTCTCCCAGATGGAACCGGTCCGGTGCAATCCGGCACCCCATAATATGGGGCTCTATGGTGCCGGATTGCACCGGAGCGGTACAATCCGGGAGATTCCAGTTTTCAAACCGGTTTTCTCTTTTGGACGCCTTCCCGACGGGATTTTCAAATGAACAGCTGACTCAGGTTTAGCTGTTTATTTGAAGTAGCAGTGCTCTGAGGTTCATGTGAGTTCATGCTTGACTGCATGAACTCACATGAACTTTTCCATGTAGGGTGCACAGCTCTGCAACATTTCTGGTGGAGGTTCTCTACCAGAGATGTAGCAGAGCTAAAGAAGAACCCTGGATTGGATTACGTCGGACGGAAGAGGATTTTTTTAAAATAAAGTTGGAGTACCTAAGTGTGTTTTAGTTTTTTTTCAAATAACAATAATTTTTCTTGGTGTTATGTTTTTATTTAAACAATTTAATAGAAATTCATGGCGTTCATGTCTTATATTGGCGTGACCCCATGAATTTTGGGCTTAGAGCCAGCTGATAATACAAAGCTGGCCCTAACCCCTTTATTAACCAGTGAGCCAACGCACCAGGCCCCTGGATGAGCTGGGTTCAGCGCCAGAACATGGCACTTCAATGAACGTGCCATCTTCTGGGGTGGCTGCGGGCTGCCATTCGCAGCGGGGGGTGCCCAGAAAGCTTGGGCCTCCCTGCACTCCGGATTCCAGCCCCCAGCTGCCTAGCTGTACCTGGCTGGACATAGAAATCGCGCGGAGCCCCACACATTTTTTTTAAAAATTATTTCATGAAATAATAAAAAAAAGGGCCTCCCTATATTGTTGTGTCCGGCCAGGTACAAATGGGCACCTGGGGGTTGGTGGCAGCCCGTCGCTGCCTGCTGAATCTGTCTGGATTAAAAAAATACAGCGAAGCCCACGTCAATTTTTTATTCCGAAAAATCAAAAAAACAATATGAATGAAAAGGACTGCATCTTTATTAACCCCTTGACCATGAATACATGAAAGCAGCATGTATTCTGCATTCAGGCAAGGGGTCCCCCATGTGTTTGTGATGTTTGTACCCCTAAATACAGCATTCTGAAAACATGTAGTAAAATGTCAGGAGAGCATTACCACCTCCAGGAGTCAGCTCCTTCCCAGGGGCTATTCTCACTTCCTCCATCTCTGTTCCTCCCTCCTCCTTCTCCTCGCTGCCTCCTTGATGCCTTGTCAGCTTTCAGCAGGCGCAGAGCGAGATGTTTCTACTGTCGGCCCCATGCTCCTGACCCGCCTCCCACCCTGACATCAGCATTTGTTCCCACCCTGCTCCATGTATAACAGGGAAGGCGGGTCAGGAGCGCAGGGCCGACAGTAGCAACACCTCGCTTTGTGCATGCGTGAAGTAGCACAAGGAGGTGCAGGCCAGAGCGAGGAAAGCTGACAAAGCATCAAGGAGGTGGCGAGTAGAGGGAGGTGGGAGGAACAGAGATGGAGGGGGCGGGAATAGCCCCCAGAAAGGAGCTGACTCCTGGAGCTGGTAATGCCCTCCTGACATTTTACTACACATTTTCATAGGGATAAAAACATCACAAACACATGGGGGACCCCTTGCCTGAATGCAGAATACATGCTGCTTTCAATGCTGCCTTTATATTGACATATTTGGGGGGGAGTTCTAGGTCCTCTTTAACATAATGATGATGGTCTTGAATATATGTATGTGCAGATTGTGACTATATTCTTGATGTAACCATTTGCATTATCACACTACATATGACTCTAACTAGGCCTCTAATTTAGCCTATATAACCATTTGAGTGTTTGTATCAGGAACAACTGTATTACTCTGCTTATGGTACAATTAGTTCCACTACCATTGTTTCATCATCGCTCAAATATTTGTCTTTTAATTTTTATCCGATAGTTACTGCTACAATCACAATAGGTAATGATTCGTATAGATGTCCCACCTCTGTGTGGCTGGGCATAATATTGATGGGAGCACTTGCATGAGCTTTGAGTTTATCCGGCCCAGTAGGTCTAAACAGGTCACTGGCCCATCTGAATAGTTTTTCCTGTAATACTCCACAAAATATATAGTTGTCCCACCTGTGTGTGGCAGAGCATAACATTGACAGAAGCGCTTGCATAAGCTTTGAGGGTATCTGGCCCACTAGGCCTATACAGGTCACTGACCTTACCTCTCTAGTTTTTCCTGTAATACTCCACAAAACTTATAGTTCCTGAGCAATTTTTAACCTTGAAATGCTAGGCCAGGTCCTGTTCCAAAACTTGAGTCATGCATGCAGGCTGAGCCATTCAGCAATTTTTGGTCTCTGAAAATTGATTCCATTTTGCTTTGGTCTTACCGTTAGGGAAGAGTGAGGACTCTTGTTGGGATTCTCACCAGATTTGTGTAGCGGTGGTTCTTTATTTCATATTTAGTGGTGATACATTGAGCAGGGAGGGAGTGGCAGGGTGGACGATGGCACCGTTTCGCGCTGGTATGCGCTTTGACGGGTCCATACCAGCGCGAAACGGTGCCATCGTCCACCCTGCCACTCCCTCCCTGCACAATGTATCACCGCTAAATATGGAATAAAGAACCACCGTTACACAAATCTGGTGAGTGCCATCTTTTCTTTATGAAATTTGTTATGGACTTGCTGCCTCTTGGACTAGGCACCCGGATTGTGCTCATTCTGTGTCCAGAATAACCTGAATGCTTAGCAGCAATAACTGTGCTCCATTTCCTCTTCAATTGTGCTCTTGTTGGGGTCCCTTTGCTGTGTGGTACATGATTTGAGTAGGGCATGACATGCCTACACCTGTGTCTCATTCTCCTTTTACTCCTCCACCTCTTATAACTTAATGTAAAAAACTACTGCCACTTTTTCCCTGTAACTCATCCATTTGTCAATTCAAAGTCAGTTTCACTCAGCTCTGAAATTTTTGTGAATGTTAACCACCTTCTAGTTTGAAGTGCTTTGCATTCAGCGGCGACCATTTAGCGCTCTTGGCGTGATATAAATCACGCGCTGATGATTGGTCGCCGCGGCTGGCCTAGCTCGGCAACTAACAAGTGGCGTGGAATTCATATCGCCCACCAAGCCGCAGACCGCTTCGCTGATTGCTGATTGCAAGCAGCGGCGACCAATCAGCGAAGCGTGTTTTAAAACATGCACCAAGAGCGCTGATTGGTTGCACTCAGCGGCAACCAATCAGCGAAGCGTGTTTTAAAATAGGCGTCAAGAGCGCTGATTGGTCGCTGCTGAGTGCAGCAACCAATCAGCGATATTGGTGTGGAATTTAACCCCCACTCACAGCGCGACGTAGTTCACTCATATTTACAAGTTCTGTCAGTCATAGTGTGACGTTGTTCAGACACGTTTACTGAATACCTTCTGTTAGTTACAGTGTGCGTATAGTCACTTCTGTCACTTCTGTCAGTTACAGTGTGACATACTTTAGTCACGTTTACTGAACATGTTCAATCAGTCACAGCGCGCTGAAGATAATACAGAAATATAGCATACATAGACGATAGACACATAGGTAGATAATAGATAGATATGTACTATATAATCATCTAATTCTGTCTGTTTGTGTCTCTCTGCACTGCAAATCCTGTGTGGCTGATTGGTCACGCCCATTCATGTAATGGTTTATATATATATTTTGATCTGTTTAATAATTTTGTTCAGTTGTATTAAGTTCTATAAGCAATAACATTTATTGACAATGTATATGTTTTAAACATGGTAACATAGTTTACATAGTAACATAGTTTTTTAGGTTGAAGAAAGACTTTAAGTCCATCTAGTTCAACCCATAGCCTAACATGTTGATCCAGAGGAAGGCAAAAAAAAACCCATGTGGCAACACTAAGGGTGCTTTCACATAACGATTTTTGTAAATCCGATGCTGTCCGATGAAAATCGGACAGCATCGGATCCGAATTTGGACCCCATGCATCCCTATGGGCATCGGACCGAATCGGATGTGCACTAAATGCCATCCGATTTGGTCCGATCCGATTCTGTCCGATTTTATTATCGGTGCAAAAATCGGAGCTTGCTCCGATTTTTGCACCGAAAATAAAATCTGACAGATTCGGATCGGACCAGATCGGATGGCATTTAGTGCACATCCGATCCGACCCGATCAATTTGACATGGGGCCCTATGGAGAAGGGTCCGAGGAAACATCTGATGTCTCCTCGGACCCCGTTTTACTGTACTGAGCATGCTCAGTACAGTAAAATTCCTCCTAACTAGGAGCATAAGGGTTAAAAAAAAAAAAAAAGTTTATTCTCACCTACCCCCGAGCCCCCGCCGTCTTCCGCCATCTTCTTTGAGGCTCCCGGTGGCTTCCGCAGGCTGCCGGTGTCAGCAGAGCGCTTCCTCTGCTGTATAGGACCTGCGGTGATGTCAGTCATGTGACCGCGGGTTACCATGGTGAACCCGCGGTCACGTGACTGTGACATCACCGTAGGTCCTGAACAGCAGAGGAAGCGCTCTGCTGACACCGGCAGCCTGCGAGAGCCACCGGGAACCTAGAGGAAGATGGCGGAAGACGGCGGGGGCTCGTAGGGAGGTGAGCATGAACTTTTTTTTTTTCTTTTTTACACCCCGGAGGCACCGATTTTATGCCGGAATCGGGTGCCTATTTGGCACCCGATTCCAGGCATCAGAAGGGAGCTGATGCTGTCCGAATTATATCGGACAGCATCGGCTCCCTCAATCGGTATGTGAAAGTAGCCTAAGCTTCACATTGGGGAAAAAAAATTCCTTCCTGACTCCAGATATGGCAATCAGACTAATTACCTTGATCAACACCCTATCAAAGAATCTAGTATATATAACTGGTAATATTATAGTTTTCAAGAAAGGCATCCAGGCCCTTCTTAAATGTTATACTGTATCAGTAGAAAGAACACGGCAACTCACCACGGAAGGCTCTTCAAGATTTTATTCCATGCGATTCATCACGGACAAGCAGGGAAGGGAGGGAGTGCTGAGAATCGGTGACGGTTCCCCGTTTCGCAGCGAGACTCGCTGCTTCTACGGACCACACTAGTCTGGCGTCTGACGTCACATCCGAGGTAATAAAGACCTGGAGGGGGCCGCCCACGCCAGTCCACGGTGTAAATACACAGTGCTCAATATGTGAAAAACAACTTAAAAACAAAATTACATGTAATTTTGTTTTTAAGTTGTTTTTCACATATTGAGCACTGTGTATTTACACCGTGGACTGGCGTGGGCGGCCCCCTCCAGGTCTTTATTACCTCGGATGTGACGTCAGACGCCAGACTAGTGTGGTCCGTAGAAGCAGCGAGTCTCGCTGCGAAACGGGGAACCGTCACCGATTCTCAGCACTCCCTCCCTTCCCTGCTTGTCCGTGATGAATCGCATGGAATAAAATCTTGAAGAGCCTTCCGTGGTGAGTTGCCGTGTTCTTTCTACTGATACAGTATAAGACTTTTTTCTGAACTCGCACACGTGCACAACCAGTGACGGGAGTCGCACGCTCTGTGGGTTAGATCAAGCGACACAGTGCGATTGTGCCCAACTATCCTACTCGCAGCCTTCTTAAATGTTAATAGTGATCCACTCATTACAACATCATGTGGCAGAGAGTTCCATAGTCTCACTGCTCTTACAGTAAAGAATCCACGTCTGTGATTCTGATTAAACCTTCTTTCCTCCAGACGCAAGAGGATGCCCCCTTGTCCCCGTCTCAGGCCTAAGAGTAAAGAGATCATTAGAAAGTTCTCTGTACTGTCCCCTCATATATTTATACATTATTATAAGCCCTATTATATCACCCCTAAGCCTTCGTTTTTCCAAAGTAAATAACCCCAAGTTTAATAACCTGTCTTGGTATTGCAGACCCCTCAGTCCTCTAATAACCTTGGTCGTTCTTCTCTGGACCCGCTCTAGTTCAGCTATGTCTTTATTATACACCGGAGTCCAGAATTGTACACAGTATTCTAAGTGTGGTCGCACTAGTGACTTGTATAGAGGTAAAATTATGTTCTCCTCATGAGCATCTATGCCTCTTTTAATGCATCCCATTATTTTTTTCCTTTGCAGCAGCTGCCTGACACTGGCCACTAAATGTGAGTTTGTCATCTACCCATACACCCAGGTCTTTTTCAGTGACAGTTTTGCCCAGTGTTTTACAATTAAGCATATAATTATACCTTTTGTTTCCTCTGCCCATGTGCATGACCTTACATTTATCCCCATTAAAACTCATTTGCCATTTATCAGCCCAAGCTTCTAGTTTACATAAATCCTCCTGTAATATAAAATTGTCCTCCTTTGTATTGATTACCCTGCAGAGTTTAGTGTCATCTGCAAATATTGAGATTCTACTCTGTAAGTCCCCTGCAAGGTCATTAATAAATATATTAAAAAGAAGCGGGCCCAACACTGACCCCTGTGGTACCCCACTGTTAACTGTGACCCATTCTGAGTGTGTTTCATTAATGACCACCCTTTGTTTCCTATCACTAAGCCAGTTTTTAACCCACTTACACATATTTTCCCCTATCCCCATTGCTCTCATTTTATGTATCAACCTTTTGTGTGGCACCATATCAAAAGCTTTTGAAAAGTCCATATACACCACATCCACTGCATTTGTTTGGTCCAGTGCAGAACTTACTACTTCATAGAAGCTTATCAGATTAGTTTGACAGGAACGGTCCCTCGTAAAAGCATGTTGATATTGGGTCATGAGGTTATTTTTCTTCAGATAATCCAGTATAGCATCTCTTAGAAAACCCTCTAGGATTTTACCCACAGTAGAGGTTAAGCTTACTGGCCTATAATTTCCAAGTTCAATTTTTGTTCCCTTTTTGAATATTGGCACCACATTTGCTATACGCCAGTCCTGTGGTACAGACCCTGTTATTATGGAATCTTTAAAGATTAAACATAATGGTCTATCTATGAAAGTACTTAATTCCTGCAGCACTCTGGGGTGTATCCCATCCGGGCCCGGGGATTTGTCAATTTTAGTGATTTTTAGACGATGCCGTACTTCCTGCTGGGTTAAGCAGGTGACATTTAATTGACAGTTTTTGTTATCACTGATCATATTGTCTGTCATGGGATTTTCTTGTGTAAATACTGTTGAAAAAAAGTCATTTAGCATATTGGCTTTTTCCTCATCCTCATCAACCATTTTACCAAGATTATTTTTAAAGGGGCCAACACAATCATTTTTTAGTTTCTTACTATTTATGTAGTTAAATATTTTGGGATTATTTTTACTTTCTTTGGCAATGAGTCTCTCTGTCTCAATCTTTGCTGCCTTGATTTGCTTTTTACAAATGTTATTTAATTTTCTGTATTTATTTAATGCCTCATCACTACCTACTTGCTTTAATTCCCTAACTGCTTTCTTTTTGTCATTTATTGCGCCCCTTACAGCCTTATTTAGCCATAGTGGTTTCCTCCTATTTCTATCATGCTTATTCCCATAGGGTATATATTGTGCACAGGCCCTATTCAGGATGCTAATAAACGTCTCCCACTTGCTTTGTGTACTTTTATGTCTCAGGATATCGTCCCAGTTTATTGCACTAAGATCATCTCTCAACCGTTGGAAATTTGCCTTCTTGAAGTTTAGTGTCCTTGTAGCCCCTCTACTACACATCTTATTAAAGGACACTTAAACTTATTTTATGATCACTATTACCCAAGTGATCTCCAACCTGTATATTTGATATGCGGTCTGGCCTGTTGGTTAATATTAGGTCCAGCAGTGCCCCCCTTCTTGTTGGGTCCTGAACCAGTTGTGAAAGGTAATTGTTAGTGATGGGCAAATCTACTCGTTAGGACTCGATACTCTGCGAGTAGTAAGGAACTCGCAGGAGTCGGTACTCTGCGAGTTTCCAAGCGATTACTCGCACAGAAACGAGTCCAATGCAAATCAATGGCAATCTTAGTTTTGGCAGAGTTTGCATTCAGTATGTTTCTCAGTCACTAAACTCGCTATCACATCGCTATCTATGTAGCTGGATTGTCTCCAAATCGTTTAAACACTAGCACCGGTTCACGGATACCCGCTGTCAGCAGCGATTCTAGGGCTGAGCGAGTCAACGACTCCTGTATACTGTATTCGGGACTCGCTGAATACAGAATATGTTAATGTTCCGAGACAGCCTAGCATGTTAGCAGCCTAGCATGTTAGGTCAGAAAACTGTGAAGATGGACAAGCATGTTAGCCAATCATATTCAGTAATGCCGCAGCCATCTTGGTTGTGGCACTACTATGATTGGCTGCTGTCCATCGTGAAGCCTATGTCATGTATGACAGGCAAGGCTGTATATAAGGCTTGCCCCCACCATTTTGGGCACATTCCTGTGACGATCTGAGCTAGTGCAGGGCGAGTAGGGATACTTGGAGCAGATCAGAGATAGGGAGTGTCAGTGAGTGTAAGAAAATCACCTCAAGATTCCTCACATATAACCTAAGCCCGAAATTTATGGCGGTCACGCCAATATTACACATGACCGCCATGAATTTCTATTAAATTATTTAAAGAAAAGCAAACCACACAAATTATTTTTTTATTCGTAATTACAAAAAAAAGCCATTAGGGACTCCATCTTTAATCAAAAAAATCCTCCTCCGTCCAACGTAGTCCCAAACGCGGTGTCAGCTCTGCTACATCCCTTTACATAGAATTTTTTATTTTGTTTTTTAATATTCTTTAAAAGCTGGCGTCTTTCTGCGCTGGCTTTTAAAGAATAAAATGGGGAATTGCAGGTTTTTCCTCTGCTGCCAGACCCCTTATAGGGTCCAGCAGCACAGGAATCGCTGCAATACTCGCTTCCCCATTCATTAACATTGGACTCGCTAGACTCGCAACGAGTAGCTAGTTTCTGACTCGGACTCGTTAGAGTCTAGCGATTCTGAGTATTTTAGTATTCGCTCATCCCTAGTAATTGTCTCTCATAGTTGTCAAAAATGTATTACCTTTGCTAGAACTGCAGGTTTCTGTTCCTCAATGTATTTCAGGGTAGTTGAAGTCCCCCATAATAATTACTTCTCCCTGAGTCACTGCTTCATCTATTTGCTTTATGATGATATTCTCCTCCACTTCCAATATTGTTGGGGACGTATAACAAACCCCTATCAGTAATTTATTATTTTTTCCCCCTCCCCTTATCTACACCCACAGAGACTTTACATTTCCATTAGATTCACCTATATCATCACGCAGGATGGGTTTTAAGGATGATTTTACGTATAAACATACACCTCCCCTCGCTTATTTGTAAGGTCATTTCTGAACAGACTATAGCCCTGTAAATTAACAGCCCAGTCATGGCTCTCATTCAGCCATGTCTCCGATATCCCCACCATGTCATAATTATTTTCCAACAAAATCAATTCTAATTCCTCCATTTTGTTGGTGAGGCTTCTGGCATTAGTGTACATGCACTTTATGCATCTCTCTTTTACCTCTATTCTTTCCTACTACATTGACTGTTCTAACCCCACCCCCCATACCACCCCCAATTTTATTACTTGTGCCCAGGTTACTATTTACACTATCATCCCCTCCTGTACAATGAATACCCTCCCCCCAATCCCTAGTTTAAACACTCCTCTAACCTTCTAGCCATTTTCTCCCCCAGCACAGCTACACCCTCCCCATTGAGGTGCCTAGCATAGAACCTGTAGCCAACAGAGAAGTCGGCCCAGTTCTCCTGGAACCCAAACCCCTCTTTCCTACACCAATTTCTGAGCCACGTATTTATCTCCCTAACCTCCCTTTGCCTCTCTGGTGTGGCTCGTGGTACAGGCAGTATTTCAGTGAATACTACCTCGGAGGTCCTTGCCTTAAGCTTGCAGCCTAATTCCCTGAAATCATCTTTAAGGACCTTCCACTTACCTCTAACTTTGTCATTTGTGCCAATGTACACCATGACCGCTGGGTCCTCACCAGCCCCGCCCAGTAATCTGTCAACCCAATCAGCAATGTGCCGGACTCGACGCCAGGTAGGCAGCACACTGTTCGACGATCCCTGTCTTTGTGACAGATTGACCTATCTGTTCCCTGAATAATTGAGTCCCCCACTACCAGCACCTGTCTGTCCTGCCCTGCTCTCCTGTGTTCCCCCTTACTGGAGCAGACACTCCTCTGGCTTTCAGAGGTCATGCCCTGCTGCAGCAGTGCTATCCCTGAACTCGCACCCCCCTCATCTGCCAACTTAGCAAATTTATTGGGGTGTGTCCGATCAGGGCTAGCCTCCCTGGCACTCTTCCCTCTACCCCGCCTTCTAACAGTCACCCAGCTGGATACCTCACTGTCCTGCAGCTCCATGCTACCATCCTCCCTCACATCTATCCCATTGAGCAGCTGTTCAGTGAGCAGCAGACTCCTTTCCATATTGTCTATGGATCTCAGCGTTGTCAGTTGTTCATTTAGATCCAGTATTTGGGCTTCCAAATGCACAACATACTCACATCTCACACAGCAGTATGCACCCTCGACCGGCTGTTCAAGGAATGCATACATGTGCAAGATGTACACTGGATGGCATTGCCAATTATGGAGCTCATTTCCTAATGGGGATTGCACCAGACAGAAATGATAAGTAAAAAGAAATGCAAAGTATTAATAAAATACAACCAGCAATTCAGTAAGTCCTCCCTTCCAAACTCCCTGAATCCAAAGTCACTGAATCACAACAAGTCACACACTTACTTCCGTCCGCACTTAAGCTCCCGGTCACACTAAGCTCGCGGTCACACTCGCTAAGAACTAAGATTTAAATTTTTTTTTCCTTAGCAGAAAATCAGCCTACAGCTCAGTGTACTTCCAAAGTACCCGGAAAATCCTGTGTATTCATTGCATTATTCTTAAATCTTCATAAATAAACTACATACATATTCTAGAATACCCGATGTGTTAGAATCGGGCCACCATCTAGTAATATATATTATAAATTTTAAAACAGCAAAACCACTGTAAAAACACAGCAAAACTGAATGTAAAAATGGAGCAAAACATTACACAAAAATGCAAGAAAACATCTGTCAGCAAATTTGTTCACTATCAGCTCACTCCAGTTTTTTGTTCAGTTTTGTTGCTGAAAAAAAGTAGCAAAAATACATGTGTGAACATAGCCTTATAACTTATTGTAGGCGATTATCGTATTGATATAGCGCCGTGTAATGGTACTTTTAGGGTCTGTCTCGATTGGGTACACGTTATTTCAGTTGGATGGCTCTTACAATTTTGTGATCAAAATAGTGTCAACTAACTACCCTATGTTATTTACATGTACTAGTACTATTTATTATTCACTTACTACAGGGTATTTGCTTATTTTGTTCCTATCTTAGATGTTGTCTCTTAAAGGGATCCTATCACCTCCAAAACGCCTCCTAAGCTAGCAAAACATGTCCCTGCAGCATCCTATCACGAATCTCACACTTCTTTTGTCTCCTAAAAGCATCCTGTGAAAGTGCATAAAAACGTTTTAATACTTACTCATTAGTGATTATAATTAGCAGTGACTATATTCTTTAGTCACCAAGGCCGACTGTTTTGCAGCTCCAGGATCCACCCTGTCTCTGTGTGTTCTGCTGTGATGTGCTCTCCCCCCTCTCTATCACTCACAGAATGCAAATCATTAATCCTGCCTTCAGTTTCAGTTTCACAGCAGCACAGACAGAGAGAGGGCTGGATCCCTTTAAATGGCCTCATTGTGAATATGCATTTACATATTGCACTTATACCAACATATGTTAATTTTATGGGTTTTGGTAAAGGAGTAAATAAAAAGTTCAATGTTTCTGCATTATTAAAAAAATACTATAAATTAAAAAATACGATCTGACCAAAATGAAAGAAAAAATATTTTGCTATTACCAAGGAACTTCATGTTTATTGCCTTTTGCAAAAGAATCATTTTTTTTTTTATAGAAAATAAACAAGGATAATTAGGTATGTTATCATATTAGTGACTAACGATGAGGAATCTTTACTTGGAAAATAAATCTTGTTAATATTTGCAATACATTTAGAATAAAATATCCTATTTAAGATCCTTATAAGGATGATTATATGTAAAGAATCCGTATCTTACCTCTTGGAATATGTGTATATGTAAAGGGATTAAATGGAGTGCTAAGTGCTAATGAATACTATTTAGATGATAATGGAATTGCCTGTTGTCTAGCAACCATTTTTTCCCACCATCTATGGTACCAGTGCATAATGATGTATTATAGCATTTTTCTCCTTGACGATATTTCTACTTATTTTTCTTATACTCAATGTATATTTCTACACAGTTAAAGGGAACCTGTCAGCTAATTTATTCCCTCCCAGCTATCACTGTCTGTGATAAAGCTGCAGCTTTATAATACCAGTCTAATCATCCCTGTCTGAGCTCATAGTGTAATGTAAAAGGTGAAAGAAAAGCATTTATACACTTACATTTCCTTATGTAATGAGGCAGTCAGTCTCCAGATTGGAGGACGGAGACGGTTTGGCAGGTTAATAGTTAACATTTCAGCCTTATGTTTGAACATGTTGGGAGACCTGATGTGATGTCATAACCATGTAACTACAATAGGCAGAGATCAGTCCCCATAGGTTATAATACGTTTGCTTGCTTAGCTACGCCCACTATGGTCACTTGATCATTACATCACACAGGTCCTTTAGCCATGCAAGTTAATAGTGAGTTAACTATAATCCTGCCAGACAGTCTCACTCCGCCAAGGTGTAGACTGAAATGTAAGGGTATAAATGCTTTTTTTTCACCTTTTACATTACGCTATGAGCTCAGACAGGGATGATTATACTAGTATTATAAAGCTACAGCTACACATAGTGATAGCTGGGGGGCATAAACTACCTAACAGGTTAACTGTAAAGCTTTGTGGAGGATAATGGTTTTCCTTAAGTATACACGGCAGACATACACAAATACACAGCAGACTTATTTACAGACACTGCTTCATCGGAAAAAATATAAAGTAGCTTTCCTCTAGTTAAAATGAATCTAAAATCAGCCAAACCAGACATTCTACTGTAGACTGCTTTCAGCAGAAGATTTTGCTTGAACCTGCTCTATTTTGACAAGGGGTAAGGATCCTAAAACAGTGGTAGATGGGTGTGTGAGAATTTGTCAGCAGGTTTTTGCTGTGTAAGCTGAGACAGTATACTGCAAGGGTTAAAAAACAAGCATCAACTGTGCCTCTCTTATCAGTCTGTATGTTATTGTTTACTTAAACTAAAGGCTTTAGCACCTTTAAATTTCCATGACAGGACTACAATGTTATGCACAGGACAGTCCTTTTGTAATTGACACCTTATTGTCAATGCACAATCTCTTTTGAGAGCCTGAAGTGGCCAGGGGCAGCACTCCCAGTTCTGCTGTCTTGCTAAAACTAAGTACTTTGATCGTGTCAGAACGGCTTCAAGTAATCTATGATCTATGAATCTATGATCTAGGTAATCATCATTTGATTAAGGGTTTATTTGCCTATAATATGCAGCTGACAGATGAGGTAGCAAAAACATGCTGACGGATCCCCTTTAACAATTAGTGATCTACCAAACTTTTAAATTAAGTAGTTGGCTTTACTTTGACAGATGCATTTGATTTGCTTTAAGATTATTTAATACAAAGCAAACGTTCCTTATAGTGCTCTTGAGATCCACAACATGATGCTATTTCCCCTGTGTTTCACAGTTGGGATGGTGTTCTTAGGCTTCCAAGCTTCTCCTTTTTTCCTCCAAACATAATGATGGTCATTATGGCCAAACAGTTAAATTTTAGTATCATCAGATCACAGAACATGTCTCTAAAAATGTAGCTCTTTGTTCCTGTGGGCATTTGCAAAAATTATTCTGGCTTTTTTGTGTTTCTTTTGGAATAGTGGCTTCTTCCTGGCAGAGAAGCCTTTTAGAGCCCATGTTGATACAGTACTAATTTCATTGTGGATAATGATACAATCTTACCAGCTTCCACTATCATCTTCACAAGGTCATTTGCTTCTGCTCTTGGTTTGATATGCACATGTCGGACCGCACGTTGATAGCTGGGACACAGAACCCATCGCCTTCCTGAGTAGTATGTTGATTGAACAAGCTCATCTTGTTTTACTTGCGTATAATTGTTTGTACAGATAAATGAGGCACCTTCAGGTATCTAAAAATTGAACCAGACTTGTGCAAGTCCACATTTTTCTTCCTGATTTCTTGGCTGATTTCTTTTTGACTTCTCATGATACTACACAAAGAAGCAATGTGTTTCAGTTGTGGATTAAAATACATTCACAAATTTGCCCATAAGCCTTTTAGAAGCTTCAAAACACATGACCTTATCATATGCGCTGTCCCAAATTGTGTAAAGGCAAAGTAATCTTAGTGTATGCAAACTTGCGACTTTGTATTGTAATGGCAAAATGCCAGATTCTTATCAGGTTAATGGACGGAGGAATAACAGACACCAAGCCTTAGATTGCAATATCAAAGTATTCCTAGGGGAGGAGCCCCATCAGGTTTATTATATAGACAGATGCTGATGCATAAATTAATAGTCATTGGTTACATTCTTATTTACTTCATGGTGATTGGTTCTTTATCATGTAAACAACTAGCAGGGAATATAGGGACTTTCCATGTCCCTTGGCAGGGTGTGTCTCTACCCCCTTATCTTGCCCAGATGGGGGGCCCTGTAGACATGTCAGAGACATGTCTTTTCATGTTCTTACTTAAAAACAACTTACATAAGAGCTCTGGACGCCATCTTAGGACTCTGGACGCCACCTTAGGAGCCATACATATAATTGTGTATATATGTATATTCTTCAGTAAATCAAACAATTACTCATTAAAATAATTATTCAACAATGTCAGATAATTGCCCTGACAGTAGAAAGTAATAAAAATGCCTTAAAACATTCTCTCTCTCATTATTCTGACATTTGGTAAATATAAATAACCAAATGTGGGCCTGATGCTATCATATTTGGATGGTGGTGACATGAAGGGGGTTGGCTCTGCGGCGCTGGGGGCGACAGCAATCTCCACTCCCCTCCTCCTCTCTCCTGATGTATGTAAATAACTGTATTTTTACTTAAAAAGTTGTGTTTTTTATTAATAAAGTTTTTTTTAATTTCTTGTAATAAATGTGTAGGGCTTCGCTGTTCTATTGCCAGCGCAGGTAAACCAAACAGCTACTGGCTACCAACCCCCGCTGCCTGGAGTTACCTTTGCTGGCAGAGAAAAATACAGGGAATACCTATTTTTTTTATTTACAAAAATAATTAAAAGAAAAATTGGCATAGGCCTTGCTGTATTTTTGTTTGCCAGCCAAGGTAACCTAGGCAGTTGGCTGTAAATCTCAGCGTGGTAAGGTCCAAGTGTTCTGGGCCCCCCACACTGAAAATTGTAGTCAGCAGTCACCCCAGAATTGGCACCTCCAAACTGGCGATTACCCCACCCTTCCAGCTACTGTGTGGAGGTGGCAGACTGGGTAATAAGGGGATTTATGTCAGCTTTTTTTTGGCAGCTGACATTATGCCCTATTGCTAATGTCAGCTGTCAGTATGAAAGCCAGCCATTGGCAATATTTTCAGTAAAGAGAAAAAAAAACACGACACAGAGGGAAATCCTTTTTTGCATACAAAATAGACAGACACCCTGTTATCCACTTTATTAGCTCCACCAAGTTCTTCTCTGACATATCCCTGTAATTACTGTAATCTTGAAGTGGAAGCAGTGGGGTGGTGTGTCCAAAGATTGTAGCCATGTGAGTAAGTTCGCATGTAATCTCTAGAGCTGAGTGTGCTGTGCAGGGGTGAGTGGGGAGCATGTAGGCTTTGTGGTGGTGAGCAGGGAGCATGCTGCAAGGGTGAATGCGCTGTGTGGGGTTGAACAGGGAGCTTGCTGCAGGAATGAGTGGGCTGTATCAGGGTGATCAAGGAGCGTGAGGGCTGTGCAGGGTAAACAGGGTGTGTGAGCTGTGCGTGGGTTGATTGGGGTCTAAGCTGGGACTTTGCAGGTAAAGTGGGCTGTGTGGTATGAGACGGGTCTGTGTAGGGTGAGCGGAGAATGTACATGCTCTGCGTGGACTGTGTGGGCTGAGTAGGGGCTGAGCAGACTAAGCAGGGGCTGTGCAGTTTGAGCGGGGGCTGTGTGGCCTATGCAGGGTGAGTAGGTGGCTATGCGGGGTGAGCTTGGGGCTGTGCCATGTGAGCGGGAGGCTGTGCGCAGGTGAGCGGGGTTGCCATGCGGGGTGAGCTGGGTGCTGTGCGGGCTGAGCAAGAAACTGTGTCGGGAGAGTGGGGCACTGTGTGTAGAGATCATGCCGCAATTTTTCCCTCAACCTAAGGCGATGTTTCGCCCCGGAAGTTGCCACACCAACAGCGGGAAACATCCGGTAGACTCCCATCCAAAACGCTGCAATCCCCAAAGGAATAAGGGCGTACATGTTCTGCGCCACGAGAACATAGACGTGGCAGACTGGTGTATACCGCGCCCCAAACACGCTGATTAGACAACGCAATAGAGTTATGATTGGGCAGCCTGTGCTGGAAGGCTGGCCAATACATGACGCCATTGTGTGGTAGTGAATGGACAGCTGTTCAAATATGGTGCGGTGTCAAGTGACAGCCAATGGAAACACAGTAGCCAATCATCGCTGACGGGGTGTGGACTCCAGCACGCTATGGCACACCTACGGAAAATCAATAGGCGATGCAGATTCCATCCCTATCACCTGTTCATACGCCAAAAGCCGGAAATTTCGCCTTCATGATTGCCTCTGATTTTGGAGCAGTGCTGTGAAATTGGAACCAGGCGCAACCTTTTTTATCGCGGCAAAATTCCTGAAATACACGTCGCAATTGCGAGGCAATTTTACGGCAATGGTGCCGGGGAGACACATCGCCGTTCAGATTCCTCGCCGTGGTTGTGGCGTGTAAAGGTACCTTTACAGGTGCCTGGCGTTTATTGCCTGTCAGGCTCCTGATATAACGGCTTTGATTAGAAAAACCTTTGATTTCATGTTTAACTCCTTTATTGCCACAGTCCATGGATGTAGGTGCCTAGACAGAGAGAGTACATCAGTATATTAAACAAGTGATTAATAACATTTATCTACAAGTTCCACCATTAGACAATTTTTTTTACATCGCAATTTTATTATTAAAAATTAAACAAAACAATTCTATACATAATGAATTGGTATTCCTGTGTTTGCAATGGCCAGAACTACACAATATGATGATTTTTATCCCACATGGCAAATAGAAATAAATGGAAACCGGCAGGTTCCTAATGTCCATGTCCATCGCCAGCTCTCTGGAAATCTTGTGCATATCAAATTTATTAATATATTATACCAGATTGTGGCCCGATTCTAATGCATCGGGTATTCTAGAATATGTATGTAGTTTATTTATGAAGATTTAAAAATAATGCAATGAATACATAGGATTTTCGCCAATCAGGATTCGTTCAATATATCTGCACGTGTGACACCTCACTAGAGACCAGTAAGGTACCGTCACACTTGGCAACGCTCCAGTGGTCCTGACAAATGATGTGACCTGGTAGGGATCGCTGGAGCGTCAGTACGTGGTCGCTGGTGAGATTGTCACACTGAGCGAGATCGGTAGTGCCGGTCGGGGTACTTCCGCTGCAAGTGGCCGGGAGATGACCGGCTAACGCTGGTCATCTCCTGGCTGCGTCGCTGCTGACCTCTGTGACAGAATCAGCGATCTTACAGTGGGGGTCTGGTCGCTGCTGCGTGTTACACTGAGCGACATTGCTAGTGCCGGTCAGGGTACTTCTGTTGCGAGTGGCCGGGAGATGAACGGCCGCAGTGGCGTGCGTGGTTCAAATCCTGTGACAATTCACGGCCGGACTGCGTCTGTCGCTGACTGGTCGCGCCTGGCTGGCTGCGACCAATCAGTGACGCGTTATTTCCGTTATAGAGAGACAGACAGACAGAATTAGATGATTATATATTAGATATGTCAGGCTAATTTGATAGATCATATTAGACTTGCTGGTATCTGTTTATTTCTAATTTTTTTTACTGGTAAATAAAGTTGAAAATGTGTAATAAGCTCAAAATCGTTTCTGTCCAGATTATTTCTGTTTTTCCACAGTTAAATTTTGATTTGCTGATATTTTACTTGTTTATGTGAAAGGACATTTCCAAATCCATAGTTTCATTTTTAGATGATTTCAATCAATAATAACAACTTGAAGTTCTTCTACTGGGGAATCAAGTTCCAGATCAGTAAATCTTTTTAACTTTACCATTTTAAGGAAAAAAAGAAACTGACTGTCACAATTTTTTCAAGATATGTCATCTTTTGATAATTTTTTTTCCCAAAGTTTGCCACATTAACTCCTTGCGATGTGGCCAATTTTCTCTTTTTCATTTCCATTCTTTCCTCCTGTTCTTCCCAGAGAGATAACTTTTTATTCTTATGTCCACATAGTCATATGAGGGCTTGTTATTGCGTGATGAGATGTAATTTTGAATTAAACTATTTATTTTACTACATAGTGCCTAGTAAAACTGGGAACGAATTCCAAATGGGGAGAAATTGTAAAAAAAACTTCTGACATTTACTTTTAGAATTGTTTTTATGGTATCCGTTTTGTGGTAAAAATGATCTCAAAGTATAATTCGCTTCAGCAGTACAAATACAGCAATAACAAACATGTCCAGCTTTGATTATATTTTAGTAGTTCAAAAGAATCAGAAGTTTGCAAAAAAACATTTTTTTAAGGTTGTGCACTTTGGTTGTGGCATCCGCTTGACGGATACGTAAAGGATGTGTTTTTTTTGTCCTTGTGTTCACATGACATGTGTGCATTTATGTTGCCCAAATTAACGGATGCATTAACACATGATACATGTATGTACCATGCGTTAACGCATCCGTTAACGCATCCGTTAATGCATGGTACATACATAGACTCCCATGTTAAATTAACGCATCCGTTTTCCAAAATGGCCCAAAAAACGCTGCAGACCGCGTTATGATGTGCGCTACAAAAATCTCATAGCGCCAAACACATTGCAATTTGGCAATGCATTTTTTGCATTGGAGTCTGTGGGTGCGTTAACAAGTCCGTTTGTACATATTTGCATATGAAAAAAAAAATGCATCCTTTTAGCGGATGCATGACGCAGGTGTGAGCCTAGCCTTGCTTAATCATTTTGCTAACTAAAAGTTGCTATTTACCTATGCACACCTAGATGTTCATCTTAGGCGGCCGTCACACGTATCTATATCATGAGCGATATTGTAAGCGATCATGTGCACGCACGATCGCTAACAATATCGCTAACATCGCTGGTGAGATGTCACACAGACAGACTCACCAGCGATGTGGAGCAGCGAGATCGCTGGTAACTATGGTACACATCGGGTTACTAGGCGCCGCGCGGCGCTTAGTAACCCGACGTTTACCATAGATACCATCTCCCAGCATAGGCTCTGCCACTGGGAGATCATGCATCGTGGTGTCACACACCACGATGAAGCAGATTGAACAAGCGATGATCGCTTGATATGAGCTCCGGCTCTCATATCTGCGATGTAACGATCAAGTGATTTTACATTGTAAAATCGCTTGATCGCACGTAGCGATGCACACAGCGTAGATTTAGAACTAAGCAGAGAAATCCATAAAACTCTAAAGCAAATGTGTAGACTTTCGATTTATGGAAATTCAATTTGCCACAATCCAAATTTTCTTGACAAAATCTGTTGAAGCTGGCATATGCGCATTTCAAAATACAGCTCTGGCAAAAATTAAGAAACCACTGCAAAATTTTCAGTTTCTCTGATTTTTCTTTTTATAGGTATATTTTTGAGTAAAATGTATATTGTTCTTTTATTCTATAAACTACTGACAACATGTCTCCGAAATTCAAAACTAAAAATTTTGTATTTATTTGCAGCAAATGAGAAATTGTAAACATAATAAAAAAGAAACCGTGCTTTCAGACCTCTAATAAAGCAAAGAAAACAAGTTCACATTCATTTAGAAACACCAATATTAATGTTTCAACTCAGAAAGAGTTCAGAAATCAATATTTCGTGGAATAACCATGATTTTTAATCACAGCTTTCATGCGCCTTGGCATGCTTTCATGCTTTCCACCAGTCTTTCACACAGCGTTTGGGTGACCTTATGCCACTCCTGGCACAAAAATGTAAGCAGTTCTTCTTTGTTTGTTTTGTGACTATCCATCTTCCTCTTTATTACATTCCTGAGGATTTCAATGGGGTTCAGGTTTGGACACTGGGGTTGCCATCACAGGGTCTTGATGTGGTGATTCTTCATCTACACATTGATTGATCTAGCTGTGTGGCATGGGACCTGAAAAACTAGTCCTCAGAGTTGGGGAACACTTCCTGAGCAGAAGGAAGCAAGTGTTTTTCAAGGATAACCTTGTATGTGGCTTGATTCTTACATCCTTCAGCCTTGCTGAAGCATCCCCAGATCATCACCGATCCTCCACCAAATTTCACATTGGGTGCACTGTGGCTTGTACGACTCTCCAGGTCTCCATTTAAACATTAGATGACCAGGTGTTGGGCATAGCTGAAAATAAGATTAATCATAGAAGATTACCTTACTCCAGTCTTCTATGGTCCAATCCTTTTGGTCTTTGGCAAACTTCAGCCTAGCTCTCCTTTTGCTTCTCATTGATGAAAAGCTTTACATGACTTCAGCCCTGCCTCTACGAGACTGTGCACTTCACCCAGCTGCTATTTGCCATTCCTTTTGTAGGTCACTTGATGTCATCCTGTGGTTGCTGAGTGACATTCAAATAAGATGATAGTCATCCCAGTCAGCGGAGAGTCACTTTTGCCCTCTGCTGGTCTGTAGCTTTGTTGTTCCCAATGTTTGCTGCTTGACCTTGTTGTAATGAACTGCCATCTTTGAGATTTCAAGGATAAAGGCAACATGACGCTCATTGTATCCCTCTGCTAATAAAGCCAGAATCACTCAAGATTTTTCTTTTCAACTCCTTTGCATCGTTAAAAGTTAGTTTTTCATTCAAATTGCTTTTGGGCTACTCCTAGAACTTGTTTTGCCATCCAGCTTGTCCTATTGCAAGAGGATTGTGAAGACCATAGCAGTGTTTCTTATACTTTTT